>JARKIP010000190.1:0-65578 GCA_029990175.1 Petunia secreta | reverse complement strand
TGCAAGTCACAGGTTTGAACCTTGCCCCGGAATACTTGGTATTTAAGTGGAGAATGGTAGAGGGGCGGGCCCATTATCACCGGTTTCAAACCGTGTGTCATTGGCCCTCGAGGATTTCTCGGTTTCTTTTGTTTCAAAACAAGTAAGCCCCTTGTTATCCACGTTGTCATTCTGAGCAACATAACCATTTACTGACGTCGACCATGCAAAGTGTAGTTCTTTCACGAGTATGTCCGGTAGTGTAACAAGCTCGGTACATATAACTTATATGCACTGGCTTGAGGGGGACTTGAGAAAGATTAAGTTGTATATAATTAGGATTAGCGCTATTGTCCCACATTGGGAAAACATGTCGTGTAGCATGTATAGTAGTTGTAAATATGGATCATTGTAAACGATATTCTCAACAATATTTTCTCCCGAGCCTTTGTTTCTTTACTTCTCACACCGACGGGAAGTGATGTTGACTTGGACATCCTTACCGTCATTGAAAAGTTGTGCGAAGATTTCTTCCTCCAGAGGTCGCTGGTAAGTTGCATAGCGAAGAGTTTATGAGCGAATTAGACAAGGAGACAAGGATGGAAGAATTGAGAGAACCTCAGTTTGATTACCTCCTCAAGCTACTGGTCTTAAATAGTGAATGTACAAGTGCCAAGATAGGAAAGAATCAATTACAATGCTCTTAGCAATTAGTATAATATAATGTTATATATTTAAGTGACCCACGTCGGACAAATGTTAGAATGTACATTAAAAAGAGCACCCATAAAAAGGATTCAGGTTTAAAGCTTTCTCGCAAATTTAGCTTGCTTCTCACAAAATTATCATGTGGATCAGGTAAAAAATGTGCTTCTATATTTTGTGACTCCATATGTTGTATCATGTTTCATCTCGACTGTTCAGAGATCTAAAATAAAGAGGCTATGAAGGTCAACTACATATAAACATGTCTGCTAACAGTTTCTCATACATACCACGTGAAATCAATTGATATGCCAGCCCCTTCCACCAATTTGCAGAAAACTCCTTCCCAAGACCATGAAATGGAAGCTTATCAAACTGAGCATCAACAATTTTCTTGGACTGCAATTCATGAAAGGAGTAGTATAAGAAGCTTGTGCGCTAGGCACTCAACTAAGGGTAAACAAATTATTCCAAAGGTAACTGTTAAACATTCAAAGACATGTAACAAGGATTTCTATAGACAAACTGAATAACATGGAACCCATTATTTGTGAGTTCAGCACCTGACCCTTAACAAAGGGGTGCTAAGCTGCCTTATACACCTAAAAATGTCCAACTCATTCTTAATTTAGCCTATAAAAGACATTAACTGGAAACATTTCCAGGTAAAAGGAAAGTTATCTTTTTCTCGAGTCTGTATTATTGGAAATTTGGAGCTTCAAATAACTAGAAATACATTTCCACATAAAGAAAATCATATTGCTGACCTACTTCCCATTTTAAGTTTAGACCATCTCAAATAGATGTATCTCTTTACTAGTCAAATTTTTTTGTCTTAGAGAATGATAGCTTTTAAGATAGAGGAAGCAAGAACTATTATGAAGCCTAGGGTTTGAGAGAAATTCAATTCAAAAATGCAAAGATTGATTCGAACAAGTAAACTAGGATATGCGTTGTGTGAAACTAACACAATAATTGGTAAGAAAACGGTGAACGTTGCTAGTATTCAGGCAATGAATTGATTCAGAAAACGTAACCTGAATTCTAGTTCAACTCCACAATACCGCGGTGATGCGGGGCAAACAACCACGAGGCCGTTCACCCCGAGTCAGGCTAAAGAGGTTCAAGACGCTCACATATACTTGGTTTGAAGGGCCTTGAAGATGGGAGCTTTGGAAACAATTTGAAGAAGTATAGTGTGCTAACAGCCCCAGGCGATCCGCCCGAGATTGAGGCGCTCTGCCTCCTTCACTCACTGTCCAAGAAGCCAGGCGCTCCGCCCACTCAAGGAGGCGCTCCGCCCAAGACACCTGAGGATCCGCCCAAGACATGGGGCGCTCCGCCTCAAGAAGCCACTTCCTATATCGCACTCTTTTGTGAGGCGCTCCGCCTACCTACACTTCACTCCGAGATTTAGGCCTAGTTATTTACTAAGTTGACCCTGCGTGGTCTTATCTATTTAACCCAACTTGTGGGTACTTTAGTCATTGTCTTAGCATGAGGAAAACACTATAAATACCTCATTAGCTCTTCTAGTTCATTTACATTACCTTGAATATTGATGAATGACTTTGATATTTCTCTCATGAATGAAAAACCCCTTTTAGGTTTGAATCATTTGGTGGATCCAATTGAACCTCATTCCTTACCCGATCAGACTTTTTGCAAGACCCAAGTGCGTCTTGAAGATTGTTTGCATAGTCTAGGTATTTTTTGACAACGAACCAAGGGTGTTACGAGACAAGTTCCTCGTAGCTACTTTGGTGGTAATTCGAGATACGTCTTGTATCTCATTTTTGTTTACTTTATCGCTTCCGTATTTTATCCATATCACACACGGATAGGAAACGAAGAACGTTGGAATTAGAACAGAAAACCTATCAAGTTTATCTTAAAAGAAGAAGGATCTTAGCAGGGAATTGATTTACCTTGGAAAAGATCAAGAGTTCATTCCAGAACAATGGAGAAGGTGTTTCCTCTCTCGTTAATAATCATCCAAAACTAAGTTCCTAACTAATTAAACCTTTTAGGTTTGAATAGGTCTTCAAAATATAAGAATACACCGAAAACAATATTTAAAATAAAAGTTCCAAATCAGAATCACGATATCTCCTGCAGCAATTTTTCGCTTCAGCACACTAATTTTGCGCTTGAGCACAAATCTATGCAGCATTAGGTAGTGTGTTCGCTCACTGTCGCTGCATTTTTGTGCTGCAGCACAAATATGTATTGTGGTCGGAAGTCCAACACCTTTTAATGCTCCTTTTGGCTCCTCCAATGATTCCATTTCATCTCTCAATGACGTCGCAAGCACATGAAAGTATTTGTGAGGCATGCCCTTGAACTCATCTTCCAACAAGATCAACTTCTTAATCTTCAATTGTAGCCCCGCTAACTTCTCTTGAAGCTCTCTAGCATGCGGCTCGTTATAGGACCTCGTGGTGACTCCTTAGCAGCTCTGCCACATGTCGGTGATCTATCGTGGGTGCTATCAGAGAATCTTCTTGTGTACATACTTTGTTTGGTGGGGTGGGGGGAAAGGGGGAGGGGGAGCAAGCAGAGTGAAGATCTGATATTGCACCTACAGGATGCAAGCTAGAGTCAATACGATCAAAGTTAAGTCTTCTGTTTTCAATAATTCAAATGAACATTCTTAATACTTATTTGGCAGAATACATGTTTTACCCACTGAACTTTACACGAAATTCCGCTGACACACTTATTCTTTGCGGGCAAACTTTGACACACTAAAGTTTTAAAAAGTGTAACTACTACACACTACTTTGACCCAGCCTCATTAAATAAACAAGCTGTGTTACACACGCGTTAAGACCCGACCCATCAGCTCTTTTAACATTTAATTTCCAATCCGACCCCTCATTTCATATTCCAAACCCGACCTAAAAACCACCCCTTTTTCCATTTATCCTAATTAACCCAACATAACAAAAACTTTAAACCCTAAAACTCTCTAATTCTGCTGCATAGTAAGGGTAGATGCTCTAATTCTGCTGCATAGTAAGGGTAGTCCATGACGTTGTTAAAACCACTTCATCACCGCAACAACAAAAATTCACAAAATTAGCCCTTTTTTTCCAAACCCTAAATGTAGAAATTTAGTGTACAACTATTACAAATAAGTGTTCTAAAGAGAATAGGAAAAGATATATGGGAAAATGTACCAAGATTTGGACAAGAATTTTGCAAAAGCTCAAAATTTGGTAATGGAAGATTTGGTTTGATTTAGGGAAGAAGGAGGCCCAATTTATCAAAAAATTGGAATAGATCCGTTATTTTTAGCTGTTTGGACCGTTACATATAGCTGATGTGGGTTTTAATGTAGGTTTCACGCGCTTGGCCATGTTGTTGCACAATCTCGGGTACCTGGGTCAAAGTAGTGTGTAATAGTTACACTTTTTAAAACTTTAGTGTGTCAAAGTTTGCCCGCAAAGAATAAGTGTGTCAGCGGGATTCCGTGTAAAGTTCAGTGGGTAAAACATGTATTCTGCTTACTTATTTCTATTATTTGATATTGATTTGGCATCTTTATTCTATACCTTCCAACTGGTACCTTATCTAATCGTGACAAACGGGAAGACCATGACCTTTTCTTTTTGATACCATAACCAAATATAAAATTCATCAATTTCTTCTCTCAAAAATAGGTCTTACAATTGGGGAGACAGTTTTGAAGAAACTCAGCTCCTAGTTAAACAATGATCAGAACATATTCTCTTTTCAGATCTCAATGAAGAAGCTTACTTGAGATCCACGAAGAATGCCTATAGGCAGATTCAAGCCCCATCTGCCTCCACATGACTGAATACAAGCCATCAGAAGAAATGCTTCTCTAGACAAGTCCTTTTCCTTCATCGAGCTTGTGCAAATATCACAGTTTCCTGGAAACAGCATCCACATTCATTTTATACTCTCAAGCAATTGCTCGTACCTCATCCCCAAACATAGAATCCAGAAATGTTTTCACCAGTATATTCCAACAACTATTAGATGATTTTCAATCTAAAGTGACATAAATGTACTCTTTTATAAGATACCAATTACAAGAAAATAAGACTGTTAGATCATTTGTTTGGTAACCAATAATGATTTTACTAAAACCACGCCAAAATATCTTGGAAAGATAAAACAGATGTTCTCAGGAGGAAAGAGATTTTGATGGAGATCATACCGCAATCATCATAGGCATATTCATCCGCAAAGTAATCCAACAAATATTTTCTTCTACAAGTTGACAGCAAGCAGTAATGTTGTGCAGCAGAAAATGCTTCCGCAATAGCTTTCCTTTGAGCTGCCTGGTCACAAGTCACAAGTACCAGGATCTATAACAGAACTAAAGAGACAAATGCAATATATCATCCCGTTTAGAACCAGGATGAAGAGCAACATACTGTGCGTGCTTCTGCATGGTAGAAATCTCCTTTTGCAAAGTCACTTCTCGTGTAGTAAAGCCAGCAAACTGAAGGAACACCATCTCTGCCGCATCGTCCACTTTCCTGGTAGTAAGATTCCAGACTCTTTGGGCAGCCATAGTGTATCACGTACCTTATGTTTGGTTTATCTATACCCATGCCAAAAGCAACAGTTGCAACCATGACATAGAATTCATCTCTAATAAATGACCTGCAATAAGATGTAGCGTACACTTCATGAAACCAAAGAATAATGACTCGAGAACAACTAATAAGCATAGCTAAGAAAGGCGCATAAATTGGTTTCAGTGACAGACTTAGGAAGGCCAGTTAGTTGCCTACGCTAGCTCCAAAGCTTCACAAGCAAAAGAGGATGAAGGGTCAAACCTATGAGCATCCTCACGTGCTTTATTACCCATTTGACCATGGTAGATTCCAGCTTTGATTCCTGCCTCAAGAAGTGATTTGAAGATCTACAAAAACCATGATACTGGTATCATACACAAGTTACTAGGTCTTGGCAGCATTGATCCACTAGAAAAGCATGACGCACTGTTATGATATCATGAGAACAGCAACACATGCAGCTACTTAATACTATTATGCAACAAGGACCAATACCAGTCTGTTGAAATCATGAACCCTATCAGAACTAGTAGACCGTTATGTGGAGAGACAGAATAAAGAAAAAAGGAAAAGTACTAGACAGGAGGATAAAGTTCCGCATCTTCTCAAAGAAACAAGCTGTATGTGCCAAACAAGCCAAACTTCATGCATCCAACCACAAAACCCTTGGAAGGGGAAGACATTTTGGAGAAGCAGGCAAAAAAGACTACTTGCAAAACTTTCTTCTCACTAGGAAGTGTATCAAAGCAGATTTACTGGTAACATATCATACTACAATGCTGAGAATGCCCTAATAGTCATTTTGGAACAGAAACCATAGTATTATCATGACGGATATGCGATATGACCTCTTCAGTGTCCTTGACAGTTGTACAATATATTATTGTTGAATTCGCATTATCTACATATTTAGAGATCTCCTCCACCAGCTGATCAACAAATTGAGAACTACGAATAAAAGATTTGACTCCATAAAAAAGATTTTTGCGATCAAATGAGCCAATAGCAACATGAGGGCCTTTCATCTGCAAGGAGTTCATAATGTCACTCCGAACTCTGAAAATTGAAACCAGAAAAAAGGATTATTCACGCAAAGCTTGTAAGATATCAATAAATAGAAGAAAAACTAAGACTAACAAAGTGGAATGTCAGCTTATAGTGCACATTCAATTTTATTATTACCGGGTAATATCAAGACTTAAGCACCTCATGCCTGTGAGAGACCAATAAATTCTTGGCAAGGATTAGAAGTTGCAAGTAGTTAAACGAATAACATAGATAGCATAAACCTGATCCATTTTAACTCACAACAGAAGGTGCCTACTTCAGCAAGAACGCTCATAAAACTGTGAAAATTAGTCAAACAGCAGAACTTAACACAAGACAACAAGCTAGAATTGTGGTAAAGCAAAAGTTCAAGGCTGATATCTCAGAGTAAAACTAGCCGGCACTTGAGCTTGAATATCAGTCATCACTTTATCACTGGGTCGGCCAACTAAAAAAGCAAACAGAAGGAACTATATCCAACCAAACAATAACCACTTTTCCTTTTATGCAACTGCAGATAACATCGGACACTGGAACCCAACCAAACAGTAGAACAAAATATTAAACAGTGTCCGGCAGAAAGTTTACTGAGGTCTGAGTGGTCCAGATCTTAACAAGCAAAAAGGGCAAGAAATTAAGAGATGGAATAAGAGTGTCATTGTGATACCCCAGCTAAGGATTAAGTATCCCACATCGGCATAACACAGGAGAGATGTTGGGTACATAAGTTAACTGGCCTTAGATCCTAGTGACGCGTTTTAAAGCCGTGCGGGTCTAGGTCCAAAGCGGACAGTATCACTAGCAGGCTTCGGCTGTTACAGATGATGGTATCAGAGCCACTCCGTGTCAGCCTTGTCGATGTAGGCCAGAGTTTAGGGCTGAGTCTAGGCAAATCCCGGTACGCGGGACAAACCTCAGTGGTGAGTCTGGGCGAATCCCGGTAAGCGGGGCAAACCTCAGCTAGGACACTGAGTCCATAAGAGGGGGTGTATGCGATACCCCAGCTAAGGGTCAAGAGTTCAGTGCTGAGTCTAGGCGAATCCCGGGCACGCGGGGCAAACCTCAACGAGGACGCTGAGTCCATAAGAGGGGGGTGTATGTGATACCCCAGCTAAAGATTAAGTATCCTACATCGGCATAACACAGAAGAGTCCATAAGAGGGGATGTATGCGATACCCCCAGCTAAGGGTCAAGAGTTCAGTGTTGAGTCTAGGCGAATCCCGGGCACGCAGGGCAAACCTCAACGAGGACGCTGAGTCCATAAGAGGGGGTGTATGTGATACCCCAGCTAAAGATTAAGTATCCTACATCGGCATAACACAGAAGAGATGCTGGGTATATAAGTTAACTGGCCTTAGACCCTAGTGACGCGTTTTAAAACCGTGCAGGACTAGGCCCAAAGCGGACAGTATCACTAGCGAGCTTGAGCTGTTACATTCATGAAAGAAACTATATCCAGTTAGATCATCTGGTATGCTTCTGAGGCAAAACGTGACCTTAGAAAATTTAAAGAGAAAGAAACCAAAGATATTTAGAATAGTAGAGAAACAATTTTCACAACTTGAAAGAATATTTACTTTTCTGTAGCAGTTGCTGTTAAGGCAACAAACGGGACATTCAAAAGAACATTCCGCAGCTTGTCTAACTGTTTATACTCAACCCTGCAAAGGACAAAGCAAGTTCCTTGAGACAATTGGAAAAGAAGGGCAAAGAAATAACAATTACAAGGCAGACGTATACTTTTTATGTTGTAGTAAAATAATATTCATCTGATGAAACTTTCAAGCTAAAGTTCCAAGAAGCAAAGATGAAGATACATTCATATAGATTAGTCGGACATTTTCAGAGAATGCACTTCAAGGAATTGAGGTCAATCTGACTAGTGCAAAGTTAGAACACCTGACCACATCAGCGAAAACAATTAAAGCCACCCTCTGTCCGTTGTGATCATTTGAATTTTTGTGCAATCTTATACAACTATATGTCTGTCTTAACATTTTCATTTTTACGAGATTCATATTGTGGATATGTGGGTCTTAAAGCTTCACATTAGCTCCCACATAACGTTGCTGGTTGTACAACCATTCTATAGGACTTGCATTTTCCCTGTTAAGTATCTTTTTTTTATAACAGAGAAATCCCTGAGAGCCAGTGTGCACATGGTTCAAAATCGATGGATAATGGTCTTGCCCCTTTATCCTTCTCCATTTAAATATCAGGCTTTTGCGTGTGATCGGGTTCGAACGGGTGACATGAGCCGTAACCCACACATCACGCTCTGCACTCTTACCACTAGACCAAAGCAGTAGTGCAAAGGTAAATATCTTTATGAAGAACAAAGAGAAATTTCAGTAAGGAGCACTAAGATGGTGCTGAAACATTTACATCCAAAAGAGAAGTGTAGTTCCTTCTAACAGTGAAAGGAACCAACAAAATCTATCAGTGATTCAGCTTCCTCAACATATTCCTCTCTACACCAAAACACATCTTACATATATAATCAGTCATGATCTTTAGCATGAATTAGCACCTCCTTTAGAGCACCTTTAGATTTCCTTCGTCCACATTGTCCACCAAATGCATGCAAGAGTGGTGCTTCATATTTATCTTCTAAGCTTTACACTAAACTTTTCAGTCTGGCAGTCTATCAGTTCCAATATTGATCCAGGAGTAGTCCAAGCATCGCCTGCGTGCTCGAGATAAAGGATCATAACTGGCTTGTTATAGGGAAATGCAAAAAGATATATGCTTTCAGTCTCTTATAGCTGGACTCCTCTAAGGGAGATTCTCTTATGACAAGCAAGCTTGTTAGCCACCATCCAAAAGAACAAAGCACTTAAAGAGGTGGTTTCGCTTCCAAATTTTCTTCCAGCTTGCTGCCCTGTCCATCCCTTTTCATAATAGCTAGGTAGCCGGACTTAGCATTAAATATCCCCTTTCCTTGTAACTTTCATACCAGAGCATCTTCTGCATCAAATAGCTCATTGCACTTTCCAGAGTCCTAAAAAGTTTAACTTTCTAGTCATTCAAGCTTCTTCTGAACCTCATCCTATCCATCTGCATTTCTGCATTGAGATGAATTTGTACTTATATTTTGCAAAAGATTGTAGAGTAATGCTCCTTCATGGGGTATGTCCTATCTGGTTTTCATGCCAGAACGATATTCTTCTTGCATTCCAATTTTAAACTTGCTCTTTTGTCAAAATCGGGCCAAATGGCCATGCTGCCATAGTAGTTGATCACAGACCCATCCCATAAGTTACGTATAAATTCCCCTCAAATTCCATACTTCCTTTAATCAAACATCTTCACAAGGCATCCTCCTCTTTATTAAGCCTCCATAGCCACTTCACTAGTAGGCCTCTATTTTGGGCTCTCATAGTGTTAATAAAATCCATTGCTTCGTCATTTAAAGCGATGAAATGATGTGAAACCATGGTTATCGCTTCATCAATGAAGCTCTGTGCTTCAGTGGGAGCGTCAGCTTCAAACAATGACGCACAAAGTGATCCAAAAGAAATGCAACGGTTCTTTGAATATCAACTTTGAGGAGTTGGGTTAATATTGATATATTTGTATATTGGCATTCAGAATTAGTTATTATAATTGCAGTTTGATCATAATAGTCTAAATTCATCTACATTTGGCATTTTTATATCTTCTATAAATTGTTCGATTCATTTCTTGTTTTTCGCTTAAAGCACCATGGACCTTGTCGCTATTTTGTGCTTTTCCCTTTTAAAAACACTAGGCTCTCATATTCTTTAAGCCAGTCCTCCTTTTCTACTCATTGTAATAGTTTCTACTTTCACCAAGTGGCAAGTTTTTACTTTGTTAGTATCTTTTTACCGCATACAACTCCTGTATCACTGCTGTAGTTTCAAAACCAAATGTTAATTCTTGCCAAACAGAGCCTATATTTTTTAATTGTGTATATTTTGAGCACCACAATTGCATTCAATCTCATCTCACCGTATTCCTCCTGGGGACTATAATTCCCATCCATATATCATTGCCTTATTTCTACTTCTCATAAAATTCTTACTCTCTAGAGTGTTCCTCCATACGAAGACTTAAATCTACATCTAATAACAAAACTGAGTCCAAAGCAATTCAAGTACCATTGTTTTGCATTTTCATCAAGGGAATATAATAATCTTCTTGATCTACCGGTAACATATCTCTCTCACTCTCCACACACACACACATGCACAGAGATATGTGTATGTATACATACATACATATAGATATATATATATATATACATATATATATATATATATATATATATATATATATATATATATATATATATATATATATATATATATATATATCTATACATACATACACACACACATACATATATATATGTGTGTATGTATGTATGTGTGTGTGTGTGCGCGTGTGTATGTATATATATATATGTACATGTACACACACATATACTGTGTACATCAAACCCTTGGGTTGTGGTCCTTCTCCGGACCCTGCGTGAATGCTGGATGCTGTAAACCGTATATATCTCTCCATCTATGCTAGCAGTATCTCTAAATTTGGAATCTTTTAGAAGTAGCATACAGGCAAGATACTCAAATAATAGTTTTGCTAAAATCCACAAGAAATGGACTAAAGGTCCATGAAAAATTCATTTGTGAAAAATGCATTGATAATGTGGTAGAGGTCGAACCTGAAATCGTGACCCCATTCTGAAATGCAATGTGCTTCATCAACAGCCAAGAGACACATCCCAGCTTTCAACAGTCTTGACCAGAAACTGTGAAACCGAGGATAGACTCATTCATACACAAAAAAGCTAAATCCATTGGAAAGAAACATCTTAACATTCTTAACTTGAACAAATCGTCATTGCTTCTGGGTGAAAACCTCATTAAGTGGATCAAAGGAAACAATAACCATAGTGGATAATAATAGTTGGTGGAAAACCTTACTAACTGTTTACTGAAAGTTGTAGTTTTCCACATGTGCAGAATTGGGACATCTAATGATTGGAAGCAGAAACGAGCCAAAATCGGATGTGAATATGAAGGAATCTATCAATAGTAGTGGAGCTTAGTAAGACACAAAGACAAATATGTACTTGGAGTGAAATAATTCGCTGAGATGTATACATAAACTTTCTAGATTTTGATACAGAACGACTTAGTTTGATGGATTTCTTCAGCCAAATATCCGACAATGCTATAGAAGTACTAAGAGTATACAATACCTCATTTAGGTATTCAAAGGGCTTGTCTACTTGGACATACTTGTTTCTAGATATCGCACCTGTTAGGGAGCGCACAAGCCTTTTCTGGAGTCATATACAGAATGTCATAGTGACCCAACTCAGCATTCGCCTGCACTGTACGATCCATCTGAGCACTTGAAAGATAGTCAGCTTTAATGCCCCTCTGTTTCAACGCCATAACCTACACACCACGACAAAAGTATTTTCACAACATCTTTATTTATGCTATTTAAAAATAAAAAATAAAAAGAATACAAAGTTTTTTACCTGATCTTGCATCAAAGAAATAAGAGGACTTATAACTAGAGCAGTCTTTTGTGATATCAGTGGGGGAACCTGATAACTTAAACCAACAATTCAAGCAAAAGGGTCAGCGTATGTATGTTCAGTATCTCAATATTACTCCCATTGTCCCAATTCATATGACACACTTTCCGTTCCTTTGTAGTCTATCTCAAAAACGAAGACTTTCTAATTTAGAAACTTCAAAACGTCTCACTTCAGGATAGAGCTATAGGTATTAAAAGGGATTTCGCCGAACCCATAGCCTTGGTCCAAACCCTGTATTGGTCTTAAAAAATTAATTTAATATATATAAATTATTGATTTAGAACCCCAGTACTTAAAAGGACTAGAACGCTTAACTCATAAGCTTCAAATTCTAGCTCCGTCTTTGTCTCATTTTATCCATAATGAGACGATTATAGCCACATAAATATTTATGGCTTATGTTAGACGGAAAATTTCAAAACTCTCACTCCCTCCATCCCAATCTATATGACCTACTTTGACTGGGCACGTAGTTTAATTAAAAAAAAAATGAAGACTTTTGAAACTGGTGGTTTAAAATAAATAATAGAAATTTGTGTGATTGTGAATTATTTCATAAAGTAAAATAATATAAAAAGTGGTCATTGTTTTTAGACGGACATATAGTCATATAAATTGAGACGAAGGGAGTAGTTTGTTTATTAAACAATGTGCCCAGTGAAATACATATAAATTGGGAAGGGGGTAGGAGATGACAAAAAGGACAAAACAATTGAAAAATTACCACAAAGACTTGCCACTACCGGTGGCCATGACGACCAAGCAATCATTTCCATCTAAAATTTTCTGAATGATTTCCTTCTGATAGGGTCGAAACTCTGTGTACCCAAAATATTTCTACATATATAAAAAATGGAACTTCCATCAAAATAGAAATGCAGAAATAGTAATAACAAAACATGAATCGAAATAAAAGAAAAAGAATGAAGAAAACCTTAAGAGTAGAGTGCATGTCGCTTTTCGTCGTGAAATGGGTGGGTGAGAGGTTTCTCCTTTACGGGTAACTGCCAATATTTGCTACTCCTATTTATTTATGAGCTTGGGCCTACTCGTTTTCGCGCCATTTTCTTTTTCGCAATTACTACTAAACAGGCTCTTATTCTGCCAATATTTGAGAATAGAAAAGAAATTAACTTGTATCAACAATACAAAAATGAATTAGTTGGTGTAAAATTATTATTTATACGTAATTGACAATGCAAACGACTATTGTTACGACAATAAAAGCTACTCCTTCCATTACAAAGAGGATATTGAGATTGATAATATGAGAATTAAAGTTCTTTATACATTGATTTCTCAATTTATTTTAGAATATATTTAAATAGCTTAAAAGTACTATAAACCACTATCTTCTTGTAACAAAAGTATTTAACATATGTTTAAAAGGATCAGTGCCAAAGATGAAATGCTTTAACCTATTTTCCCTTCTAGTCTAAAATGTAGCTTTGAACTCATTTGCCTATCCAAACAAGTTTAAATTCTAGATTGTTTCAAATATGCTGAGGATTCCATGAACTCATACCTTCTATTATACAGTCTTGCACCCCCTTCAAGTTACACTGAGGGTTCTGTTAAAGCTATTACTTGTAAGAACAAGAGGTAAAATGTTCCATTGTAGCAACACAAATAGCCACAGCTTCCAGAAAGGTGGCTCATAAAGGAGAAAACCACAATAGTTGTATAAGTAGGAGTCCCTCATCTCAGATAGACAGAGGTTATAACACAGTTTCTAAGAAATCCAAATTGTAGATCCACAAATTAGAGTTAGTGATCAATCATGTATATGCCTCTTCACTAGAAAAGTTTTCTATATTCTTCTGCCTCTTCAGCCATCTCATTAATGCTTCTGTCCTTCCTTTCCTTGTCCAGATCAAGTGTCTGCTTCATCTCCTCCTCCTTCACATCCAACTGCATGAACAATGCAAAAGATCACAAAGATTGCCAACTAGGGGATATCAGTAGCAGATATTTGAATCTTACAGCATCATCTTTTTTATAAGATAAAGAGTAAATATCTTACAGCATCATAAATCTCATCATTCTTTTCAAAGTCACCACCTTTGCGCGGGATGATGTGAATATGAACATGAGGAACTGTCTGTCCTGCCTGGGGTCCATCCTAAGATATTAAACAGAAGCAAAGAACCTGGCATCAGCTTCGCAGGCAGAGAACTAGTGGGACATGAAATTTAAGAAAGACATACTTCCAAAACTTGTGGCCTTAAACATGTCATGACATTTATGTGGCTCTAAGAGCATGTCGTTGAGGGTAAAATGAGAAGTTTAATGTTAAAAAGTTTCTAAATACAGGATGTAGTATCATCCTTTGCGAAATAGACAAAAAATGAATTGAGTGTCACATAAAATGGGACAGAGGGAGCAACAGAGTAACAAAGACAAAAGTGAAGGAGCAAGCATAATTCCAATATAAGTCCAAGACAAATAAACCCGTCTATCCATTTTACTTGTATATTGCTGCCAAGAATTCTTTATAAATATATAATATTATGCATTCTGCTGTCTTTTAAAAAATCTAAGCATCTCAGTTTCAATTATCCCTTTTTGCAGAAGTTCTGACAATAATATGGAAGGATAAGATCTAAAACTATAACAGCCTTCTTACTTGGATTGCAAATGTAAGAGAAGATGCTTTGTGGTAGGACTCAAGTTGCTTGCCAACTTTTTGTGCTGTAAGCCACAAGTCACTAGTCTCATCAGCAGTAAGATCAACAAAGCGCTTCACTTCACGCCTTGGGCAGACAAGCACATGTACTATCTCGTTAAGCAAACCAACTATGCTACTTCAAGTTTCACGTTTCGAGACAACTGAGGTTGTAACCAAATAAGCAAATTGTTTACAAGAAGGCCATTCAAAGGAAAAGAGAAGAACAGTAGCAGACTTTTAAGAAACTAATATGATATAGAGTACGTTGTACACATGAGCCCATAAAACCCAAAAATGGAACCCATTGCATTGGTGGGATAAATGTAAAATTGAAGTTATCACAAATGATTGGAATAGAAATCGTTTCCAACAGGCATAAGAATCTTTCTCAATTGTCTATTCAAATTTCAACAAATAAAAACCTCATAATGGTGGTCATTACAAAGTTTAATGACTCAAACAGGCTACAGAGAATAACACTACGTTTGTCTGGTTACGAACTTTCACGCTCAAACCAACCGTGTAGCGCATAGCTTTAACAGAGAATCGAGAAATAGAACGGTTCAACCCAAGCAATGGAAAAGTTCACAAGAAAAGAATCACTGAAAAGTACTGAAACTCTTGAAAAAACTCTTAAAAATTTTCACTTCTCATCATCATTGAATTTAGTAATCCTCTGACGCTACATGTCCTTGGGAATCATCAAAGCAACCAAATTTAATCCTTATCTGTCTCTGCATTTTCAAATGTCAGCTATGCATTTGCTAAATGGATGGATCGAAGTTAAGAAGAGAAAGAAGGATCTCCACAAGATATTCATTGACTAGAGAAAGTGTTTGATATAGTGTCAAGAGAAGACTTCTACGGTGCTTTAGAAGCAAGCGATTCGTATCAAACATGTGAAGATTCATAAAGGATTATATGAAAGAGTCGTCAAAAGTGTGAGAAATGCTGATAGAAGACACAAAGGAGTTTCCCTTACAAGTTGAATTATGCCAAGGATCTGCAATGAGCTCGTTCTTGGTAACCCTTGTTATGAACGGGCTAAGCAATAGCACATACGATGAGGTTACATGGTGCATGCTTCGTATAAATGACATTGTGTTAATAGACGAAACTAGAGAAAGAGTCGCCTAAAAATTAGAGATATAGAGAAACACTCTAGAGAGTTTTAAGATAAGTAGAAATAAGACACAAAATATGCATTGTAAGTTTAGCTGCCATAACAAGAATGTAGGTTAAGTGGATTAGACGGGATTATGGTGTCTAAAGTGCAGATAATTCAAATTTTTAGGGCATGTCATTCAAGAGAATAACATGATAAATAAAAGTGTAACACAAAATTAAAGGGTGACCAAAGGGAGGAGTTCCACGACAGTGCTTAGTGATAGGTATATCCCGAATATAATGAAAGACAACTACCATAGAATTGTTGTGGAAGTCGCAATGCTATATTAAGTGAATGGTGGGGCTCAAACTCGACATATCCGCAAGAGATGTGGATATTAAGATTGATGTGAGATATACACCAGCCTCATCACATTGGGTAAGTAGCACATTGGAGATAAAATACGAGGTAACCCAAGATGATTGAAGATGATAAGAAGAAAAGGGTAGACCTCAAGTCACACGGAGAATGATTGTCTCAAGGTTCTAAATCTCTTGGAATCAACATGTACATACCCAAGCACAAACCTTATAGAAGCAAAATTGTTTAGTATTATGATCAGAGACTTGTATCTTTCATCCGTGGATAAGCTAAAAAATTTAGAGACCTAATTTCTTTTATTTTTACAATGAAGAACTCAACTAATAACTATTGGTTTGACTTAAAAAGACTTAGTATTGGAATAAAATGGACTTAAATAGAACATAATGGATACTGAGGAATGAGGATCTAATAAAGCACAGTTGATTGATCAATTGATTGATTGCAAGTAGGATTGAATTACCTTTTAAAGATTATTGGACTCCGTAAACTAATCTCAAAGGCACAATCTAATCTCACAAAAGCACCCAATTACATATGCTTCTGCTTTAAGACACATCTAAACATAGAGTGATAGATGGGATTAGATCATATACAAGTAAACTGCGGACATACATAGACACCACATTCTAGCTTCTCTGTATATCAGAAGCACCTATATTCACATCAGAAATAATAAATGAATCTCCATAAACCATTTAATTACAGAGTGGAAAAGGATATGACCTGCACAACAAGAAAAGACGGCTCAATAGATGGTATTCAACCAGGAAGTAAAAATGATACATGAAACTTAAACAACACAAAAGTAATTTTATGCTCATACATGAAATACATGAATAAAGATCAGAAAACACAAGGGACCTGTGAGAAACTTGAGGAAAAAAGTATCATTGATATGTCTCAAAGAGTGTTTACAAAGAGTCCTATTTATGACTACTATACATGTTATACTACAAATCATTTCCCAATCGGGACTACTATGCCAATCCTAGCTATATAAAACTTAGGTTTTCTAACACTCCCCCTCAAGCCGGCGCATATAAATTATATGTACCGAGTTTGTTACAAATATAACCAATACGTGGACCAGTAAGAGACTTGGAGAAAATATCCGCAAGTTGACCGCATGATTTCACAAATTTTGTAAACATGTATCCTTAGAGTATCTCTCTAACAAAGTGACAACCAATCTCAAAGTGCTTAGTCCTCTCATGGAACACTGAATTTGATGCAATATGAATAGCAGCTTGATTATGATAACAGGAGTATGATTCAGAAACTAAAAATTAGTGAAGTAGAAAACTGGAGCAGAGATCGAGAAATGTCTTACGTGTTTGTTTAAAGAGAAGAATTTCTGTATGAAAAGTGCAAAATCAAGATAGAATTTCCATAGGCTCCACATTCCTAAGAAGCTTGATTCTGACAAATGACGGAACAACACTGTAGAAGTGCTGCCAATGAGATCTTATTCTAGCCTAGCATCTAAGTTAGCAGCCATAGAATCAAGCAGTCCCAACTGTCTTTATCTTATGTTCGTTATATGCTTTCAGTAACAAAATGTAGTCCAGCAGCCAGTATTCAAGCCTGAAGTATGATGCATAGTATGTGTGCTTGAATAAGATTAAGCCTATAAACATGCAGTCTTTGTGCTATCACTTTATTAACCGTCCGGCTTTGATCGTCATCAAGCATAACCATGCATATTTCTCTCATCTCTCTTTACTGTCAACGTTTGCTCTGTAATTTTCCAAACATCCAAAAGGTTGTGTTAATGTCTATGTTCAGTATCCCTTCTAGCAAGGGTTATGCTTCTGGAAATAAATAATTTTCAGAACTCGCATATACTAGACTAGATTTTGACCTATTTTTTAGCAAAACCAATATTCATAATTTTAATGAGAACTCGAAAAGATCATATTTTGGAATTCAACCAAGAAATGATGCATACCACAGCTGGCTCATGAAATTTTAAGAACAGGCAAACAGGCTAATTACCAACAAACAAGATCATGTTTAAAAATTAAAAAATACAAGAAATATAATTTCAGTTAAGTACACGTATGCAATTATTCATGTAAAGACATAAGATTTGAAGGAGAAATACCAGGAAGAAGGGGACGAAGGTTGACCAAGGCATAAGACAAATGAGTGGAGTAAAAGACTTCTTTATTGTCAATCTTGTATGGTCCAAACATGTATGAATCCCCCTCCATCTGCGTTCAAAGATATGTACTACTCATTAGGGAAAACAAAGTAGTAGTAGCAGTAAAATTGAATGAAAGAATATTTTGAAGCATGCCTTGGACTGAGAATGACTGATTGAAGAGAAGACTCGTGCTAAGTAGATGAAATTATAATTGGGTTTGGTCTTCACTGTTAAGGAATGAAATTGAAGTGAATTTGATAATGGAGTTAAGCTATGGGACGAAACTAAAGACACTAGCTTTAACATTTCTAGGTTTGTATATGTATTTCTTCAATATGGTTTAAATCAACACTTTAAGAAAGAAAATAAGATTTTTAAATTTGTGTTCATAAATAATATTATAACTTTTGTGTAGACCAAGTCCCCCTATATTAGAATTCCGCAGACACCGAACGTGGAGTCTCACGATTCATTTTGCACTTGAAGCTGCCTATAGAACCTATCACTAAAATACCTCTAGAGGATTTCTATTGTTCGACAACGTTGCACATGTAGTACTCACCTCCTTGTTACCACTTGTTGTACCATGAATTCCTGCAAGGTCTTTTTTCATGTATCATCAATGTTCACGACTACGGCTTTTTCTATCCCGGGGGAGTAGGATTTTGAGATTGTGTGGAAGTGTTCTCTAAGCCACCAAATCTAGAGTGGTTTCGACCATTGTCTCATTTTGTGTCACATATTTTTCGTTTAGATCTTCTATGACAAAAATACAAAAAAGTTTAAGGTATTGAAGTGTAAGAAAGAAAATAAGATAGATTTTGGAGCAACAAATTTTGCTTAGGCTTCATGGTGGACGTCAAATTATGTGCTAAAATCGTATTTTTAGACAATACCAACTAATTTTGCATTTAAGTGGGTCAAAAGCAAAAAGTTGTACCAAGTTATCCTTAATCTCTTTATGTTATTAGATCTAGGGAAAGAACTAAATAAGTTCCTGAGATAATCTTGTTGATGGTCCCAAAAGTCCAAGGCAGTGCCTCATTTTCCAAGGGCATGATTTACGTAGAAAATATTAGCCAAGGCTATAATGTAAAGTTGTATTCAATAATCGAATATGTTACAAGAATAGTTACAATGGTACTACTCATTAACCATAGAAGTTTCCTATATGTATTCTAGGATAAGATTTTGTCTCTTCAAGAACTGCTGATACTAATATTAGTGTACGATCATATAACATTCCTCATACTAGTACAACTAGCTTAACTGTCATCTTCTTGTTTCCAATTTTACGGAATCTAATGTTTACCCTAGTGCATTTATTCGGCATCTGCTCTTTTCGATTTTTGTATGTTTGATTATCTTCAATTTTCTTTTGAATGAGGCTTCGCCATCTCATCTTCAGATTATCTTTCTTCTAATGCCAAGTGGACTGCATGTGGTTTACGCGGCTATTGTGAAGTTTACCCAATACTATGTTTTGAAATGTTAAACAAAAGTTTTCCCCTCGCCAAGCTATAACTGCCGAAGATCATAGTCAGCCTCCACCCAACAACTTTCCAGCAAGGCCACAACCGCCGTCTCTATCTCTACGTCGCTGTTTTGCCATAGTCGCCATAGTTGCTTGCCGAAAATGCTTTGCCACAGTCGCGCCATTGGTGCTTTGTTCCCTCTTTCTCTGGGTCTTGGTGCCTAACCTTGCTCATTGCTAGATCTGTCTAACCTTCCTTGTTGCTTCCTTTTCTTTTTTCTTTTGTTTTGGAGTTTCTTCGACGGCTGCGCTGGCTTTGGTTTGAAGTATTTGTCCTATGTATTTTTGTATATACAATGGAAATAGAACAAACATATAAAGTGTATACACTTTACATATATAATTATATAAATATATGTGTTGTTATCCATTGTATGTACATTGTATATATTATGTATGTCATATGTATTCAACATACATATAATGAGATACAACATGCAATAAAATATATATAAATGACATACAACAATTTTAGTACTGTATGTCTAGCGTATATTTATAAAGATATATTGCACTCACAAGACTATACAAAGAAAAAACATAAGAGAATTTATCGGTGACCGATGGCACTGAGAAGAGGTGGCAGACTGGAGCAGCTATGGGGTGGATTGAGGTTAGGAGGAGGATCTAGGGTTTTCGATATCTTTTAAGTATATTTGTCATGTTTAAAAAAATATTACTATGTTTTTATTGTTTTTTTTTTCTTTTCACACACTTATAGAAAGGTGAAGACAACATATTTTCTACCTATCATTCGATGAAGTGCCCCTTCCATTTTTAAGGTAAGAGGAATCTACCCGTAATGAGTAAATACGCCGCCTCTGGCGTCACCTGCAAAACTCACAAGGGGTATTAGTTCCACTTCAAACTAGGAGAAAAGGTTAAAGGTTGTGTGTAAATATAAGTGACTTTTTCTGAATAATTATAGGGCAACTTAGAGTCTGTTTGGGTGGGCTTATAAGCGATTGTTTTAAGTGGCTTATAAATCAAAAAGTGACTTAAAAACCATTTTTGGAGAAGTTAGGATTTACTAACTTCTCAAAAAGTGACTCTTAAGTCCAAAATTTTTTAAGTTACTTTTAAGCTCATCCAAACGGGCTCTTAGTATTTTTTGCCGTGCTTACTTGGAAAAGAGTACTACTCCCAACAAATTAGCTGTATTTTTAAACATGTACAAATTGGTGTCAATTTGTTTATGAATTCAGAGCCAGGGGCTAGAAACCAGTAGAATAGAATTTGGGGAGCAAAATTGAATTATCCATTCAGGTCCTGATTTGGTATGTTATCACAAGCATAGAGTAGAGTTGGAAAAAGCAAAGGGGAAATGGCGTGCGGAAGCACATCAGCATGGAGTATGTCTTGTCTGAAATCCTCCCTCCCTTGTGTCACCACATTTTGTAAGCCTTCCGTCCGCTTCTCAGTTAGGTCCAGACCAAAGCCCACTTCCACACTTGTTCATTCCTTCGTGGGTCTTGCTCCCTTCCACCCTCTCCTCTCCCTTAATTCCCAAGGTAACCTACCCTCCCACTTCAAATGAAAGTGTTTGTGTATGTGTATCTGCACCAATTTCTATGTTACTTTGTTCTCTATGGTCTATAAATGTAGCAACGTTTATTGTATTTGTGCCATTTCCCTGAAATTGCATTAGTATCAGCAGAAGTGGTTCTAAATAGTGGTGGTAGGAAAGGGTCCAAATCATATCACTAGTATTTGCCATTACTACTATCATGAATAATTGTTAATTTGCGTTCTCTTTATAATTGACCTAATCTTGCATTTCTACTGCGTCAATTCATGTTATGTCTTTTAATAAGTTGATGATGAATGAATCTCACATTGGTTGTGGGATCGGTTAGGTTGTGCCTTTATAAGGCTTTGGCAACCTGATGCCGGGCAATCCACCACGAGGAGACCATTCACTCGGAGCCAAGCCAAGGATGTCCAAGAAGTGCATTTACACTTGGTGAGGAAGGGCCTTGAAGAAGGAAGCGATTGGAAGCCATTCCGGGTGCTCAAACTAGGCCTCACGCCTAAGGAAGAAGAGAGCCCAGCAGAGCTAGGCGCCCCGCCTAGCCCAGGCGCCCCGCCTAGGGAGCTCACTGCCTAAGGCCCAGCAGAGCACCAGGCGCCCCACCTGGCTAGGCGCCCAGCCTAGCTGAAGGCCAAGCCAGGCGCCCCGCCTAGCTTCAGGCGCCCAGCCTAGCTGAAGGCCAAGCCAGGCGCCCCGCCTAGCTCCAGGCGCCCCTCCCAGCCCCAGGCGCCCCTCCTAGCTGCTGAACTTATGTTTCTTTTACTATTTTGCCCTACGTGGCTTATTTGATGAACCTTATTAGTAAGGGTAATTAAGTCTTTGTGTAAGCTTGGGAAACACTATAAATATCCAAGCCTAGCTTATTTTACAGTTAGTTTATTATTGATGATTAATGAATGTTGAACATGAGCAAGGCTCTTGGTTATTGAATGAAACCTTTTGTTTTGGGACTTGTAGTTCTTCTAGCGGATCTAGATGAATACTCTTCCTCTCCGACCATTCTACTTGCGTGCTCGCGTTAGCTCGAGGGTAGTTGCATAGCGTAGGTGTTCTTGTCCTTCTCTCGGGGTGTAACGGAACAAGTTCTCCGTTGCTACTTGGGATTAGAGATCGAGTTACGTCTCGTTCTTTATCTTTTACTTTCCGCGTTTGATTTCCTACATCATTTGGTATCAGAGCAAGGCTCGGGTTTTGTTTCTACAAACCCCCGACCCTTGATTCTTCGTGCCTAGTATCTTCTTTTAGTTTTTCTTGTTGTTGAAGTTATTAGAAAGGAGAAAATTGCAAAAAAATTGAAAAATTGAAAAATACAAAAATTTGGTGTAACCTGTTGATTTGGATGAATTGTGATATGGGTGTTATGGATTCTTGATCGTGATTGATTTCCCGTTACTTGGGTACCAAAATTGTTGGAATTGGTGAAGTTTGAAAAATTGAAACCCCAAAACCCCTTAAACCCTTGAAGAACTTGTTCTTGATGAATTTTGGCTTGATTCTTGGGATGGATTGATGTTTGATTGGGAACTTGTTATTGGGGATTGATCTTCATTGAAAAACAAACAATTCGGTACCAATTTTGTGGGATTTGAACATGTTTAACACCTACTTTGATGAATCACAATCCTTGTTGAAACCCTTTTGATAAACCCTTGTGTTCTTGAGTTCTTGAGATTGAACCTTGATTTGATTGATTGTTTGATTGAAAATTTGATTGGGTTTTGTTAAGGAAGATCAAAAACAACTTTGGGTATCTTTGGATTGTGAAAACAAGTTGAAAACATCGGATTTGAGGCTTGAAAATCGACTTGAAACGAGTTTGGAACGAGTTGGAAAAGGCTTCAGGCCAGGCGCCCCGCCTAAGCCAGGCGCCCCGCCTGACTTGGCTACTGCCTAAGTCTCAGGCGCCCCGCCTAGACCCAGGCGCCCCGCCTGGAATACAGCACAGCCTAGGCGCCCCACCTGAGTTTCAGGCGCCCCTCCTGAGTGCTGAACGCATTGTTTCGGGTAGATTTTCATAGGTATTTCCCTTTGTTTGATAACATAACATCTAGTTAGTACTACTTTGAGTAACCGATCTACTTGAATAGTGCTAACCCTTTTAATTGCTTTTAAGTGATTCGTGCCTAGCAAGGAGAGTAGATTTCTAAGGAAAAGCGTAGAATCTTTTAACTCAAGTCCTCACTTCAAAGTGCCTAGCGTTCATTGAGTCCCATTCATTCCACTCACCCCGGAGTGTGCGTGACTCGTGAATAGTTTAGTTGAGTTGAGGAGTTGCTAATCATCTACGTGAAGCTTTGGAACTACAAGTTGAGTGAAATATCCACCGCCACCCAAAAGAGTGATCCGAGTGAACACAAGTGAGGGAGCGAGTGAGGTGTTTTAACTAACTCTTGTTTCTTTCTTTGTAGGTACAATGGCCAACGAAGGTCAAGATTTTATTAAGGAGGCCTTGGCTAATCTTCTTGCCAAGATGGACCTCATGAACCAAATGATAGATTCTCTTGAAAAAGGAGCCTCGAGTACTCAAGGTGAACATGGGACCCCGAGTGTCCCAATTGAAAAGGGGACCCCGAGTGTCCAAATTGAGACCGGTGAAGGCTCAAGTAGCCCTACTTTTACCCCGGAGCAAGTTGTTGAATTGCTCAATCAACAACGGGTAAAGGAGGATCGAGAGAGAATTGAACGAGCGGGCATTCCCCGTATCTTGGATAATCCCCCAAGAAACTTTCCACTACCAAGACCCGTTCGAAATGTGCAACCTCTTGAGCAAGTTGTTGAGGCTCAAGAAGGGGAGGAAGTTGATTATGGTGACGACGTGTATGGGTTTGATGATCACTTTCAACCAAGGCGAGCTATGAATTGGGGTCGAAATGTGGATCGGGGTAGAGGCCGAGGTCGAGGGCCACCCTTAGGATATGGAGGGAGGAATGCTAGAAGGGACTATGTTGCTTATGATGATCACCATGGAGGCCAACCGGAGCCATTCCAAGGGGGTCGTGACAACAACAACAACAACCTTAATAGTGTGAAGCTCACTATTCCTTCTTTCAAAGGAAGTAGTGACCCGGTGGAGTACATTGATTGGAAATTGGCTATGGAGCGAATCTTTGACACCAATGATATGCCCGATGTGAAGAAGACCAAGTATGCAATATCCTCCTTTGAATCTTTTGCTTCTACTTGGTGGGAGTCGGTGAAGAGGAATAGAAGGAGGACGGGTATGGCTATTAACCTTACTTGGGAAGAGTTGATCCGTGTGATGGATGAGAAGTACTTGACTAACCAATACCGGGTTGAACAACAAAGGCGTCTATATGATTTGAAGCAAGGTTACAAATCGGTTGGTGAATATTTCAATGAATTTGAGCAAATCCGAATGATCCTTGACTTAGATGATGAAGACAATGAGACGGCCATGATCCGTTTCAAAGGGGGCTTGAACCGAGACATAGCTTCACAATTGAAGTTCCATAAATATGATGATCATTACAAGCTATGTGAAGATGCGGTTGAGGCCGAGAAATGGCTCAAGGAGGAGAAATCCCTTCGCTACAAGAGTAGCACTCCTACTCCAACAAGCAAACCAAAGGATTGGAAGCCTCCTACTACAAATGCAAGGTTCCCAAGTGCAAGTGGAACAAGTGGTGCAAATGCTACCAAGGATGTGAAAAAGCCGTTTGAGAAGAACACACCTAATGTGGGAGGTAACTCTAAAACTCAACTACATGCTCCTACTTCTTCTTCAATACAATGCCACAAGTGCAAGGGGTATGGTCACTTCGCTAGGGAATGTCCTACAAAGAGGACCATGATTGTTGTTGGTAATGATGCATATGAGAAAGAGAGTGAATCGGAAGATGAGGGAGTAGAGGGAGTAGAGGGAGATGAGGGAGTAGAGGAGAATGATTTGCTTGATGACACGGTGGAGGAGGATGATCCTCATACTTTCTTGGTTGTGAGAAGGAGCCTAGGAGCTATGATTGTGGAAGATAGTGAGACCTTGCAACGGGAAAATCTTTTCCATGCTAGGTGCCGGGTCAAAGATGTTGTTTGCTCTATGATAATTGATTCCGGGAGTTGTGCAAATGTGGTGAGTCAATCTCTTATATCCCAATTGAAGTTGCCAACCGTGAAACACCCCAAGCCATATCGGTTACAATGGCTTAGTGAATGTGGAGAGCTTAAGGTAGTGAAACAAGCAATGATCAAGTTTAAAATGGGTAGTTATGTGGATGAACACTTGTTCGACGTTGTGCCAATGCAAGCGTGCCACCTTCTCTTTGGAAGGCCTTGGCAATTTGACCGACAAGTGGTTCACAATGGACGTGTCAACACTTACACGCTCCAACATGAAGGAAGGAAATTTGTGTTGAAACCCCTAACTCCCAAACAAGTGAGTGATGACTACAAGCGAATGAGGGAGTTGAGGGAAGCGGCTAAAGCCAAGTCACCCATTGTGCTTGAACCCGAGGCAAACAATCTTGTTGTCTTGCCAAAGAATGATCAAAGTGAGAGTCACTCCACTTCAAATGAGAGAGAAAAGATAGAGAGAAGTGAGGGAGTGACCGGTGACAAACCAAGAGAGGAAAAAGGAGAGGATTTGAGGAGTGATGTGAGGGGATTGTCACCACAAACTACACTTGACCATGAGGTAAAATTGAGAGAGATGAGAGGTGAGGAAGGAAAATTTGAGAGTGAGAGCACCCATTATTCTAACCCTTCTTTATCTTCTACTTTTTCTTGTGAAAGTTCTTGTGTAGGTACATTTGGAGACAAGTCATTGGAGCCTCAATGTGAGCCTCATGAAGAAGGAGTTGCACATGACATTTCAAGCCTTGCGAGTGACCAAGGAAGTATTACAAATGTAAGTGTTGCTTCACCTTTTCATGAACTTACTAGCTACTTGTCTTGTGATGACTCAACACTAGTTGGTGGTTTTGATGCATCTAGTGAGTATACCACTAGTGTAGAGTCTAGTTGTCAACTTGTATGTGCTTGTGAAACACTAGTTGGAAGGGATGCTATGCCACATCATGATGTGAGCTCATTGTTCATTGAACCCTTCCCTAGTGTAGATTTGATAGTTGACCATGATTGTGACCTTTGCTATGACACACCGCCAACCTTTGACATAGGGAAAGATGAGGTAGTTGACCATTCCCTAATTGATATGCTTATATTTGGTGGACCAATGTGTTGTGGTGAGGATGGTCTTGTCCTTGAGGAGTCCAAATTGCATGAATTGGACAAGGTTGTCTATGATGACTCCTCAAGTGAACCTAGTCTCGATAATTTGTCTATGCTTAATCATGATATTGAGATGCATGCTTTTATATTTCCATTGTGTGACGATAATCTCATTTGTGGTAGCGACTTGTATCGGGCTAGGGTGGGTGGTCAAATGGAACCCCCATGGTGTGAAGGGTTTGATTCCTTAGGCAACCACTTGTTTGAAAATTTGAGTGAGGTAGATGGTTCTTTGAGTGACCCCACTATTGCTTGTGTGGGTTATGATGAAGAAGAGGCCATTATCAATGCCTTTCTTGATAGTTTGTCTTTTGAGAAGGGTTGCTTAAGTGATGAAATGGAACGTGAAAAGGAATCCCTTGGTGTGAGTAAGTTTGCTATAAAGAAGGGGAGTGGAGTACTTGATGTTACTTGCATGTTGGGTTATTTGACTCACTCCACTCCACATGTTGATCACACCTCGAGGATAGATTGGTGTGTTGATCTTGAGCTTAAGGTTCAAGGGAATTTTGGTAGCTTGATCTTGCATTTCCCATCTTCCCATGACCTATTTGCTCATTATCTTGTTGAGTGCATGTTGATTTTTAACCAAGTACTTATGATTCTCTTTGGAGACTTGATATTTGTGCTAATAATTGATGCTTGGTTATATCACAAGAGTGTGTTTTCCCACACTTCTTGCACTAACCTACTTTCAAAGTAGGAATTCTTGTGTTTTGCTTGTCGTTGCTTGCAGGTTCTAAGCTCCATGTTAAGGCAAGGGAGATCTTGGAAGAGACCTATGTCAAGGTGACGATCAAGAGTTACAAAGGAGGAGAGCATTGGGCACCTCTAAGAGATGATGCCATGAACATGAATGCATTGATTTCGAGGACGAAATCTTCTCAAGAAGGGGAGGATGATGCCGGGCAAGCCACCACGAGGAGACCATTCACTCGGAGCCAAGCCAAGGATGTCCAAGAAGTGCATTTACACTTGGTGAGGAAGGGCCTTGAAGAAGGAAGCGATTGGAAGCCATTCCGGGTGCTCAAACTAGGCCTCACGCCTAAGGAAGAAGAGAGCCCAGCAGAGCTAGGCGCCCCGCCTAGCCCAGGCGCCCCGCCTAGGGAGCTCACTGCCTAAGGCCCAGCAGAGCACCAGGCGCCCCACCTGGCTAGGCGCCCAGCCTAGCTGAAGGCCAAGCCAGGCGCCCCGCCTAGCTTCAGGCGCCCAGCCTAGCTGAAGGCCAAGCCAGGCGCCCCGCCTAGCTCCAGGCGCCCAGCCTAGCTTCAGCATGATCCAGGCGCCCCTCCCAGCCCCAGGCGCCCCTCCTAGCTGCTGAACTTATGTTTCTTTTACTATTTTGCCCTACGTGGCTTATTTGATGAACCTTATTAGTAAGGGTAATTAAGTCTTTGTGTAAGCTTGGGAAACACTATAAATATCCAAGCCTAGCTTATTTTACAGTTAGTTTATTATTGATGATTAATGAATGTTGAACATGAGCAAGGCTCTTGGTTATTGAATGAAACCTTTTGTTTTGGGACTTGTAGTTCTTCTAGCGGATCTAGATGAATACTCTTCCTCTCCGACCATTCTACTTGCGTGCTCGCGTTAGCTCGAGGGTAGTTGCATAGCGTAGGTGTTCTTGTCCTTCTCTCGGGGTGTAACGGAACAAGTTTTCCGTTGCTACTTGGGATTAGAGATCGAGTTACGTCTCGTTCTTTATCTTTTACTTTCCGCGTTTGATTTCCTACATCATTTCATCCCTTTGAGCTAGCTTTTGAGGTTTAGTTAGGCCCGAGCCCAAAGGTGCCTAACTGGATTTTATTATAAGTGTTAGATAGATATTATGCTTTTACCTTATGATATTTAAGTTACTTAAGAAAAAGAAGATTTGTTTAGGGATTTTAACAGGAGAAGGCTGAATTGCCTAGAATGGTATTGGTCCATTGTTGGTCCTGCATATGTGGCAGCTATTAGCAGGGGCGGATGCACTCTTTTGGTAGTGGTTCCATTTGGCTCAAACCATGTGTTTATGTTTATATATATAGATAAGTGTGTCTGTGCGATTACGCTATGTATGTGCTTGTTTGCAGGGGGGGTTATTTCACATCAATTTACTTAAATCCCTAGATCTGTTTCTTTTGGCGCTCAGTTCTGTCCTCTACTAGCTTTTGGATTTCCTCACGTGCCACTCTGGTCGAATTATTACTATCTATATGCTTTCTCAGTTGTTCAAGGGAGGATTTGTTGTTACTTGTTACCAGTTTTGTTTGAACTCTGCCCAATAATATCCAAGATCCCCTGAACATTTTACCTATGTGAAACATTCAGTTTAACTAAACTCTCTTATATAATATCTCTTCTTCAAAAGTTTATTATGTTAGTTTGTCAATATATGTGAGGATCTATGATCAAACTTGCATAGATTCTGATGTATGGCTACCAAACTAACTCCAAGCAGATTCTTAGTAATCTGCAAAGACTGAATCTTGTGAAATAGCTATGTTCATAGAAGAGGGAGTCTTTGAGACTATGATTAGATTTGCGTTGAGTTCTGATATGCGGCGTCCAGTTTAATCCATGGCACACTCTCTTTCTGAGAAGGTTAATCCATGCACGCTCTTCGCCATCTGCATAGATTGGATTGTGTGACTATTAATTTTAGAGGAGGGAGTTTATGCCATGTAACTGAAAACACAATATAGCAGACTTGGTAGAGATTGTTTCACTAATAGATGGTGTCTAAGATTTGAAGATGTATACGGAGTCATTTATGGGTTAGACAATGTGGAAGCCTAGAGAAGAATCTGTTTACAGATGGACATAGAACATTTCTTATTAAGTTGATTCCACTATTACTTATGCATTTTAATGTGTATTGCTTTATTACTATTGTTTAATCAATAAGCTGTAATCCTATTGTTATTGTTATTGCTATTGCTATCTATTGTGTTATTATTTCTAAACCTAAAACCTAAATTGCAGGTTCAACAAGTTTTGAGCACTCATTCACTGTTATTGATAATGGTGGCCGGTTTTCTGCCATGAGACATGGCAGGAAGGTGCCCAAACTGAATAGGCCGCCAGACCAGCGTCGAGCACTCTTGCGAGGCCTAACAACTCAGCTCCTCAAGCACGGACGTATAAAGACCACTAAAGCAAGGGCCAGGGCTGTGAGAAAGTATGTTGATAAAATGATCACACTGGCAAAGGATGGCACTCTCCATAAGAGAAGGCAAGCCCTTGGATTCATCTATGAGAAGCAGATAGTGCATGCATTGTTTGCAGAGGTCCCAGATAGATATGGAGAGAGGAATGGAGGATACACTAGGATTATAAGAACTCTACCCAGGCGAGGAGACAATGCACCAATGGCTTATATTGAGCTTGTCTAGCAACTGAATAGTAACTTCAAAGATGTTTCCATTTAATTTTGTTCAGAAGCCTGATGTTAATTAAGAGATTTTTTCAGTTCTTCAGCTGATTCCATCCCAACTTCTTTATCCTTTTCAGATGAAATTTCCCTTTACGTTCAGTTCTGTGTAGTTTGCTCACATTTAATTCGACAACCTTTTGTCGTTGGCCACTACATATTTTGTAATGGGAATTACCAACATCTGTGTGGTGGAGTGTTTTCGTTTATTGTTGGTTCAACTCTATCCTATGCCCTGTTGGGAACTTTGCCTGCTTCCCCAACAAATGCTTTCCTTTCACCATGGTTGAAACTTGAGACGAAAATAGATCTTTGATAAGGCGGGAAAAACTACTCCATATCCAAATCAGTTGATACAATAGACATGTTCGTGTATATAAACTTATTCTCACTTTATCTGTAACTTAGGTTAAAATGTTTTACTTCATGCAAAACTGAATGCAAGTATATTGCGATTTGGTGTCTCTAACCTTGTTTTCTCTACTCTTTCCTGATTTAGTACGTGTCAAAAGTAAGCTCAAATTTTGACAGGATCAAAGTGAAGAAGATTTAAAAAAATAATAGAAAAAAGAAACCAATTTGAAATGCAAAGCAAATAAAATATTAAAGGGTGAATTCATTGTAATCCCTCAATGTTTAAGGTGGAAGATAACACAACTGTTTTTAGTTTTGCACGGAACAAAATGTTTTGTTCCCTCCTAGTGGCTTACTGTGATACTCAGCCAAAGTTGAGTGACTTCTTTGTTAAATAAATTATTGTAGTGGCTTTTGTAATACTTAGGTGAGTGAACAGTTTCATTTTTTGTTACAAAAAATAGTTTAGTGCCTTAAACTTTAGTGCACTAGAGGAAATGTTGAGTGATCATCCAATGAATCATCCAAAATTTGGACTCCCAGTGAAGTTACCTGGGGGAAGCAGATTTCAGATATTCATAATTCTTCTTCTTTTTTTCTTTTTGGATGAAATTTTAATGAATTAGTAGCAAATAGCGCTCTGGTTTCTTTCTAATTCCCTTTTCATAGTTCCATCCTTTTTTTTCTTCCCTAGGAATGAGTGTGTACAGACTAAAGACAAACCAATGAAAGATATCTAAGTTTATTGGATGAGAAATATAGTTACCACACATGTTTTTACTGAACCAAATAGTTTAAACACCAAGTGTATTGGTTGAAAATCGACCCACGATGATTTACCTCGGTCATGCAAATCTTAACAACCGAACACGTACCAACAAGACAAGCGCCGAAGCGATTGAACAAATCGCCGAAGCCATGCCATCGAGGTAAGCTGAGCTTCGGTAGCAGCCACCTCAGTCAAACAGCGGGGCGTTACCGCCGAGGTCATTTACTCGTGCCTCGGTGAATCCCCCCGGTTCTTGCGGGCTCTGCAGCCCACTACTTTACCCCACTAACTTCTCCATTTAATGTCAAGATCGTGGGACAAAGCACTAGCAGATGGTGGAGAACGTGGGCAAAGCTCTTAGGCCTATAAATAGTAGTTCATTTTGTATCATAGGGATCAAGAAATTTATACTGAAACTCTGCCCAAATTTGTACTCACAATCATATATCAAAATACAGTTATTTTTTCCGCATTTATATCTTTTTCGTGTGTTTATTCAACTTTGATACGAAGAATTGCTTATATTCGAATCCAAATTCGATTTGTACTCCTAAACTGATTTAGGCCCATACAAATTGGCGCCGTCTGTGGGGATATAAGCAGTAACGCTTTGTTCCAAAGTTTTACGTCCGTTTTTCATCAAAGCTTACGATTCAACAACGTTATGGCTGACAATGGCGGTAACAATAGTGAACGGGCTGACGTTCCGTTGAACCAACAGCCCATCTCACCAATGACAACTGAAGAGTTCCAGATTTATGTTGTCACTACGCTGAGAGCTCTCCAAAATAGACAGGATGAGCAAGCGAACATCAATGCTGAGTTTCGCGCTTCGTTAGAGGCGAGGAACAGTGCTGCCCCAAACAGCACCCAGCCTTCGGCTCCTGGTGGAGGCATCCCGCTCTTCGTTCCTCCGGGCGCGATAACAGGGGGACCTCACAACGGGGCCACGTCTGGGGGCTCGGGGAACAATCAAACTACCACGCCACACTTCGGGACGGTTCCCACCGTGGCTGAGACAACGTCCTCGGTTGACGTTGAAAAAATGAGCAGGGAGATCGAGGCTCGCATCGAGGCGCGCGTGGAAAAGCACCTCGAGGGCGTGCTGGGGATAACAAAGGAGGAAGACGACCTCAATATTGATCAATACAGGGAGCTGCCCTTCAAGCCCGAAGCGGCTCCAGCCCTAACTCCCAAGGGCTTCAAACTCATATTCTTGAAGAAATACGATGGGACCACCGATCCCAAAGAACACATAAGAGAATATATGGCAATGGTGAAGAGCAACGACTTAACGGCTATACAGCTCGAGTCGATGTTCTTGAAGAAATTCGGCGAGTCATTAGAGAAGGGGGCTCTACGGTTGTATATGTGTCTGCCAGCGGGGTCGATTTCCTCATTTAAGGAAATGTCTAGCGCCTTCGTCAAGTCGCACACCGGGGCACAAACTATCCTCCAAAGGAAGGAGGATATATGTGAAGTAAAACAAAAGCCCGGTGAGCCACTCAAATAATTTCTTGAGCGATTCCACGCCGAACGCATGGAATTGCCTCGGATGGACGATACCTTGGCCATCATGGCATTTGAAAAAGGTATCAATATTCGCAGTTCTGACGCTGTCGCTGAATTGCGAAAAGAACTACAACAATATCAGGTCCTAACATGGGAGGATCTGCATAGGCGCACTTACTCCAAAATCATATTGGAGGAGGCTAAATTCAAGAGCCGAGGTTATCATCAACGAAACCGAGGCGAATCTTCAAATCGCGCCGAGGTGCCACGAAGTAACCCGAAGGGGAGGTATGAGCCATATACCTCGACAAGGCAGCATGTAAGCCAAAGGCTGGGAAACACCCTCGGTAATTCATACCCAAATTCTCACATAAGCCAAAGGCTTGGAGGGAAGGTTCAACTCAATATGAACCAAAGAAATCCCTCAAGCTCCGCTTCGGCCCAAAAAAAAAAAAAGGATCTACATCGGATCCAAGACTACAACTTCAACATATCGACCTCGGAGCTGGTCAATGTAGTCAAGGGGACTGCCGGGGTAAGGGTTCCCAAGGATATGAGGACCCCGGCAGATAAAAGAGAACAATCTGCATTGCGAATTCCACGCAGATTATGGCCATAGGACCGAGGATTGCAAAGCTTTGCGCCTCGAGGTAGCTCACTTGCTGAAGAAGGGAGTTTTGGCCGACTTCCTCACTGACAAAGGGAAAGATAATTTTTCCAAGAACCGAGGCGATGGACAACCACCTCGGGCTCCGCCCCCGGAGAGATTAGTGAATGTCATTACCAGGGGGTCAAAGGTGAACGACGTAAATTTCACCGCGGCCAAGAAATTCGCTAAGCTCTCCATCACCATGGAGAAAAGAACCCGAGTTGGTGGCTCGGGTAAAGACATTGTGTTTGACGATGATGACTGCGATGGGATAATGTTCCCCCATCACGACGCTTTGGTTATCATGCTGAGAATTAACGACTCTGACATCAAAAGAGTCTTGATCGACCCCGGTAGCTCAGTCAATATAATCAGCTACGAGGCCGTTAAGAAAATGTGGCTGAAAGGGGAAGTTGCCCCCAAATCAACAGTGTTAGCCGGCTTCAACAACTCTACGGAGAAAACGTTGGGTGAGATCACACTCAAGACATTCGCCGAGGGGGTTACTAAAGAAACACTGTTCCAAGTCATGCCCGAGGATTTGGCCTACAATGTGATCCTCGGAAGGCCATAGATCCACTCCATGGAAGCTGTCCCCTCCACCTTGCATCAAGTGATTAAATTCCCTACACCTTGGGGAGTTCGATCAATCAAAGGGGAGCAACGAGTAGCAAGGGAGTGCTATTCGGTCGCATTAAAGAGTGGGGTCGCCCCGATTGGGCCAAAGCAATAGCAACGACAGGAACCGGGGTCAAGCGGGGAGGACGCCCGAGGAGAAGTCGAAAAGATTCCAGCCTGTATTCAAGAGCCTCGGAAGCAAAAAGCCGAGGACTCAACTGTTGAAGAACTGGAATCTTTCACCCTATTGAAATATTTCCCCGATAGAAAAGTGTTTGTCGGCTCGGAGTTGGACCCGGAGTCGAAAAAGGCAATTATAGAAGTTTTGAAGTCCAACCATGATTGTATTGCTTGGTCCTCAGACATGGCGGGTATCGATCCGGAGATCATGACCCATAAACTGAATGTGGACCCAAAATTCACCCCGGTAAAGCAGAAGAAAAGACCTCATGCCGGGGTAAAAAAGAAGGCGATAGAGGATGAAACCACCAAGCTACAAGAAAATGGTTTCATAAGAGATGTGAAATACCCCGAATGGCTGGCCAATGTTGTGGTTGTACTGAAGAAGAATGGCAAGTGGAGAATGTGTGTAGACTACACTGACTTAAACAAAGCTTGCCCCAAAGATTCATATCCATTACCACAAATTGACAGGCTAATAGACTCCACGGCTGGACACAAACTATTGACCTTCTTGGATGCATATTCGGGTTATAATCAGATCCTCATGGACCCGAAGGACGAAGAGAAGACCCCGTTCATTACTGACCGAGGTACCTTCTGTTATAAGGTGATACCCTTCGGTTTGAAGAACGCCCGGGCGACCTACCAAAGGTTGGTATGTCGCATGTTTAAAAAATATATTGGAAAGTCTATGGAGGTCTACATAGACGATATGCTCATCAAATCGATCCAAATTGAGGATCATTTGAATCATCTCAGGGAAGCCTTTGTTGTGTTGAGGCAATACGACATGAAGTTGAAACCTGAGAAGTGCGCCTTCGGCGTTAGATCAGGCAAATTCTTGGGATTCATTGTCTCTGAATGAGGAATCGAGGCCAACCCAGAAAAAATCAAGGCTATTGAAGAAATCCCCGAGGAGCTGACCGGGGTAAAAGAAGTTCAACGCTTAACTGGCCGAGTCGCCGCCTTGAGTCGATTTATCTCAAGGTCCTCGGAACGATGCCACAAGTTCTTCTCCGTTTTGAGAAAAAACAATCACTTCGAGTGGACACCGGAGTGTAAACAAGCGTTGAAAAATTTGAAACAATACTTGGCTAACACACCGTTGCTTGCCAAGCCAAAAGAAGGTGAAACATTGCTGGTCTACTTGGCGGTGTCTGAGGTATCCGTCAGCGCTGTGCTGGTTCAGGAAGAAGATGGTAAACAACAGCCCATCTACTATGTGAGCAAGACACTCCTCGACGCTGAAACCAGGTACCCATATTTTGAGAAATTAGCACTTGCTTTACTTGTTACTGCTCAAAAACTACGACCCTATTTTCAATGTCACCCAATAGCGGTAGTTTCAACCTTCCCTTTAAGGAATATATTGCATAAACCGGAGTTATCAGGGAGGTTATCAAAATGGGCGGTAGAGTTAAGCGAGTATGACATCACCTATTAACCTCGGACTGCCATTAAGTCTCAAGTCTTGGCAGACTTCGTGGCTGATTTTAGTATTGGAATTTTGCCCGAGGCGGAAAAGGAAAACTCCATGGTAAAAGGAACCTCCTCGGGACTATGGATACTTTACACCGATGGAGCAACAAACTCCAAAGGTTCGGGGATAGGCATAGTCTTAAGAGCACCCACCAGGGAGAAATTCAGGCACTCGGTTCGGTTCAAGAAAGTAACCAAAAACGAAGCAGAATATGAGGCAGCTTTAGCGGGTTTAGAGCTGGCTAAGGAGATGGGAGTTGAAAGAATCGAACTAAGGTGTGATTCACAGTTGGTAATGAATCAAGTCCTCGGTGATTATACGGCTCGAGAGCCCAGAATGCAGTTATACTTGGATCGAGCACAAAGAATCTTGGCCCAATTCCAAGAATGGCGAGTTAAACAAGTGCCTCGGGAGGAAAATACTGAGGCTGATGCTTTGGCAAACCTTGGTTCGGTGATTGACGAAGCTCACTCGGGGACTGACTCAGTGGTTCAGCTACTGTCCGCACAAATGAGAGAGATGAAATTGCAAGTTAACTCAGTGGACAACCGATGGGATTGGCGAAGTAAGTTAATTTCCTACTTCGACTCGGGGACTGTTCCCCAAGACAAAAAAGAAGCAAAGAAGTTAAGGACCCAAGCAGCCTCGTATCACCTAATCGAGGGTAACCTATACAAAAGGTTACATTGCGGCCCGATGGCCAAGTGTTTGGTAACCGATGAAGCAAGATACGTGATGGCTGAAGTGCACGAAGGCGAGTGTGGCAACCACTCGGGGGGAAAGTCCTTGGTGCGTAAATTATTAAGAGCTGGGTATTATTGGCCCACAATCAGTGCCGATGTGAAAACCTTCGTGCAGAAATATGATAAGTGCCAACACCATTGGCGGATGATCCACCAACAGGCCGAGCCTCTACATTCAGTAGTATCACCATGGCCCTTCATGAAATGAGGAATGAACATTGTAGGACCATTGCCCAAGGGAAAGGGTGGTGTTCGTTTCATCTTAGTGTTGACCGATTACTTCACAAAATGGGTGGAAGCGGCGGCTCTCACCGAGGTAAAGCAAAAGCAAGTAATCGACTTCATAAAAAAGAACATCATCTACAGGTTCGGCGTCCAAAGAGAAATTGCTTGTGACAATGGTAAACAATTCATGGGGGCAGCTATCGCTGATTTCTTCAAGCAGTGGGGGATCAAAAGAATTGCCTCGACTCCTTATCACCAAAGTTCCAATGGCCAAGCTGAGTCTTCGAATAGAATCATAATTGAAAATCTCAAAAAGAGACTCGATAAGAAAAAAGGTCCTTGGCCCGAGGAGCTGCCCGGGGTGTTATGGGCCATGCGAATAACGGAGAAGAAAGCACCGGTGAGACTCCTTTCTCACTAGCTTATGGCATGGATTCCCTCATTCCCGTAGAAGTGGGCGAACCAAGTCTTCGATACGCTCACACTGCCGAAGATGCCAACCAAGAGGCAATGCGCATAGAATTAGATCTGCTCGAGGAAAAAAGGGAATTAGCTTTGGTTCGGCTGGTTGCCCAAAAAAGGCAGATCGAGGCTTACCTCAATAAGAAAGCCAAACTCAGGGACTTCAAAGTTGGAGACTATGTGCTGAAAACTGTGAACCAATCAACAAAGGAAGATAACGGGGGGAAGCTTATTGCAAATTGGGAAGGACCCTATAGAGTCAAGGCAATTGTTGGAAAGGGCTCTTATCAAATCGAGAATCTGCAAGGAGAACCCGAACCTCTGAATTGGAATATCTCCAATCTGAAGCGAAATTACTTCTAGTCGAGGTAAATACTTTTCAATCTTTTTAAACTCAACAGCCCCGAGCCGAACAACGCTCCCATGGCATTGATAGAAAATGTACTAACTTACTCCTCGTTCCATCTTTTTGCTTGACCTTTTCAGGAAGCGGACCGAACGATTTTCAGTGCTCGGATCTTCATCAAGATTCACAACCGACCACTGGGGGGAGTAGGAAGGGTTGACATCGAGGTCGACATCGAGCCTCCCAACCAAAGCTTATCTATCCAACAACCGGGGACTTACGCCCGAGGAATAGATTTAGTACATTGTAAATCAGCCCGGTAACGGCATATTGTCAATTTGTTTTTATTGAAAATTTGTTTCTCACCCAAGGTCCGCTTCGACTTGGTTCTATGTAAATAGCTGATTTCTGGCTCGTTGATATCAACAAAATGACTTTGGTTTCATCTATTTTATCCGTGTAAATCTTGCATTCCGAAGCTGCACAATGCATCGACTCGAGGGCGAGACGTCGTCCTAAGTTTGCATCGATTAAATTCAGTTAAGTCTTGCAAGCATATTATTTATTTTTGACAAAGTGTTCGGTATATATAAAAAGCCAACACACGAAATAAAGGCACAAATAGTCTTTCATTAAAAAAGCCCGAAGGCTGAGAATATTTACATTCAAAAAATGGCCCGAAGGTCCAAAATACAAGCATAAAAGCCCGAAGGCTTACAAAACAATGCTACAAGAAGTCTATGCCTCGGGAGAATCACCTCCATCCTCGTAGCCCCCCTCGGCATCTTCATCATCTTCTTCATCTTCATCGCCACTCGAGGCTTCACTTGATGGGAGTTCATCAATGATCGCTTGGGCTTCCGCCGATTTCACCTCGGCTTTCGCAATCTCCTCATCTAAGTCGATCTCCCCGACGCGGCATCGCTTGAGCAGCTTCAGCCGAGACTTGATAATGGCCCATCGCTTGTCCAGCTCGGCCCTCTTGACCTTGAGTGCAGCCCTACTCTTTCTATCAGCAATCTCATCTTGAAAGGCTTCAATCTTAGCATCTTTAGCTGAAAGCTTGGAGTTCTCACTCTCCAGCTTCTTGATATGGAGCAGATGATTCTTCAACTGTTCGTGATGCTTTTTGGCCATATTCACAGCCTCGGCCTTTGTTCGAGACAATTCAGCACCCAGCCTCGCAGCTTCGTCCTCCAGTCTCGAGTGCTCAACCTGGAAGCCATCACCGAGGATTTTGATTTTAGCTTCGGAAGCCGCCTCGGCTTCACGCAGGTCGGACTGGGACTTGGACAAATCAGCCTTCAGCGAAGCTATTAGTGCGTTGAACTTGTCCTTTTGCTGGTCCCATAGGCGAGCCACGCGCCGAACCTCTTCAGTCCTCGAGGACTCAACCTCGATGGCCCTCATTGAAAGAATGAAACTCTGAGCAAAAATTAAAGAATCAGAGTCAGCGAAGAACCAAAGGTAAAGATAAAGCATAGCGGAAGTGTGGTGAAACTTACCCTCATAGCATTGGCGGCTATAGTGTTGTATAGTTGGCTAGAAGAGAACTCCTGCACAACCTTATCCTCGGTCGGACCCAACAAAGGCGTGAGGCTTAAGATGTCGCCTCGGCTGCAAGCCAGCAAATTTGAGGAAATCGGCACTTCAAGTCTCGGATAAGACCCCACCAAGGATGAAATCCTCGCGGGTTCGGAATGCGACCTAACCGCTCCGGTGCCAACCCCCTCTTCAAATGTAGCAGTGCCAGCCTCCACGACTTTGGCCTTGCCTTTAGCTTTGGCGACTGCTACCTCGGATCCAGGCTCTTGGTCCTCGAGGTCAATGAACTCAACATCTCTTTGAACCAAAGCCTCGGTAGTTGCGTCATCGGGCTCGTCAATCAGTCCTCGACGCCTCTCAACCGCCGCCCCGAGTTGAGAAGGAATTTCCGCCTCACTGCGAGGAGCCACCAAACGGGAGGATTTTTTTGAAGTGGCCCGCTTCCTCTTCACGCCTGCGATAGTGGAAGAAATTAGAATAAGAAAGCAAAAAAAGGAATGACACTTGATGATACCAACCGAGGATGAATGTTACCTTTGGAGGTCCCTTGGCCAGGGGCTCCCTTAGAAGCTTTTGAAGACTTGGAAGCCTTCAACCCTTTATATTCTCCAGCCACCGCAGCCAGATCGTCATCTGACTCGGTCTCCTCCCCATCTTTCTTTTTCTTCTCTTCCTTCTTCTTTTTCTTACTCTTCTTGGTGTTGATAGCACGGTTTGGAAAACCTAGTACCGAGGAAAGGAAAGTCAATGAAGCAAAGTCAAATCTCAAAGCGACCTACCAAACAAAGCACCATCAAAAACTTACCGTGCCTTTTACATTGCCAACCGAATTCGGCAGCCATTTTCATCCATGTCCTAACAGGGCGTTTACGAGCCTCGGTCACCGCTCTGACCCACTCCGTCAAACCCTCAGGGGGCACGATGTCGACCTTGTTGGCTGAAGAGATAACAAGAGAACGAAGTCAGTTAACATGAACAAATCACCGAGGAGTGAAATACAAAGGGAATGATACTTACGTGTGTTGTTCCACCGTTCGGGGAAGTTAGGTTCGGTGGATAAAACACTTGTCTCCAACAAGATGTAGCGATCACTCCAGCCCCGGTCTCTGTGGTCTTCACTCTTGTAAAGAAGAGCAAATTTACCCCGGTTGTTCAGGGCTACGACCCCAGCCTTGTGGAAGTAGGGGTAGTAAAGTGAAATGAGGTGTTGTAAGGTGAAGTCAACCCCCGCCTCCGTGCTCATCCAGTCCATGCATTGGACAACCCTCCAGACGCCGGGGCCAAGTTGAGCCAGGCATAAGTTGTAGGCCCGATAAAAATCATCAATAACTCTGTGCACCGGGAGGGAGAAACCGAGGGTGAAAGGATAAGTGTAAGAAAAAGATAGCCCCTCGATATGGTGGCACACTCGGCTTGTTGGATCATGTATGATCACTTTCACCTCGGGCCCAAATCGGCATTCCCTGCGAACCCGCTCAATGTGAGCTTGAGTTATGCGGGTCGCGGTGGTGTTCACAGGAATATTTCTATTCTTTTCTTCTTGGTCGGCTGTTTGGGCTTGCAGCTTCAAATCCTTACTATTATCAAAGTGGGAGGGAATTATTTGATGGGGCTCGAGCTCTTGTTCGAGGGGAATTGTCGGTCCCGAAGATCCCCCCCGGTGACGTTACCACCCTCGGTCTCGTCCACGGCGTCATCGCCCTCGGCGTCGTCGCCCTCACCATCACCTCCATCGTCATCACCTCGGGGGATGACGCCACTGAAACTTCCAATCAAGACGTCATCAAGCATGGCGTCATCCTCCCTAACGTCAGCTTCCTCATCCTCCTCCATTGCCAAGTTGCGCATGGCTCTGGCCTTACGGCGTTTGAGGCCTCCAACACCGGAAGACACTTCTCCACCCTCCACCGCCGCCGTTAGGACCGCCGGCGTAGCAGCGGCGGCGTCACCACTAACAGTGGCCATGGCCGTAGGTGGAACACGCACCCTCTCGCCTGAGTCGCTCGAATCTTGCCTGGACATGGTGGTAGACATGATGGCAACTTTAAAGATTGAAGTTTTTTCTCGAAATCTAAGGTTGAAGGAAGTATGGAAGTGGTTCTTTGCTTTTGGCACTGCTGATTGTTCAAAGATGAAAGTGGGAAGAAAGGTTTGGTAAGCACCTATTTATAGGTACGGAAGAATCAAGTAGTGTGACATCATCATCATTATTATAATGTTGGGAAGACCAAATTTACGGCGTGACCGTTCGGGCAACCAACGGATGGACGCCACGTGTACAAGGGAAGTGACCTGATGAGACGCGAACCGTTGACAAGTTTTGAAATACTTGGATAAGATCAAGCCACGTCACTTTCCCGCTAAACTTCACTCCACTCCTCGGTTACCTCGGTAGGTGACCGAGGAGTGGGGGGACTATCTGTATTGGGTGAAAATCGACCCGCGATGATTCACCTCGGTCATGCAAATCTTAACGACCGAACACGTACCAACAAGACAAGCGCCGAAGCGATTGAACAAATCGCCGAAGCCATGGCACCGAGGTCGCTACCGAAGGCGAGCCGTTAGCTGAGCTTCGGTAGCAGCCACCTCAGTCAAACAGCGGGGCGTTACCGCCGAGGTCATTTACTCGTGCCTCGGTAAATCCCCCTAGTTCTTGCGGCTCTACAGCCCACTACTTTACCCCACTAACTTCTCCATTTAATGTCAAGATCGTGGGACAAGACACTAGCAGATGGTGGAGAATGTGGGCAAAGCTCTTAAGCCTATAAATAGTAGTTCATTTTGTATCATAGGGATCAAGAAATTTATACTGAAACTCTGCCCAAATTTGTACTCACAATCATATATCAAAATACAGTAATTTTTTCCGCATTTATATATTTTTCGTGTGTTTATTCAACTTTGATACGAAGAATTGCTTATATTCGAATCCAAATTCAATTTGTACTCCTAAACTGATTTAGGCTCATACACCAAGTAACCAACAGCTTAACTCAAGACATATAACTTGCATTTTCACATGTTTGATGCAAACACAGACTCGTAGTAAATTTTCTTTTTCATGAGAGCAAGTTACATAAAGCTTGTAACAGTAACCAACACGTTATGCCAAATGTAAGACGATGGGTCAGGGTCAATTATATATGTTTCAGAGATGGGATTGGAGGGGTTTAGTTGGGATAAGAAGTCAGAGAAAACAGTAGATAAGGTTGGATCACACTTTCTTGTATTTTCCTACTTCCTTCTATCTTAGTCATTATTCTCCTATAAACATCAAGACACAAAGGGAAAGCCTTAACACAGTGATTAATATATATTGGTAACAATGTTAGCTTCATCAGCTCTGAATCTGTGTTCATTAAGCACTAGTTCTATAGTAAATTTGCCAACCCACAGTGGTCATAAACCTTTCATGTTTTTACATTCGACTCGATCACTGCAAATCTTGGCATTGCCAGATACTATACTCAATCCCTGTAATGGAAGCAGCAACAGTAACTGGAAATTAAGTACAACCTTTAAGACTGCCGTTGCTGCTGTTGATGCCTCTGAACCTGCAGAAAAGGTCTGCTGCTTCTTTTTTTATACTAGCAGAAATTAACCTTTGTTTGCAGAGAAATCAAGAACTGGTACTATTACATAATGACAGGCTTAAGCTGTTCTCTATTATTACAGAAACGATTTATCTTATATACACTAACATTACTATCAATCTATATGTCATTACCAAAAATGTACATGCTCTCCTTCTTTGATCAAAAGTCGAAACTACTCTTATTTGGTTCCATGATGTGGAAACTAATGCACCAGGTGGGCTTGATTGGGTTTCCAATTAGATAATCTCAAGTAACCAATTAGAAACACCATCTATTAAATGGATCAAGGTAGTTCAGTTAACTATTCTTTCTAGCAATAATCACATTTGATGCTTTGAGTATTCTATGCTTATCTTCTGGCATATTTCTTTTTCTTTTTTCCAATTAACATTATTGTTCTGTTGGATTGTATATACAGCAAGAGACAGAAAGGAAGAAGTACTACTTTCTTGTTGCAAATGCCAAATTCATGCTGGATGAAGAGGAGCATTTCCAGGAGCAGTTGTTTGAACGTCGTCGTCTGTTTGAAGAGCGCAACAATGAACAGGATTTCTGGCTTGTGATTGAGCCAAAATTCTTGGATAAATTCCCTAATATTACCAAGAGACTGAAGAGACCTGCAGTAGCTCTTGTCTCAACAAATGGCCCGTGGATCACGTAAGCGCACTCACTTTAAATACTCAAAACTCTAGTTACCCTCTTTTTCCAGTCTGAATGCATCATCAGACTATGCAAGAAGGCAGTAGGGGAGCCAGAATTTTCACTAAGGGGTATCAAAATTATAAAGAAGTAAACACACAAAAATTAAGGGGGCTTAACATGTCGTATATATACAAAAAAAATATACATATATTTATGAAAACAGTGTAAGTTTTTTGAGATACCCCTTAGCATATGTGGCTCCGCCACTGCAAGAAGGCAGATGCCATGATTAGAAAAAGGGGATTCATAATGAGTGTGATCTTATTATATGTATAAATTTTAATTTTATTTTTGCGTACACGTAGATGCAAGTAATAAGTTCAGTTGAATCTGCAAAACAAGCCTTAAATCCACCTCTGCGAGAAACTATAATAGATTGATAGGAAATTATGACTGTATGTCTCTTCATATGTTCCTTGGATGTTGCAGGTTCATGAAATTGAGACTAGACAGAGTTTTACAAGAGAGCTATGAAGCTGGCAGTCTAGAAGAAGCTTTGGCATGTACTCCTGTTAGTCTTGAGTTTGAAAAGCCAGAGAGGTGGGTAGCGCCATATCCAAAGTATGAATCTGGGTGGTGGGAGTCTTTCTTACCTCCTGGATCTCAGGCATCAAAGGTATGAGTAGCAGATTTCTTCCACAATTTTTGGGATAACCTCTGTGTTTGACGAAGTAGGTCACACGGTGCCTCTGCAGTCTGTTTGCTAGTCAGGCATTTGACATTTGATTTTGAAAGTATTAGAACAGATGCAAGTGTGAAGCACAAATGTAGGCTGTAACGGCAAAATACTGTATGACCAGTTCCTGGTTGTTGAGATTTTGAGATTGAGGAAGTCATTGGATAAGAAAGGGACTATCTAATATGCTTTCAGTAGTAGAAAATGGTGCTTTCGGTGCATATCTATGCACGCCAATGACCTAGTTTCAGTGCTAGGTTTAAATGGTCCTCTATATGTACATGCTGATGTGAAGCCAAATTTGTTATGACCTCAATCTTTGAATGGTGCATTTTGCTCAGTGCAAAAAAGTAACGTTGTAGTAGTTCGTCAATGTCTAGTGCAGTGCTAGGCTTATGTGTACTTCTATATAGCCAGTCTTTTCTATGGTCACTAGATGTCGTGCACAATTTTTCATCCATTTAAGATGAGAAAGATACATAAAAGCTGGTGGTTTTTGATCTACTCCTTCAGAATTGTTGTTGATATTGCTTATTTCCATTAGCAATTAGAAATTCCTACAGCAGGGCAATCGGGTTGGATGCGACTAAATATTTAATAGACCATTTAAATCCTGCTCCTGAAGCAGAACGAGCAATATAAAAACTGCTGTCCAGGTCTCCTCATTAGAGCCATCACAGTTCCATAATATTTACTTTTCCAAGTTGATCAAACGGAAAACAAATTCTCATAATTTCATGTGTTTAAAATTGAATCTGATTCAAATAATGAAAGGTAGTTGGTGAAAATTGAGTCACTCCTAAGTAGAACTAACCAACAACAAAAGAAAAGAATAGATAAGCTTGAAAGGGGAAGAATACTTGGCAACCACTCATACAAAAATGTGTAGCAACATTATAAGTCATATGGTGGTACCACTGTAAAGCGAAAAAGGACTTCTATTGTGATGCCTCATCTGCCAGGGTATAGAAATTTCATCACTGCTGCTTACTGTCTTTAACAAAAGGAACTTTTGGTAGTTTCTGAAGAACCTTCTCGTCCAAATGACTGTACTGTCTTTTGAGTTCCTTTTTAGCCTTCTGTGCATAGGTATCCACTTGATCTTCATGTTTCTCATAGAACCAGGGTACTGTCAGTAGCATGACAAATACTGCCCAGAAAATAAATAATTAGTTATCTTGGTGAATCACCGATGGCAAGGACTAATTTTGAATTATGCTATCCTTCTTAAGCTCTTCTCATTTAGACAGTAAAATCTGTTAGCATCACTAGGAATTCTATCAATTTGAAGTCATTAGATATACTAGTCAAGAATAAGAGACAACTGTAAGTGAAATTTTCCCAGCAACCAAAAACCACGAGCAGAATTAAGAAATACTGGTCCCAAAAAGTTAGCTGTCTACTTCATTTCCACAATCCAGCGTACAAGTTTCCTAAATTTGGCTTCTGCAGCCTAATGAAAGAAAATAAAATAAGAGAACTTACAGATGTAAACTAGGGTCAGAAAATCAAACCAGCTGCCAACAACAGATACAATCCACAAGCCTACAATAGTCTGCAGATTGACAATATATTATCAACATGTCGCACTTGAGAAATGTACATGAAAGTATTATGTATAACATAAAGCCAAAGTTTGTGGGAGAAAGGTACATAGAGAAACTTCTTCAGATCCTTTCCAGAAGCCACTTCCCAGAATATACTAAATGCCCAGTTGAATCGGTCCCTCAACAGGAGTGCAATCTGCATCCACAACTTCTCTGGCAATACAATCTCTGGAAATTCCATTGGGGTCCTGCCAGGGAGTATAAAATGATCTTATCCCCTAGTGTTTATACTCGGACAGGTTGGAGAAGGGCAAGAAACATAGAAACTATAAACATGTCAATTATCATGTGGATATGTAGGAGTTTCCATGTGAATTTTAATTCTTTTTTGGATAATGCTACACTTGCATTAAAACAGATTTACATATAAAAATCAGGAAACTAATGAACCCTTTGGAACATGTTCCGCGTTTGATCAATTGAAATTGAAGGAGTACCAAGCCTTTCTAGTCTAGTAGTTTGTGAGCCTTTCACAATAGGTGTGAGCTCAATTCTTAGTGTTTCCCATCCCCAACCCTTAACTTTTTTTCTTTACTTTAATGAAACATGAAGGAGTGGAGATACTACAAAAATGCAGCTGGAAAAAGGTAAAGCCTAGATAGTATATACCAGCAACTTATAGAACTACCTTGTTTCAAGTCCTCAAAACACCAAACATCATCCCAACCATGATACATGAATGAAAAAATAAATAAATCGAAGAACAGTATTTGCAAGGCAGGTGCAAAACAAAGTGAAGTCTTGAAGGAAAGGGAGCTCACTTGTTGACAAAGTGGGAGATATTTGACCAAAAGAACAAGATGGCCAGGGTAAGTATGAGAGAATGGCAAATAAAAGTGAGCAAATGATAACCAATCCATTCAAACAGGAGCCATATGACAGTGGCAGCAGCAAGCATCCCTGCTGAAATCTGCTTATTCCTCCACAGCAAAATATCAGCGGCTGACACAAGATTGTTTATTACCAGAAATAATGGTAAGTACACTATGCAAATCAACAAAGATAATGCAAGCAAGTTTAACTACTATTATACACTGATAAGTGACAAATTAAAAGATTATTTTTTTCTCAAAGTACGTAATTAAAGGTAACTATCGAAGATCAGCAAATAAGCAACTTAAACAATAAGATAATTGTGTAAAAAATCATTTAAACTGTCAGTGGATATAAATTGCACAAGACGTACGTTTGCCACCGCCTAGAGCGGCATGGACAGGTTTCTGGCGGCCAAATAGGTGAGCCTTCTCATTGGTTGGACGGCGAAAATCATCACCATCGGTGGACGATGAAGAAGAATAGTCACGGCGATCAATGGTCTCTTGCTCTTTCGTAGGAGATTCAGAAGCAATTTCCTCCACCGCACTGGACATGGTGTGATCGACGCTGAAAACAGATTACACATTATCAGAATCAACAACATATACTATGTTTTAAAATTTCCTTTTATATTAATGAAAATGCAAATGAGTACATGCATGAAATGAAAGGCTGCTATAACAACTAAGGAGGTTTACTTTTAGTTCTTACAACGTGTGAGGAATATTGAGGTGACAAAGGTTCTGTAAACGTTGTTTTTGTTGTTTTGAGGAAGAGTGAAGATTGGATTACTGATCCATCTCTAGTCTCTGTTTCTCTTTCTCTCAACACGTAACACGTAATGTTCACACTTACAGAATCATTCAAAGGAGAGATTATCGGATGGGTTCCCTCAAAAACGAAAATTAACCATATATCTCCCAACTTTTTCGCATAACAATGCTCCCTTATTTGCTAGGACTAGGATCTTCACCACGTCGTGTTTAGAGGGTGTTTGGCTTAGCTTATAAGTTGGTCAAACTAATTTATAAGCACTTTTTGGCTTATCTATCTGTTTGGTAAGTATCAAAAGTGGTTATAAGCCAAGTGGTTATAAGCCAAAATTAGCTTTGGTCATTTTCAATTTATTTTTTTCAGCTTATAAACACTTTTAGTTTGACCAAGTATTTTACTATTTTATCCTTAAAACATTTTGTAATTTGTGAAAATATCATTTCTAAAATAAAATTTTCAACCTCTTTCTCATTTCATAATTGTCATTTGTCATTTTCAATGTAAAAATAATTTTAAATTTATTCTTTTTGTAAATAACTTAAAGGCTATTTTAGTCTTTTCAATAAAAAAATGTACCTATCAGCATTTTTTTACTAAACACACCAACTGCTTATTTGAGAAGTGCTTTTCAGCTTTTATCCAAATACGTAACTGCTTATTTATTAAATCAGCTTCAGCGCCTAAAAGTGCTTTTCAGCACTTTATGCTTATCAGCCACTATAAATCAGCTAATCCAAACGGGCAAATGGCTCTAGATGTTGTATATATGAGACTGTATATAAGTATTATTTAACAATAATATATTTATTATTTAATAAAAAATTATTTTAATGAGTCTCCTACCAAAGGTTGTGTTCCTTGGGTAACAAACTCTTTGAAGTCTGCTTTAACCGTTGGTGGCTTTTTATTTTAATAACAAAAGCCACATCTTATATAAACCAATTCTGCAGTATTATTATAGTGAGGAGATTCTACTAATCCTTCTTATTTCTTTTGCCTCTTCACTGTATCAATATTGAAATCTAATTATTGTTCTCTCTTCAACTTCTATTCCAATTCACTCCTTATTTCATTGGGTTGAGTTCTTGTTAGTAGAAGAATCAAAGAGTGCAACTTTGATATCTTGTCATCTTGAGTAGGTATTCTGAGGATAGACTTTCCTTTTAACCATTTGCACTGTGTGGGGGACATCACTATCCTAAAGATAGCTTCGTGGAAGTACCTTGCCTACATTCCATTCATATTTTCATTGAGTTCTCCTGATTATTTTCCATCTATTAGTTTATACTTTCATTGATTTATCTTGCATAATTGTACTCTATTAGATTATTCTCAATATTCTACAACAAGTTTAGGATAGTAAGTTTACCTATTTAATGGAGTTTACTTTGTTGTGCAATTAGTAATAACAAGATGTGGAGAGACTTGAAGAAATTCGATTATGAAAAGTGGTGTAGCTTTTTGAACCTAGTTGGAAACGGTTTCGGATAAATGGGTTATTAGGCCTAAACACAAATTGATGTGATCATGCAAAGATGCACGAAGCAGTCATGAATTTTATCTGTTGGACTGTCGTATGTTTATCTTTGATTTCCTTGATTATAACATTGGTCGTCTAGTTTTCCATTGTCATTTTCTCAGGACTTAACTACTGAAGAGATGTACAAAATATCCCGTTGATAACGATGTTGAAGACAACAAGGGGATTATGTATTTTTATTCTTTATAAATGAATTGCTTTCAGATTGTTAATTAAACGAGAAAAGTATCACTTGATGTGGCGATGGTTGGTGAAATTTGAAGTGACATATTATTTACTTTGATATGGCAATCGCATCAAAGCACTTACTCAAGATGAAGAAAGTGATATGATTCTGGTTCTATCTTTTTTACCCAACTTCTACTTTAAATATCATACTCTTGTGATTTATGAAATTTATTACTTACAAGTGTTACAGTAAATGTTCATTGTATATTTAATTGGTGACAAGTCAAGGAGAGTGTGTGCTTCAACAACTTTCAGAACCGTGAGATCTCTCTAGTTACTTGTTTTTCTCCTCTCCCCCTAACGTTGAGTATTGAGGACTATTTTGTATATCTTAATTAAGTTGGATTCTCTATGGTCAAGAAGTATTCATTGACCAGGTCCTTGTGGCTTTCGACATTATATAATGGAACAAACAGAACATTGTTAGTGAAAAAAGGAAGCGCAAAAGATCTTCGAAAGTGGAGTGATGCGAAAGTCATGTTGAGACTTGTTGCAGATTTTCTAAAGAGTAACAAGACCCAAAGACATGAAGCAATGTAAAATTCCACGTTGAATAGATTGAAACGGTTGTTAACAACATGAAGAACCGGTTCTATTTTACTCTGTATTTATATATTTTTGCGATTTTTGTGAATATATAATTTCATGTATTTTTGATAGATGACACAACTAATAATATCAAGTTTCTGGCCATCTTCAAGGAGTCTCCATCACTCCTAAAATAGTTGTGTTATTTTCACTGCCAAACTAATCGTTATTGTGATTCTAAGAGCGTTAGGGAATGTTCATGTTTGCAGGAAACTAACGAATTGGATTTATTATCAATCTAAGGCAACGGTATAGTGTCGACTAAAACAATACATGCAACTTCAAATGGAAAGAAGTGGCAGCGCAATATGCTCAAAAATTGAAGTTCTTGTCAGGAGAAAGATGAGTGGTTCTTGTGATTGTTGGGTTGTTACATGGAATTAACATCATCAGACACCAACTGCAACAAGGTTCTATTTTTTACCCTAATTATTTTAATCTTCTATCCAGTGTGATATATGAGATTGAGTTTCTATAAAATCGGGTAGATGTTTGTTATGTGAAAATTCAAAATATTTTATAGTCATGAAAAATAATATTATTCACATTTAGAGATTAATTAAAGACTGATGATCTTTTAGTATGAATTTGATGTCCCAAAGATGAACACTAATTATTATATTATGATGAGTATATACTTGACAAAAAGAAAGGTGACTTATGTGAGTTTGCAAGGAAATAAGGAACTACTATAACTGTTTATTCTTTTTTAGAATGGTGTTGGCAGTACATGAAGGAAATAAGGACACTAATTGTGACCATGCTATGTGGCACATTTTTGTTGTGCAACTCATAAGGCAGAGAGATAAGTATCTTCAAGTAGTTGCTGAGAGGGATTGATTGCGCACCGAACATCGAGAGAGACATGTCACTCCTAATATACACTCTCGAGTTTAGGGGCGTGCAAAATCGAACCGATACCGATAGCCGACTCGTTACCGCTACCAATAAGCATAATGGTATCGGTATAATCGTTATTGGTTCGGTAATGATATTAATTTCCAATTCCGATCAGATATCGGTATGGTAACGGTTTCTATCTCTTTACCATTACCGTACCGATAGCTGATAAGATTTTTTTAATAATTTTTATATATTTTATTTTTTTTATTATTAGTATGTTAAGTCATTTAAACTCTTAATTTACAACATTAACTTATAGGTTAAACTTCAGTTATTATTATTATTTGTAGTTATATGTCAATACTCATACACTTTAATTAATGAGTCTGGACTATTTTATCATTAATTTTGCTTTCTCGGATCATTGTTCAGACTTTCTTATCTTTTCTTTTTCTATTTTATTATTTTGTGTTATGTTATCATATTGTTAAGACTAGTTGATTGTACTTGTTTACTTAGTTTGTGTGGATGATTTGTCTATTACTTTAGTGGTTATTCATATTAATTAAAAAATGTTACCTATTGACAATCATCCACCAAAAATTCACGCATTACTTCGGTGTACCGGTTACTGAATCATTAACTACCGAACCGTTAAGAACCGATAACCGATAGCTTATTGGTACGGTATTGGTTTTACATAATTACATACCGTTAATCGATATACCATTACCGATAAGCTCAAACCCGAATGGTACCGCCCATGAACACCCGTACTCCAGTTGCTAAGTACATCGCAATAACGTATTTGATGTCCTTTGATGGATCATATCCATATGTGGAAGTTGTTTCACCGTGAGTATAAAGTTTGGAGTATCATTTTTATTGAAGGTTACATTAATAAGTATGAATAATCAGAGTGTTAGTGATATCTTCTAAACTTGAGATTATCTATTCATATTCTATTGTGAGTAGTGCGATACCTTTTGTCTCCTCCTGATGCTGTTTAGCAGGCAATGTGGAGTAATTCTTTCACATTCAAAAGAGGTTGGAGAGGTGACAGAGCCAAACTTTAACAAGTCTATTTGGAAGAAATCAAATTTTCTGCTGAATTGGTAAGCAATCCGGATTGAGATAAAATAAGGTGAAAGTCTTATACAAAAAGATACGTAAAGTCTCTTCTGAATATTCAGAGAGTGACTGATATATTATAAGTTTGATCACATTGGTGATGCAACAATTATATTGAGATGTTACATTACGAGTAGCATATACTCAAATATTGGCAGTATCTTTATTAGGTGAGAAGATTATAAGTCATGGGAAATATTGGGCTATCACCATTTTAGTAGAGTGATTTTGAATGATGATGTCTACCCTTTCATGTAAATGCCAGTCATAACTGAAAATTCATATTTTAAGAGTTCAAGGATAAGTCATCAAGAATTATCCAAGAAATATTAATGTAGAGGTTACCTTTACGGTGCATAAATATACTAAAAAAAATAGTGGGGGGTAAATACAAATAAAATATTAGTACCCGAAAGCCTATGTTTGACGGTATGCACTGTTTTCTACAATGAGAAGGTTGAACTTTGTTTTAACAGTCTCGAGCTTATAAAAGTGGGGTGACAGAGCGGTTGTGGACACCCTTGAAGAGACTGCCTATGCAAGTAAGAAAGTAAGAGGCTGCTTTCTATGGATTTTAATGGTGAATCCTAGAGTACTTGCTGAAAAGGATGTTAAACGGCACAGCCATTGCAGATGATACTCTTCTGATGGAGTATGTTGATGGACAATGGCAACACCAAGGATGATTTGAGGCTCCCAACTGATGATACTCTTTTGACCAAGATCAAAGATGGTTAGACTGACGGTAAGGACCTGGTTCCGTCAGTGATGTCTGCCATGGGCCCATAGGGGAGGAGCAGATTTGTGGTATCAAGGATATTGGCCGCAAGTAGCTCCAGATAGTGTTGGTCATAAAGTATCACAAAAAGATGTATCAAAGCTACGTGGAAGTGCCCAAAACTTCTTTGCTTTTTCTTGTACTTGTACCCATATATATATATATATATATATAGGAAGAGAGAAGACTCAAAATTGTTAGACTTCTTGGGCAAAATAGAAAAAAGTAGCAAGAATGATAAAAATGTAAATCGCCATTACTTCTTATGTGATTATGTTTCTTATTTCTCTCATCATTTTCTCCCGCTTCCCTAATCGCAAAATAGATCAAAATGCAATAAGAAAAAAAAAATTTCTTACCTATTCTAGTCCGAAAAAATAAGAAAGAACAAAAATATCATCACATGATGTTAGACTAATAAATCATACTTTAACAATTTGTCTAAGTTATTTTCGCCTCATATTATGGATTGTCAGTTCTATTCATGAGTAAACAATATTAGGTGCTAATTTGATCTCTTGGTGAAATAAGAATCAACTTTGGGATTTTTAAGCTAACATAGCAATAAAAGCCTCAACAAAGAAAAAAGGGATATATTTTTCACCAAGTGGCCCAATTTAAATCAATTTTAAATTAACAGTTGATTCTTATTTATCAAAATATTCAATCTTTTTATTTATTGGAAAAATTACACTTGGTATCATTGTAGGGAACCTTTTTTAAGACATCGCAATATTTTCTCCCTTTATGAAATACAATACCAAGGTCTATTGGTATTGTATACCATGTGTATTGACATTTTGTGACTGGTGTATGTCCTATGTATTTTTGTATACAATGGACATACAACAGACATACAAAGTATACACACTTGACATTCAATAATCACGATATTATATGTGTTGTTTATCCATTGTATGTACGGTTTATTGAACAAATACAATAGACCTACAAAATATATACAAATGATATACAATAATCGCATTGGTGGTATGCCTACTGTATTTTCATTATATGCACAGTATATCATTGTTCATAAAATAAAAATACACTACATACAAAAAATTACAAAAGTTAAAAATAAAAAGTAAAATTTTCGGCGATCGGTGGAGGCCTTAAAGTGGCAGTCATGGTGGGTGGCGGCTGGGGTGGTAGGATAGTCTAGGAGGAGGATCTAGGGTTTCTTTCCCACTTTATACGTGTATATATACGTGTATATATATACACGTATATATACACGTATAAAGTGGGAAAGAAACCCTAGATCCTCCTCCTAGACTATCTCTTTATGTAAAGTGAAAATTTTCTTGCATAATTATGTAAGTCGTCCTTGTTTATTGAGCAGGTATGCATTGTAACTTTCCCTTCATGCAAAGGAATATTTGTACCAATAGGTCAGTTCTGCTCTGACCGTGCTTTTGGAAGTTTTGCATAAATGGCCATTTAAGATTAATGAAAAGTATATGGACGAAAAACCTCTTGATGTTTGGCTATTTTATATGTATTTTGAGGGTGTTTTTACTAAGGGTGTCTATTGACCCGGTCCGGTCCGGTCCCGGTTCGGCTGGTCCGGTCCGGTCCGGTCCGGTCCGGTGTTTTGTTGGAAAAAAAAATCCGTCACCGGCCCGGTTCCGGTCCGGTGCACCGGTGCAATTGCACCAATGCCGGATCGGAACCGGAACCGGCAGCCGGATATTGTGCCGGTCCCGGTCCGGTTTGATCCGGTTCGGTTCGGTTCGTTAATTATTATTTTTTTTATTTTAAATTAAATTTTTTATTTTTTAAAATACTAAAATCTAAATAAACAACACAAAACACATATATTATTCAACAATACACACAGTACATTATGTTGGAAAATGAAAATGCATAATTAGAAAATAAAAACATGAAAATAGACTAGAAATTAGAAAAATACATAAATTTTCAAGTTCATCGACTCAACACTGACTCAACTCAATCATCAGTCATCACGTGGTTGCAGATATTTGCCACCAGCACGAGCTGCCCATTCGGGGTCATGATGGTTTTCCAAGTGGGTCTTAAACCTCATTGTCCCTCCAGTATTTGTTCCATCTTCCCAATTCCAAACTTTCTGACAAAGAGTACATTGAGCTTTGCCGGTATCATTATTTTTTGTGATAAATTCCCAAACTTCGGATCGTTTAGTTCTTTTTGGAGCAGCAGACGGACCTACGTTAGTAGCACCTTGAACTTGATTTGCATTATTTGCATTTGCAGCCATGTTGATAGAAAATTTAATAAAATAGCCTTTTTTTTAAGAGAAATGAATAGAAAATATTGAATTGTTATTAATTTGATGAAATATGGGAGTATTTATAGGCAAAATAGGTAGGGGAGGGTTGTAGGGGCGTTTATGGGTGTGGGGGTGGGAAAAATAGCCGTTTATGGCCGTTGCCAACGGCTATTTTTCAAAATGGAGCGGATTTGGACATAAATTTGAAGTGGGCCGGTCCGGTCCGGTTCCGGTCCGGTCCGGTCCGGCCCGGTTTTGTCGGTTTCTTTATTTTTTTTTTGTTTTTTGTTTTTTGGTTATTTGTTTTGTTTAAATTTTAGTTTTATTTAATAACTTTTATATAATACTAGTAATCTAGTATTAAAATATTAACTATTATGTAATGTAGTATTTTAGTATTATAAAAGTATAATTGAGTATTTTTTATAAAACTTAGTAATCTAGTATAACTTAATAAATTGTTATTTTTTCAAACTTAATACTAAGTTAGTAGTATAATAGTATTTAGTATTTTAGTATTTTAGTTTTTAGTATTTAGTATTTAGTTTTTAGTATTTTAGTATTTAGTTTTTAGTATTTTAGTATTTAGTATTTTAGTATTTTAGTATTTAGTATTTTAGTATTGAATTGCAAAGAGGTAACTTAATAGCAAAGGACACTTGAGAATATAACAAAGGATTTACTTAATAGCAAGGCGTAACGCATTTTATTGAATAATGGATAATGGTTGATTTTTTGCAAAGTACATAGATATTAAATTGCAAAAACTACATATTAATAAAAAAACTTCTCTTTTTCTGAATAATTTCGTCTGGCACCTCTGGAGGAACCGGTGGCAAAGAGTCATCTTGTTCATATTCAGTTTCATTGTCCAAACTTCCATCGCCTGATAAAATTTCTGATGATGCTTCTGAATCGGCTACTTGATCTTCTGCAAATCCAAAATTTCTTCGCTCCGATCTAATCCAATCTCTGAATAATACGGCCGTCTCCATTGCTTCTTCCTTCAATGAATGTCTATGATCTCCAATTTGTAATCTTCCTTGGCTAAACGCGCTTTCTGAAGCAACAGATGATGCTTGAATAGTTAGAATATCCCGCGCCATTTTTGCTAAAACTGGAAACTGTGCTTGTTGATCCTTCCAAAATGGCAGTAGTTGATCGCTTCCAAAATACTCAATTTCCTTGCAACCATGAAGTAAATAAACATCCAGCTCGTTGAACCCTCCGCTGCTACTCGACTGCCTGCTAGAAAGCCTTTGATTAAGGCTGGAAAAACTTCCCAATCCGGTTGCAGGTCTTTTGGGAGCCTGCGTTGAACTTGATCCAGCTCTACTTGGAACACTTGGAACAACATTATCAGCTGCACTCCTATACCTTTCATAAATCCGTTGGCAATCTACAATTACCTGCGCACAAACTGTTTCTACACTTGGTGTTTCTTCATCAGTAATTCTCAAATTCCGATAAATTTCTCTAATGAGCATTTCCGTATTAAAACGTTTAAAACATGGATGTAATACAGATGCAATGTAATAAAGTGGTGGAATCGGAAAAAAATATTTTTTAAATTTTTCAAGCATTGCTTCTACCGCAACTTCATAACCAGGCACTACTCTATAATCGTTAAGCAATTCTGCTATTCCAGCTATAAAATACAACATGGTAGTGATTGTAGGATAATATTGACCGGAAAATTCTTTAGTAGCATGAAAAACTTTGCTAAAAATTGAAGAAGACGCTCAACATCTTGCCAATCTGTTTCTTCTAGGTGATACACGTCAGCTACTTTGCGATTAAAATAATTAGTAATAGGCACTCGTAAAGTGTAAGCAACTGTCAAAGATTCATATACAGTGTTCCACCTAGTTGAAACTTCCTTTGGAACTTTTCTAGGAGCTATACCTTCTTTCACACAATCTACTTGAAAGTCCCTCCATCTATCCGGTTTTTTAGATTTAAAAATATAACTAATTGCGAGTTTAACCTTCATAATAGTAGGATCAAATAACTTAAGGCCATCTTTTACAACTAAATTATATATATGACATGCACATCTAACATGAAACAATTCTTCAAAAGGGGGATGCAATGCGGGTATTAACTTAGTAATAGCATAATCATTGTTAGTTGCATTATCAAGAGTTATACTTAAAATTTTATCACTAAGATAATACGCCTTACCAATATCCGAAACTTCTCCCTTAATAAAATTTCCCGTGTGTGGTTCATCGACAGCAGAATATGCTAAAATTCTTTTTTGCATTACCCAGTTAAGATCTATCCAATGACAAGTAACTGTTAAATACTCATACCCATTAACACCACGACCCAAATCAGAAGTAAGACAAACTCTACAATTAAAGTGATAAAATATATATCGTAAATATTGTCTATATTCATTTTTAAATTTTATAATATCAGTTCTAACCGTAGTTTTTGGAAAACCTTGAAAAGATGGATTATATACGGTTTGAATATAACGAATAAAACCTTGACAAGAAGCAAATGTAAAAGGTAAGCACTCTACCGCAATCATTTTTGCCATTTGTTCCCTATCTTTCTTTTTATCATAATGCAAAAGCCCCCCGTCACTGGGTTAATTTCGTGTTGGATTCCACTACCTTGCGATGGAGCCATTCTATTCCCTGAACGAGGGCCACCCGCCCTTGCTTCCCATTTTTCCTTATGATGGTTTTCTAAGTGTGTTCTCAACTTTCCCGTCCCACTATTATGGCTGCCGGTTTTAAATTCCCAAACTTTTTTACAAATATTACATTTAGCTTTCTGAGCCGGAATATCTTTAGTCATAAATTGCCACACATCCGATCTTTCGGGTCGTGTATATCGTTCTCTACTAGGAGGCATAGGTGGTAATTCAGTTTCTTCATGTTGTTCACCTTGAAATTGACTAGTGGGTGTTTCATCTAAATTAGCCCCTTCGGTAAACTCTTCATATTGTGTCTCTAACATATCATTATCTAGTGGTGCACCAACATTTATATCATGCAAAAATTGCGAGTCATCTTCCTGAGTAAAATCATCTAGAAGAGAAGGAGCGCTAGAAGTACCAACTGGTCTTTTACCTAAAGCACGACTACGTCTATCATCCCCCCCCCCCCCCCCCGGTTAGAAGCACTTGATCTACGACCGCTACCCGTACGCCCAGTAATTGATCTCCAAATTCCAGACATTTTTATAATTACTAAAATATGCTTCAAACAAATTACTAAAATATGCTACAAACAATAATATTGCACAAAAATAAAATAGATAATAAAAAGTAAGAACGAGTTTACTTGATATCGTGAACTTAGAATGTAGAACTTAGGAAGTGAAAGTTGAAACTTGACCGGAACCGCACCGAACAATATTGCCACTTTACTCCAAATATTTTTTTAGTATGCAATTTAGCAAATAGCCTTTTGTAGAAATAAGAGAGATTGATAGAGATTTAGAGAGAATATTAGAGAAATTGTGAATAAATTGATGAAAAATGATGGTATTTATAGAAAAAATAGATAGGGGGGTATGGGGGCGCCCTAGGGGGGTGGGGGGGGGCCAAAATAGCCGTTTTTGGCCATTGGGGCAACGGTCAAAAGTGAAATAGCCGTTGCCCAACGGCTAGTTTTCGCAAGCCCATCAGGTCATCCGGTCCGGTCCGGTCCGGTCCGGTTCCGGTCCGGTCCAGTCCGGTTCCGGTCCATTTTGGTCCGGTTCGTCAGGTCCATTTTGGACGTGCCGGATCGAAACCGGGTCGATTATTTTTTTTTTATATTCGGCCCGGCCCAAACCGGGCTATTAGACAGCCTTAGTTTTACCATGTTCTAATAGTTATTTTAAGAGTTTATATCCAAAATAAATATGATTTGATATTAATTGAGTTTGGATTTTTAGGAAGTGAACATAGTGAGCTGAGGTAAAAGTGTAAATTTTGGCTTGAAAAGTGAAGGTATTGATGTTTTCAAGTGATCCGTGTGTCACGCGACACGAGAAGAAATGGAGTTTTTACCTAGAAGTGAAGATAAAAATTAGCACATTTAGGCCTAAACGCGAGTACCACGTGAGCTGAATTGGATGAAGAAATTAAGTTCGCGTGGCACGCGGAGCAGAAAAACTAGGCGAAATTTAAAGTGTATTATGGACTATTTGCCTATTTTCCTACAGGGTATAAAAGCTTTCTTTGCCTCTTTTATAACGGATTTTGACCTGGGAAGGATAGACCACCATTGTTGAAGCACTTTGGAGCTTGGAAACGCATCAAATCCATTGGAACTGAAGAATCAAAAGAGTTTTCTCAACTTTTCTTATTCTCTTTTCCTATGGGTATTGTTTTGACTATGAATTCATCGTTGTTTAATACAATTATGAGTAGCTAAATTTCCACTCTAGGATTTTGATGAACCCATTATTGGGATAGTTTTGAGTAGCTCCAAATTTTATTGATACAATATTCTATTTATTTGGCTGAGTTTATATTGAGTTCACTTGTTAGGCCTGTAATTGTTTGTGCCCTTTTTGCTTGAATGATTTTAGGAAAGACGTTTGGGTCAGGGTCAGGGTCAGGGTCAGTCAGATAACAGTACTTCAGGTTATGATAAGGGATTACATAAGCTGATTTAGAGTCATTATCGGAATATTATGATTCGAATGTGGCCTGAAATTGGTCAGTTCTTAATGGTCTTTGATTATTCTAGAAAAAATAGTTCAAGAACGGTGTTGTTAGTAGTTGGGAAACTCTAGCGAACAAGTTTAAGTTCAAGGCTAATAAAATAGTATCTTGTGCAAGTTTGGAGTGAACTCAGGATTAAACCAGTAAGTGGAGAATTCATTATCCTAGGCTTTTTAACATCTGCATGTTCAATTTTTATCATTCTTAGTTGTTCTTAGTTAATTGTTAGTTAAATTAATAGTTCATTACTTAAAACATTATTGTTGAACTTTGAATCTTTGACTATTAAAGTTACTAGAACTTGACGGTTCTCCCTGTGTGATCGACTCTGGACTTAAAATCGGATTATATTTGCAGCGATTGCTTATCCTTTTTAGAACGAGTTTTGGAGTGATCACCTCCCAAAAAAACATAATCATCAACTTTCTTCTTAACTTTGAAAATTTGCAAGTGCCGAGCAGATCCTTTAACTTTGCGATTTCATATTCAAAATTCAGTATAATTTCTAGCTGATTTTCATAAATTTGCTTATATATTTGTAATTACTTTGTCAATAATCAATCAGATCTGTAAAATCTAACATTAAACTAATAATTATTAGCTCTCCAAACAAAGTTTCTACAAATGCTCAAATTTAAAATATAAATCTCATTCCTTGATAAAACCATCTTCATAAATTAAGAGCCATAAGTACAATAGAGAAGAAAAATAAGATTTTGAAATATTGAAAAGTTAGTCATGATAATCCTTGTCTTTTTGCACGAGGAGATTCACTTTCAGATTCCATGGAAATTTGCCTCTTTGTGGCATTGGTTGTGGCCTTCTGGACCTTCTTAGTAGCAGCAATCGTAGCCTTTACCAGTTACCTTTTTTTGGAGGGCATGTTGCCTACATACACAAATAAGTTTATTTACACATATTTCCCATATTTATGAGAACAAAACATGGTGCAAAAAACTTGAGGCCCATTTCCTATTCAACATGTACAACTATCATGATTGTGTACATTAGGCTTGCTATTATCACTCTTCACAAGTTTTAAAAATATTCTAAATGCCTTATCCATATGTGTTACTGAAAAATCTAGTTCAAACACTCGGAGTCAAACATAACTCATAATGTTTAAATCATCATACATACATGGGACAAACATCATGAGTAATGTTTAAACACCACGTTGAATGTTTGTATTCTACGGGGGCTGATGTTTAAACATCTCTATTGATGTTTAAATCAAGGTAACGTTTCTCCGGCTAAACATCCAGTGATATGACCAAACACATCACAAATGTTTCAAACATCTTACATGATATTTGAAATAGACGGATTTTGTTTAACCATATCACCGGCATCTACAATCGATTTTCAGTGAAAACTTCATCTTTTCCTCCTTCAAACCAACCCCAGACAGAATCATCAAACAAACATAACTTTTAAAACGAAATTCTAGAGTTTTTTCTTGACACCAAAAACGGAACAAAAAATTGGTAAAAAAATACAAACGGGTGAAGAAAAATACAATGTAGGTGTCGGAGAAGACTTACAATCGATAATCGGTGACAATCAATGAGTTTGACAGTCGGAATTTCGAAAAATAGCGTCGGGTCGTTGAAACGGGTCGGGTTTGTGTGGTATGTTTGAAGAGTTTGAGGAAATGTTTGAGGTTTGGTAAATGTTTGAGGGGTTTGAATTTTGAAATGGCAGTGGAGTAGTGGAGTAGTGTGGGGGTGGAGTAGTTTGTAAGTTTTGAGTATTTTAATTATGCCCCATAATTTTTAACCTTTTTATGTCATTTTCTCTAAAGTCCATAAGAAGTCCAAAGGAGTCGGATTTACATGGTTGGCTGTCATTTCACTCGTCCTGTCAACCCCAGATCGTCGAAATTCCCCCCTCAAAATATACTAGCTAATTGGCAGGCAGCTGGGAATGGAAAGAGTGGCAGAGGGACTTTGGGGACTGGCAGATTATTCGGAGAAGAAGGGAGAAATTGGAAAAGCTGTGAAATGTCTTGAAGCTATTTGTCAAAGCCACGTCTCTTTCCTTCCTATTATCGAAGTTAAAACTCGTCTCCGCATCGCTTCTCTCCTTCTTAAGCACTCCAATAATATCAACCATGCCAAAGCCCACCTCGAACGCTCTGTAAGCTACCTTAGTCTCTCTTCTTATTTGACTAAGAAAAATATGAAGACTTGTGGTCCTAAATTTGTCTGCCTATAATTACTTCCTCCGGTCCATTTAATTATTACTAAAAGGTCATTTGGCTACATTGCCCTTTATCTCTCTCTCTCTCTTTTTAACTCTAAAAACCTTTGACTAGTTCATTGATTAATGCATATCAGTTATTCTCGATTTGATGGGAATGTAAAAAATGTGTCTGTTTGTTTATTATGTGTTTGGACTAATACATGGTTTCATGTTTCAGCAATTGCTGTTGAAGTCCATTCCATCATGCTTTGAGCTCAAGTGCAGGGCATATAGCTTGTTGAGCCAGTGTTACCATCTTGTCGGGGCTATTCCTTCCCAAAAGCAGATATTAAACAAGGGTTTAGAACTTATTTCAACTTCTGAAGATGGGTACGCCTTGAATTACTATTGCTGATTGCTGTTGTACAACATTAGAGAGATAGTAGTAGAGTCCTCAATTTCTTGAGTTCGAGTCACAAAGGGGAAGCGGGAAAAGTCACTACCGGGCAGGGTTTACCAAATAAAAGAAGAAAAAATCCACGATTACTAACTATGTAAATAATCTATTTGTTAAATCATGGCCTGGCTAGTTGTAATTAGTGGTCGTCGGAATTTCGGATAAGCAATCTAAGAGTTTGTTTTCCTCTTTTTACTATACGGACACTTCAAGTTCCTGGTTATTTTATTGATATGCCCCTGTCATGTTTAAACTAATTGACTTCGGATATGATCGCCAATATTTAGTAAGTGTAGTCCACTCAAAACGGTTCAGAGTTGAGTTGAGTTTAATTTATACTCTACATCGTTAAGTTTTACTTTGGCCGTGTTGTGTGTATTGTGATTGTGACTAGACTATTTGTTTGAAGGTTTTCCGGGAGGTTATGGTACTGCAATTTCAATTCTCAGCTAGCAAATGCTCTTACCATCGAGGGAGATTATCATGGTTCAATTTCTGCACTGGAAAATGGTCTAATGTGTGCAACTCAACTGTGCTATCCCGAGATACAGGTTAGATAGAGCCTGCACTATATCTTACATCAAAGTACTTTGATATAGTACTGAAAAAAAAAAGAAGCAGTTTAATATCTTCTAATGTAAAAGTTTTATGGATATGCAACTTCAATATTTCTCTGTATCTTTATTTTGATATGATTTTTGTTCTTTTCTTGCTTTTAAAAGATTTCTTAGTTGCTATTATATAGCACAGATTATTATAGTCACATCAATAGGTTTTGTGTTCCTCGAAGATGCATCTGCGATGACTGATCAGGCCCCGTTTGTTCATAGAATTTGGGAGTAATGTTTGAAATATTACTTTAAATTTTTGTTTGTTTATAGGATTTGTGCAAAATTTGAAAACTAAAACTTCAAATTCCCAAATTCTGGTTGAGAGTAGTGTTTGGGAGATTTGGGGAAAAAACTTCTTCCCACTCACAAAACTTCAAAATTTTGTTTCAAGTGCAATGTATGTCCAAACACAACTTCAAGTTCCAAAAGCTATTTTTCAATTCAACTTCAAATACTCAAATTTTCAAGTTTCAACCAAATCTATGTCCAAACGCTAGCCGAGTATTTACCTGTTCAACGGTGAGGCATATTTTAGTAGCATAAAAAGAACATGAAACTTGGGTTTTTACGAAACTATAGATAAGAACTATGCGGAGTTCAATAATAACACATGTGAAATTGTAAACATCGTTCCTTCATTATTCAGATGTTGTTATGTATTCAAGTGATGTGATTTATATGTTGATTTGGAATCTAAGTAATTGGCAATTTAAATAAGGGTTGATTACATTAAGCTTCCCTATCATATGATTCAGTTTCAGACAGTGTTTTCAAAGGCGTGTTCGGGGCGAGTCGTACCAAAAATGCACCGGGGCACTTTGGCGGGGCATAGATCCTGAAGGCGTAAGCCCCAGAATTTGGGGTGTACGCTTAGGCATTGGGCGAGTCTCGGGGCGTAAGTCCCAAAAAAAAATTAAAAATTTTTAAAATAAAATTCTCAATAAATTTTCTGTGTAATGCTTACACTCAAATGTCAACGTGTTAATTAAATTCTCAAAAGTTTTTGTTATTTCTTAGCCTAACATAATGTTTGAATTTTTAAGTCTTTACGTAATTTTACCCTTTTTATGCGATTTATATTTTTTTATGTGAATTATTTTATTATATAAAATGTTAAATATTAGAGATCCGTGGGGTTTACGCCAAGTGCCTCGGGGTTTACGCCTCGCCCCGTGTCAGGTAAAACGCTTGGTTTCAGATACACCCAGACCTTATGTACTTTAAGATCAAACACTTACACTACTTGGGTATATGAGGCTTCGGGCATGTGAGGAGGAGGAGCACATATGCCCAAATGAGGAGGTTTGAGAGTCTGACAATGCTGGATCTACGGAGAGGTAGAGGTAGACCGAGGAAGAATTGGATGAGGTGCTTAGGCAGGCCTTGGCACATCTTCGGCTCACCAAGGACATGACCCTAGACAGGATAACTTTGGAGTCGAAACTTAGCTGGGTGGGAACAGAGGTATCTGTCTAAAGGAGGGAAGAAAGTGTTGATAAAAAGCACGCTATCTAGCATGCCAACATACTTCATGTCACTCTTGCATGCATACACTAGCTAGTGTGACTGATAAGATAAAAAAGCTACAACAGAACTTCTTATGAGATGCTTCTGATGGCGGAAACAAGTTCCATCCGGTAGATTGTAAAGTTGTCACTTCTCCGAAGAAATAGGAGGCCTCAGGGTAAAAGACCTTTGGGTGTTAAAAAAAGCGCTCATAGGAAAATGAATTTTGGAGGTTCAGGGTGAAGGAGAACGTGGTATGGAGGAGAGTAGTGCCGAGCAATATGGAGTATTGGAATGGGGGTGGATGATAAGTATCACCGTTCCGTATGGTTGTGGTCTTTGGAGGGCTATTATGAAGGGATGTGCATAATTTAGTAATCATTTCTCTTTTAGGGTAGGGTACATGACTAAGATTAGTTTTTGGTGCCACAGGTGATGTTGGGAGAAAGATTTAACGGTGATGTTTTCTAACGTGTTTAGATTATCGAGCCAGAAAGAGCTGACTATTGGTCAGATTTGTGGTTTTTATGTAGGGAAAATTCATTGGGATTTGAGGTTTAGGAAAAATCTCCAGGATTGGGAGATAGGTGAATTTCAGATGTTGGTTGAGTTTTTATATCACATAATTCAAGGGTCGATACTTTTGATGTGTGGAGGTGGAATGGTAGTTCGGACGTAGTGTTCTCTGTTCGGATACATTTATCGGAATTTGTTGGCGGGAAAGGAAGCAAGTTTTCCCTTACGTTCAATTTGGGTTCCCTTGGTGCTTGGAAGGTATATTTCTTTGCTTCGTTGACAACTAGGAGAATGACATTAACAACAAGAGAATTTGAGAAAACGTAGGATAAATTAATTCAGTTAGTGTTTCATGTCCTTGTGCGTCGGCAAAGATGTGGTCCATCTATTATTATTAGACATTGCGATGTCGCGATAAGGCTGTGGTTGGTTTCGAAATAGGTTTGGAATTTAATGGGTAATGTCAGGCACATTGAAGAAAGCAATGTATAGTTGGACATTTAAAAAGAGAAAGAGGAGATTAAGAGTTTTGGTGGTTGCTCCTTTAGCCATTATGTGGATTCTATGGAAAGAGAGAAATTTGAGAGCTTTTGAGGGGATCAAGAGCGTTGTTAATTTGCACAATAGTATGTTGTCGCCTTTTTTTTTTTTCCGATGTACCCATAAGGTGCCTTTGTGTATAGATGATTGGGTCTCTTTTGTAGAGAACTATTTTTTGTGTAGGTTCTCTACCTTTTGGTATAGGGGTTGGTGTAAAAGATATTCCCCTTCATTATTAATAAAATTATTACTTTATCCAAAAAAAGAAAAAAAAAAAATAACTTCAAATATTTCATATTACACTAGTTGAAACGTATAAGTGGAGGCACAAATTCCTTTCTCAATCTCACAAAGTCATAAAAGGAAAAAAAGAAGAAGAAGAAAGCGAAAGATTCAATGTATCCTATTTAAAGAAGGCCTACCCTCCCTTGTGTAGTGACTAAGAGGGTCATGAAAACTCCCGAGCCATTGTTGCTAGAGAATGGCTAGCATACTGAGGCCATGTTCCCCTCCCTACCTCCACATCTGTCGTCCATCTGCTCTTTTTTTTTTGTTTTTTGATAAGGTAAACAATTTTATTGATATTGGAAAAAGCTCCCGTATACAAGAGGTATACCAAAAAATAGAGTATCTACATCAAAATATAATTCTCTACAAAAGACACCCAATCATCTATACATATTGGAATCTTAAGGGTGCACCAAAAAGCTATCAAAGACATGAGACTATTTCTCAAATGTACAAAATCATTTTCATCACCAT
>JARKIP010000189.1:0-363029 GCA_029990175.1 Petunia secreta | reverse complement strand
ATATTGAAGGGGTGAGGCAAGCATGACGGTGACAGTTGGCCTCGGGATACCCGCTTGCACCAGAATGGGAGCTCTAACTTGCACAGATACTTTGGCCTCGTTAGCAACCCTCACATTGCTAACGGGAACAATGGTCCCTTTCAAATCGACTCCCTCCTCAAGGGAAATGACATTGACAGCATTGTTTCCATAGGCGGGAAGAGGATTATCTTGCACATTAGGCTGAGTTCCAGTAAGCTGGATAGTGCCTGATTTGATCAAAGCTTCCACTCTATCCTTGAAGGCATAACACCTCTCCACATCATGGCCCGCAGCCCCAGAATGATAAACACAATGCTTATTAACATCATACCACCTTGGAGGAGGATTTGGAGTATTGTCAGGAACAGGCTGCACAACTCCGGCGCTTCTTAATCTTTCGAACAATTGACCATAAGATTCAGCTATAGGAGTATATGTTTTGGGTGCTCTCCTCTCATAGCTTTGGTTAGGTCCTTGCATATTTGGACGGACAGGAGCACGGGGTTGGTAATTTTGTGGGCGAGGAGGGTATTGTTGTGGTGCTGGTGCTCGTGGTGGATAATAACTGGGTTGTGCTTGATAGACAGGATATGGAGCTGGAGGAATTTGATAGTGACTAGGATAATTTGGGGGTGGTGCATTTGGGTAAGGAGAAGGAATATTTGGGTAATGAGGAGGTGCATTTGGGTAATGAGGGGGTGCATTTGGGTATGTAGGGTAGGTTGGTGGAGTATCAAAGTTCAACCTCCTAGCCGGGCGGCGGTCAATGTCTGCGGCAACAGCTGTGACTTCTTCCCTCTTCTCTCTTCTTCTAGCATTGTTTGAGCTGGCTTGAGCATTTTGAGCACTTGACTTCATTTCAGCAAAGCTCACAATCCGACCGGATTTGATGCCTTCTTCCACCATCTCCCCCATTGTGAGAAGTTCAGCATAAGGTGCACCCATCATAGGAAGCATATGCATATAATATGAGTCGTCTTGAGCACGAATAAAGTACTTCACCATATCTCTCTCAGTCATCGGGGGTTGCACCCGTGCAGCCTGTTCACGCCACCTCAAGGCGTATTCCCTAAAAGATTCTGTTGGTTTCTTCTTCAAATTTGCCAAAGTTATGAGGTCAGGGACCATCGCCACATTGTATTCAAACTGCTTTGTGAAATCACCAGCTATATCATCAAATTCGTGCCATTTGCTTATGTCTTGTCTGGCAAACCATTCAGCGGCAATACCTTCCAGACTGTGGCTAAAGTAAGCCATCAGAAGTTCTTCTTTGCCTCCCGCCGCCCTCATTCTGTTGAGGTACTTGGTTAAATGAGCAAATGGGTCACCATGACCATCATACATGTCAAACTTCGGCACTTTAAAACCGGGAGGAGGAGTAATGTCCGGGAATAGATAAAGACTGCGGTATGAAGTGCTTTGCCGTTTCTTAGTCACCTGCAAGTCCTTAATAGATTGTTGCATGACTTTCATTGCTTGGATTATCTCATCTTGTTCGCTTGTTCTTCCCGGTTTTTCCACAGCTGTGGGCATTTCATTCTGCGGCGGGTAATCTGTGAAGTCCGCATTCTTCCCATTAGGGTCATGCTCATAATATAACGCCTCGGATATCCCTGCCTTGGATCATTGGCGTTTGGAGGAGCAACGGCTACAGGAATGGGCGCTTGAGATTGTGGAGGACGGGGAGTGTCTTTAGCAGGCAAATATTGGTAGTGAGGAGGAGTGGGGTCGTTAGGATATGGATAATATGAGGGATAACCAGCGGGTTGGGCATTTTGCTGAGCGGGCGGGGTATTTTGACTAACTTGTGGGCGATTTTGTGGTGGTGGTGTTTGATTAAGTGGGTTGTTTTGGTATGTGGGTATATTGTGAACAGGATTGGCATTTAACGGTATGTTTTGAGGGGCTTGCCCTTTAATGGCTGCTAGCTCATCGCTCAGCATTTGTATCTGTTTGGTTAGATTCAAGATAAGGTCATCCTGAGCCAGGAGGATGTTTCCCCTCGAAGATCCAGGAGTTTCGAGAGTCTTATCATTGAGGACGGGAGGCTGATCATCATTACCGGACATTTTGTTGAGTTCTGAAGTGTATATCAATGTGCAGAGGAAAGCCTTTGGATCAGCTCAATCAGCACAAATCAAACCTCTGTTTTGGAATAAACAAAAAGAAAAATTCAAAAGGTAACTGTGTCAGTTTGCATGTTGTTGGTAAAATTTGCACGTAAGCACATAGCGCGCGTCACATAGCGCTTTTGCATTTTAAACGGGCGATAAATTAGGCATGTGGCAACCACAAATAATGTGCGTAAAATAAAATGCGGACGCGTCCTACCCTGTAGGGTGCCTCTTTGTGCTAGAGGCGAGCCTAATCGCGCAAATAAATGATAACGAAAAATAGTCACAACCATTTTTGAGCAATTCAAATTTAGAGTAAGATACTTCATTAAAATAGATAAAGTTGATACAAAATTGTCTTTCATAACATAACATCATACTTTCACCCTCTTCTTTCTTTCTTTCTTTTTTCCTTCTTCTTTTTTTTCTCTTTTTTTTTCTTTTCTTTTTTTCTTTCTTTTCTTCCTTCATACATAATCCTTACATAGCAAATGAAAAATACAATAAATATAAAGACATAATTGAGAATACATAAGAACTAAATAACAGCCGTCACTCTGCCGATCAACTGCATCATGCCGGTGTAGGTGCACTGTTGTGACTGAATTCTGCTTTGTTTGCTTCATCTTCATCATCAGGTCTGCGTCATTGTAATCAACTTCTTTCATTTTTTTTCTGCTTTCCCTTCTTTTCCTCTCTTTTCCTTTTTTTTTCTTTTTTTTTTTTCTCTTTTTTTTTCTCTTTTTTTCCTTCTCTCTTTTTTCAGAATTTCCTTTTTCCTTTTCAATACATCATCATTACATAATAAGTGAAAATACAACAATAGAAAGCATAAATAGAAAATACATCAATAGTAAATAAACTGCCATTTGTCCAAGTTCCGTATCATGTTCCTGCTTGCTTCATCTTCTTGCTTGTCGGAGCGGATGTTTCATCAAAACCGGTTTCTGCCCTTGCCAGTCTTATTTTCTTCGTCATATCAGTGTCTTCATAGCCAACTCTTCCTGGAGGACTGAGACCTAAGCGTCGCTCTTCTTTGATCCAGACAAGATATTCTGGTGTGCAGCTCTGGTGCTTTGTTGACACTTCTATCGGTTTCAAACCCTCCCAATCCTCGAGGATTTCTCTTTTCCTTGGAATTGCATTCTGCAGGTTGAAAGGAATTTCTGACTCCGACATATCCGCACAAAGGGGAATAAATTGTTCCATCTCAAATTGACGGAGGACCCTCAAAGGTGCGTACGGTTGAAGCCCGTTAAACCCGGCAACTCGATGTAGTATCGCTTGGAAGTCCTAAGTGCAATCTCATCTTTAGGAACATAACTTAACTTCCACATTACTCTCTTATCAGTAAGGTGGGCTAAGAAATCATACCATCCCGCAAAACCTTCAGGTTTTTCACACCACCTCGTTCTTATGTTTTGGGTAGCAATAGGATTTACTAATTTCCGGCTATCTAACATTTTACAAATATCCACCATAGGGTTTCGACGGCACACTTGGTCTATCGCCCATACCTGAAGGAGAAGATTACAACCTTCGAAATACATCGACCCCCTTCTGCATTCATTCAGAGCCCGATACATTTCTGCTAGAATCATAGGAACTATGGTGGTAGATTTGTTCCCATTGATCCCTTCAAACATCACCCGAACTACGGAACCAATGCAAGTCCTAATGTGTCCATTCTTTGTTGGGAAGACCAAAGTCCCTAAGAATGCAATGATAAAAGCCCTTACACGCCGGTCTCTCCAAGTCTTCTCACCACAGTTAAATTCCGGCTCAAAATCACCAAAACCCGTTATGCGCCCAAACCTGGTGTACAGATAATCCAGATGAACCCATTCGCTTTCGATATTCCTTACCAATCCTAGTCTCTCTTGGAATTTCTTCCCTGTTTGACTGTTTGGAAGGATTATCTCTTGGCCCAGACACTTCAATCCCGTTAGCCCAACTATTTCTCCTAAAGTGGGAGTCAACTCAAAGTCTTTGAACCTGAATACAGCTCGCGTCGGGCGCCAATACGCAATAAGAGCTTGGACTAGGTCACGGTTTGGATGAACATCAATCAGCTCTACCAACCTTCCTAATTTCCCCTCAACTGTCTTTCTCTCCTCCTCACAAAAGTTAGCCCACCATAATTTTAACTTCTCTGGGACCTCTACAACCATGTAGACTTTGTCAAACTGCTGTTCCATTCTTTACCCTACAAGATAATGAAAACAAAATTCTAAATTTGATTGTGCTCAAAATTCAGCTGGGACTGGAGATTCGTTATCACAAAACACATAATATGCGGGTCAACGGGTTATAAGGACCCGTTGACACAAGGGCGGATTCCTGACTATGGAGGCGGTACCAAGGACCGGGTCCAGACTAAGGTGTGAATGCATGCATGCTCCTAAAGTTCCATCAAAAGTGAGTTAACGGTTGAGGCTAACAGACGAGCGGCAGGCGGCTTCGTGGTCGAATAACTCCCACGACAATCCGCCGGTATACCAACTCGTCAAAGGGTTCTTCTAAGAGTGGGTTAACGGTTGAGGCTAACAGGTGAGTGGCAGGCGGCTTCGTGGTCGAATAACTCCCACGACAATCCGCCGGTATACCAACTCGTCAAAGGGTTCTTTAGTGGAAGAAATTGCGGGTGCGTATGCACACACCTCGCGGATATTTAAGTGAGAATGCAAGAGGTTCCCAGGAGTGGGGGAAGTATGAACGGAATGCCAGTTTATATGTGCGCAAATAGGGTGTAGTGACATGCTTTCGTGACACACAGCAATCAATTAGATTAATCTAAGCATGCTCGCAAATAAACAGTAGATCTAATCATGCTAATTTTCAACGATAAATAAATAAGTCACACATACTAATATCGTCATACAATTCAAACAAACAAACAAAAGAAATTCGTGAAAGCCTTTTGGTTAGAACCATTTGGGGTTTCCCCAGCGGAGTCGCCACGCTGTTGAACCCCCAAAAATTACCCTTTCTTTAGAAAAGGATAGGTTTCGGAATATTGCAACAAAGTGGGATTCCAAAGGGTTTCTTTGGAGTCGCCACCTAATTTAAGGATTATTAGGAACCTAAGTTAACTAAGGAGTGCAATTTAACTTTTATTTAAAAGAAATTAAATTAAATTCAGAGATTCTTAGGTAAGTGGTTCTGTTAAATTCGAAAGAAGGTCCTTATTACGGGAGCACTTTCGAAAATCCGCCAAAGGCGGTTAATCCGCGATTTTCACGAATTTTACTCGAAATTTAATTTGGGATAAATTTTAAATAAAATAAATAGGTAATGACTAATATAGAGAAGATAAAAATTGATTATGACAATATTTGAACAAAAACTTAAGATTAATTACATGAATAATGAGATAAGGGTCGATTGATTGATTAAATAAATAAGGGCTAAATAAATAAATTAGTAGATAATTAGATAAAGAAGTAATAATTGATCAATTAATTAATTAGATAAATAAATAAATAGATAAATAACTTAATTAGATAAATAAATATTTATATGATTTCAGTTAAATGAGGGATAAGCAATAATAATTTGACTAGTTAAGTATAATTTGATTAAGCAAATAAATGATTAATTAGAATTAATTAATTAAATAAATAAAATAAAATAAATAAATGAAATAATAAATAAATACCACTTAAATAACTTTGTAGATAAATGAATAAATAAGTAAATAAATAATTATCATTGATTAGGTAGATAAATGATTAATTAAAATTAAACAGGTAAATTGATAATAAATGCCACTTAATTAATTTAATTAATGAATAAATAAATGAATTAATAAATGGATAAATAATTGACTAAATATAAATAATGAATAAATAGGTACAATTTTAATTTTATTTCTTTTGCACTCGATAATTAACTAAAGGTTTCTACTATCTTAAATTAATTGGCGAGTCCCAAAGAGACGGGATATGCAATTTATAAACAATCTTAAGCCAACAATAAGATAACAATTCAATTAAAGCGACTAATCTACCAGGCTTCTAATCATACAAAGTCCTAAAACATGCTTTCTAAAAGGGGACGGGAGAGAAGGAGTTTCAGAAAATAGAACCCGGGATAGCGAACTTAAGCCGAGCCCTGTATTTCACAAGGCTTTTCATTTATTCAATTTTCTTGTGTTTTACATTTTCGGGGATATCAAGTCCCGGAAATGCGGGGCGATTCAAGTAACTTCCAAATGCAAGCCGTCCCAACTCGTGAGTTTTAACTCAAACTCGTCCCCAGAAGCAGAGCATGCCAAGAAGGAAAGATAATATTAGATATCATGTTCGATGGGCCAAACAAATACTTCAAAGACTAAACAACAAAAAATGATATTTATGCTTTAATGACAAAACAAGTGCAAAATTAAAGAACAAAATACTAAAATAGGCCAAAAGGGAGCATGCAATTCATGATGAGATGCATAAATGAGGAGTGAACAAAGATGTAATCCAAACTGTCTTAATCAAGGGAGCGATTAGTGTATTTAGGATCACACCTGCTAATATAATTTCAAGTTGACGCAAAGTACGCAAAAATATTTCTAAATCTTTGCTGAAGTATTGGATCAATGACAATATTCATATCATTATTGCACTATTAACTTATGCCATTGAAGAAACACTTCTTCAAATGAAAAATACAGAATTATGTGCTCTATAACAGGATAGTGAAATATATCTTCGACAACAAATAGTAGTTCTCCCTAATAGAAATCCAAACACAGTGCAACCAAGAAAATGCCCAATGATTTATAAAGAAAAATGAATGCACACTCTCACGATCGAGATGCAACCAAGAAAATTCCTACACCAATCATATATTTACATCACAGATAGGCCATTCGAAATTGTAATTACTAGGGAATGCGAAATAAGCAATAACCTTCTCCATATTACATATTATAATTAGTGAGTTGGGATAATGTTTGCAAAAGTTGATTACTACTGTGGTTCATTGCGGCTTAGCTCATTACCAATTTCTAACAATTTTGTTCATGCATAAGTACTTGTAGAGCTCCATGTGAAAGAAACGATACAATTGTTCATCTCCTGTATTCTCTTCTTGGTCAACACACATCTAGATTCATTTTTTTTGCTCACATAAAGGAGAACAATAGGTCATCTTTTCACATAAAATTAACTATAACTAAGCAGCAACAAAAAAATTCAACTCAATTATACCATGAAGTGCTCCCAGGCTCAATGACTTAACATAGAAAATTTACATTTGAAAATGGTATCTGAGTCAAAAGTTTTCCAAGATTCAACCTTTATTTGGGTAAATTAAACAGATATATTTGCTATGGAAATCCAAACTGCATTCTTAAAATATCACAAGATTGGAATTTTAACTAAGACCAGGCTAAAATTTAGAAAATAAGAACAGGGATTCAGCCTATGAGAGATTCATTAATCCTCCAAGCAACACCTAACACTCTAACCCAAGCCAACTCCCTGAATCATCACAATCCCCTTAACAGACCCCATAACCAACCTGCGACTACTTAAAATAACACCCCACACGCACATTTCAAAAACCAGAGGCACCCTGCACTCCTCTTTTAAAACCAGATTGCCAGAGATCAATCTCACCTCCTTACACCAGAGAACAACCTAAAATGAGGCTTCTATGCCCTGCATAAACTGAACCAGAAACAGACCTTACACACACACCCACTGCACACTTGAAACAACCCTGAACTAACTTACACTGCACCTACACACTTAAGACAGTCTTCAGCATATCTGAAAAACTGAACCACTCTCAACCATTCACAACTCATCAAACACCTTGAACAAACTCCAAAACCCCTCACAGATCCCTCGCAAATACCAGAGACAATCCCTAAAATTCTACTGCTGCATATACTCCTCCTGAAGCTCCCTGCTGCACTTTCAACCTCACAGACACTCTCACATTCTACCCTGCATATCCAATCACCCCTGCTACAAACCAGAAGCAACTTCTACTCCCTGAGAATCTGCAATACTCCCTCAGCTCACCAAACATTACCTGAACCCCTGAAACAGACTCTAAACCAACTGGAACACCACCACTTCTCATTCAGCAAAGCAAAACAGCCCCTATTCATCCTCACATTGCCTCTGCACATCAAACCACCCTGAACTGATCAAACAACCCCTGCTACACCCTTAAAACCCACTACCCCAAGCAGCCTGAAACAAGCTCAAACCAAACACCAAGAAAACAAGGAAACAGAGCACCCCCATTTTAAGCATTTTACTGACTCTGCATATACACGCGACAGAGCCTGAATACCACAACTATAAACAGCCACCACATCCTCCAAACCAACTCTAAACAGCTCCTAGACTCCTTTGGAAATCCCTGCCTCATACACTCCAATACTATAGAACTCATTTTGTAAAAAAATTGCACTCATGTTTTAATAAGAAAAACTTTATTTAGGTTTAAGAGAAATCGTTCCGCTAGTCGCATACTAACAGTGCACACTAGTGAGAGTTACTTTTCTAATGGAAAGAAAATAACCTCATACAGGCTAGCTAATCCAGTGAAATAGGAAAGACATATCATAGAATTCTCATTTTTCTTACGGCTAAACAGTAATAAAGACATTATTAAACATTGCATATTACATGTCGATCATAAGCAGTAAAAAAAAACAAACAAAATGCAAGAGGATGAGAGTATTACCGTTTTTCGAGCAGCGGACAAGGGCGTCGATCCGAAGAATGTGAGTCAACACAAAAGCGACTCGAGCGAGGTCGTCGACTCGAACAAGGTCGACGACTAGAAAGGAGAAATGACGACACAAACTGAAAGCGACGTTCGACTCCGAAAAACAGAAACTAAAAACACAATCAGTATCTTTTTTTTGTCACTGAGAAAAATCTAAAAAATATAAATGCTGCCGTTTTTTATGTGTTTCAAAATTCGAACCCCCTTTAAAATGAAAAATAAAGGATTATATACCTGAATAGGCTAGGGTTTAAGGCCTTTTGAATTTCCCTCACGATCCTTACTCGATTTTTACCTTTCCTTTTGAAATCAGGGTCAAAAAGGTCTAATCCTTTCGGATCGTACCCCTTTCACTCTGATTTCAAGGGAAATACGAACGTTGTGACCTCTTTACGGCTTGGATCGATTCGCGTTCAAAATGGACGATTTAGATTGCTTTGAGTTCTTGTACTAGAGAGAGGAAAAAGAGAGTGGGGGGACCATGGTACGGAGGCTTTTGGACTGATTCATGGAGTGAATGGAAATCGATCGCGGGTCGAGATTGAGAGAAAACGGGTCGCGGGGTTGGGGAATCGGGTTAAGCTGAGGAACTGATTTAGGGAAATGAGATGCGCGTACTGTAATGTGTGTGATATATGTATTGTTTGCATGGGTAGGCTGGATTTAAAGTGTAAAAAGCAATTTTAGCCCTCTTCTTAGAATAGACTAGAAAATTAAAGGGATTGCGCGATAGGACAGAAATTAGGATACACTTTGTAATTTTAGCCTTCTCTTGGAATGAATTAATTTACTTTAATTAAATTTAATTAATTAATTTCAATTCAAATAATTTAAATTTAAATTTTATTTTAATAATTGATTCTCATTTTAATTAATTAGCCATTAATTATGTCTCGGGACGAAATTGGGTGTCAACAACCGTTAAATTACAGATAACCCAATATTTAAAAACCATTAAATTTTTATCGATTCAGTTTATCGGTTTAAACCGAAAAATGAACAGCCCTATTGGCCATTCTTGTTGAAGCTTGGCTTCATGTATCTCTTACTTGGAATCCATGGCGGATCGCCCTAGTATGACCCCGTGAGTGATTCAAGTCTCTTTCTCCCTTTGAATCAATCTACTTTGTTTAGTTTGATTCGTTCTTTCTTCTATTTCTGTTATTCCTTATCCCTATTTTCTCTCTATCGTGTTTACCTTATTGTTTTCGCTACCTTGTTTTTGTTTCCGTGATTTTAATCCTTATCAGTTTGGTATCAGAGCAAGGCTCGGGATTTATTTTTACAAACTCTCGATCCTTTTTCATCGTGCCTAGTATCTTTTATCTTAGTTTCTTGTGTTTGAAGTTATTAGAAAGAAGAAAAAACAAAAAAATTGAAAAAGTTGAAAATCCAAAAAAAAAAGGCATATGTTGTTGGTGTGATTGATTCTTGATATGGATGTTATTGGAGATTGATCCTTGTTGAAACCCTGTCGTTTTGATACCTAAATCTCGTGGTTTGGATTGGTGTTACGGATTTTGAAAATTTGAAATCCCCAATTTTACTTAAACCCAACGATTTGAAACAAATTTCGTGAGATTTGGAGTTGTATAACACCAAAATTGAAGAATCAAAACACAATTTGAAACCCTTTTGAAAACCCACTTTGAATCTTTGAATGATGATTGTGCTTTGGTTGTTGGATGTTTATGGGTGAAAATCATTGGGGTTTGAAGAGAATAATATTATACAACTTTGGGTACCATTGATTTTGAAGAAACAGGGTGAAAACGTTGAAAATTTGGGTCAAAAACATCAGAAATCCATTTTCGAAAAAGCTGGAGCAAGGGCCCAGGCGGACCGCCCACCCCCTAGGTGCCCCGCGTACCTTACTCACTGCCCACCCACCTAGGCAGACCGCCCAAATCACTGGTTGCTCCGTTTTGCTTCGTTTCGTGGTTTTTTGTGTTTGTTTCGATTCCGAACTTCTTGGTTAGTGTTTCTAAGGTATTGGTCCTACTTTATTAGCATTAATCTTTGAGATTTTAGGGTGTTGTGTGTCTTGAAGTCTTACTTAAAGTCGTAGAACTTGCTTGCTTCAAGTGCGCATTTAAATAGCTTCCGTACATCGAGACACATAAACTCCATTCCGAACCATTACTTGGGTGTGCTAGTTGTTGATCTTACCATTGTGATTACTAAGGGAACAAGAAGGTCTTGAGAGGAAAAAGGCTTGAGTGGTGAGAAAAATAGAGTGTGGTCACAAAAGCCAATGACCTTGAGTGTATACACGAGTGGAAAGAAAATTGAGTAACATCTTTTGAGTGATACACGTGAGGGAGTGAAATTGTGAGGTCCTTTACTCTTTATTGTTACAACTATGACTTCGTATGATGATTGTGGAGGGTATAACTCGTGTGGAGATGATGGAGACTATGGTTCCTATGATGATGATGATGATGGGTATTGCTATGACGATTCGGGGAACCAAGGCTCGTATGACGATGAAGCGGGTCACTATGTTGATTACGAAGATGGAGAAGACTATGAGGCTTTCAAGGATGAATGCGAAGATTCTTATGCTTCTAGTCAAGAAAACGAAGATGGTGACGCTTCAAGGTATGATGATCCTACTTACTCGTCTTGTGATGAATTTGTGCATGATGATAGTGATATAGAGAGAATTGATGATGAGGTTGATTATATGGATTCATTTTCATCTTCTCTTGGTGTTGCAAATGGCGTGCAAGGGAGTAGTAGAGGATCTTCCATTAGTATGGGAGGAGGTGGTGGTTTTTCTATGGGAAGGGAGAAGCTTGCCTATCCTACTTGTGCTAAACGGCTTGATGCTTCTAACTCTCATGTGAATGATGGATTGAGAAATGGTGTTGCTCTTACTACTAATGGAGTGTATTGCTTGAGTAGTAGTGGTAGGAGTGGTGCTATGAGCTATGGAAACAAGGCAGAGGCACTTATGAGTTCCATAGTGGTACTCATTCCTCGACCTTCAACAACACTTCTAATGTTGGAAGAGTGATGATAAGTGGAAGTTATTCTAGTGGTGTTGCCACTAGTGGAGGGATAAGGAAAACCCGAGTTGATGGTGATGATTTTCTTGGATTTCCAAGCTCTTACTTAGGTGATCCTATACAAGACTTGTGTAAAAGTAGATTCATTTTTGAGGTGAATTGTAAAGGAGGATGCTTGCTCAAGATTGGTGGAACCGATGCCAATTGTATCACCCCCTCTTGGGTTGATAGACTAAAGATACCATGCTATAAATTGAAACATCCTTATGAGTATCATGGTGTTTGGGTTACTAGCGAGGCTCGGGTACTCATATCTCATGGGAGTTACAAGGAGTATGTTTGGTGTGATGTGTATCCCATGAAGTATTTTGGTGTTTGGTTATGTGAACCATGGTTGCAAGACAAGAGAGTGCAGTATGATCTCATGAAGGACGTGTATAAAGTGAGCAAGGGGCAAAGGACTTATGGCTTTGAACCTTGTCGGGCAAAGATTTTGATACATCCTAGTACACTTTCTTTGTCTATGCAAAGGAGAAAGGAGCAAGAACCTCATTCCATGATTGAAGGAGTGCAATCAAGAAGTCATACAAACAAAAGAAATGGTGGGACTAGTGCTAGAAAGGAGTTTACAAGTGTCAACAAGGTGAACCCCAAGCCACAAGCTCCAAAGCCAAGTGGTTCACCAACAAAGAAAAAAGAGAGATCAAGTGATGAGTCTCTTATTCCTAGATTCCGGGTTGATGTTAAAAGTCCACCTACTCCGGCTATGGGTATTCTTGGGCCTCGTCCCAATTCACCCGAATTTGAGAGACAAAAGATTGAGAAGAGTAAGGGAGTGACCGGTGACATTCCTCGAGTGGAAAAAGGATAGGATGTGTTGAGTGATGTGAGTGGGATGTCACCATCCAAATCTACATCCGACCTTGAAAAGAAAATAAGGAAAAAGAAAGAGGAAAAAAGAATTGTTGAGAGTGAGGACACCCCTTATTCTAACCTTGACCCTTTATCTTTTTCTTCTACTTGTGTTAGCTCTTGTGTAGGCATTCTTGGAGGCAAATCGATGGAGCCTCAATCATGTTCCAAGAAGGATGGACAAGGGGAAGAATATCCTCAATGTGAGTTTCAAGGTGAAGAGACAATTCATGACACTTCAAGTGCATTGACTGAGCAAGATGGTCACTCAAAGGTATGTGATAGTTCTTCCCTTGAGCATGTTACTTCCTTGTCTTATGATAGTGTTTGTGAAAACTCTATACTAGTTGATGAAATGTGTGATTACAATGTGTTTGCAACTAGAATAGAGTCGGTTGGTCAACTTGTGTGTGATTGTGAACCACTAGTTGAGAGGGATGATAAGCCACATCATGATGTGAGCTTGGTTTTCATTGAACCTCTCTTTAGTGAAGATTGTGTGGTTGACCTTATTTGTGACCCTTGTTATGACACCCCCACCTATATTTGATAATGGGGAAGATGAATTGAATGAATACCCTATCCTTTCCCTTGATGAATTTCTTGATAATTGTGGACCTATGTGTTGTAGTGAGGATGAGAGTAACCTTGAGGAGTACCTAGTGGATGAGATGGATCGAATTGTATTCAATAACTCCTCAAGTATGGATGATGACTCTAGTTTGGATGCCTCACCTATGATGGGTAGTGGGTTTGTTTTCACTAACCCATTGTTTGAAGAGGATTTTCAAAAAGGTGATGGTGTATATCAAACTAGAGAAGAGTTTGGATTTACACCTGCATGGTTTGGAAAGTTGAACTCTATAGATAATCCATTGTTTGGAACTCCAAGTGAGATGAGTGGTCTTGGTATTGGTTTTATTGGACTATCTTCTAGTAGTCCTAACCTTCATTTTGTGGACTATAATGATGACGAACCTATTTTGGAGACCTTCCTTAGGAGTTTGCCTAGTGAGGAAGATTGTCTTAGAGGTGGGCTTGGAGGTGAGGAAGTCACTCTTGGTGTGTGTAAGAGTGCTTCCAAGAAGGAGAGGGGAGTATTTGCTGTTAGTTGCCAATTTAACTATTTTGTTTACTCCACCCCATATGTTGATCACACCTTGGGTGTTGAGCATGCCAAAGCCAGTGAGTCACATTGTGATAGCAATGCATTGAAGGCTTGGTGTGTTGACCATAAGCTTGGAGGTCATAATGAACTTAGTTGTTTAATCTTGCATGTTCCATGTCTTATTGATCTCTTTGCTTGTTATAATAGTGAGTGCTTAGCATTGTTGAACCAAGAACTTGTTGTTTTCTTTGGAGACCTATACTTTTTTATTGGTATTGATACTTGGCTCTATCACAAAAGTGTGATTTTCGCATCACTTGCACTCACTCTTGTTGGACTTGCCTACTCTTGTAGTGGGGAGTTTTGGTGTGTTCTTATTGGACTTAGGGATCATAGGAAATTTGTTGGCTTGATCTTGGATATTCCATACCCTATTGATCTCTTTGATGAATCATATGTTGAGAGCACCCATTGATGAAGGCAAGTACTTGTTGATTTCTTTGGAAACATGTGCTTTATCATTGTTATTGATTCTTGGTATACCATAAGAGTGTGTTTTCCTCATTACTTGCACTAACCTACTCTTGTAGTAGGAGATTTTGGTTGTGCTTGTCTTTGGTTGTAGGTCTTGATGGTTTGATTTCGAGGACGAAATCCTTTCAAGAAGGGGGGGATGATACGGGTCAAATCGAGCTTCAAGCACTTACCATCAAGAGCCGGGATTGGAGAATGCAAACGACGAGAGGTCAAGGGCATCAGAGAAGAGTTCGGGGGCATTTTGAATATTGAAGCATTGGCTCCAGGCCCAGGCGCCCCGCCCAGGCAAAGCAGGCGCTCCGCCCAAGCAAGGAGACGCTCAGGCGCTCCGCCTCTATGGTGGGCGCTCCGCCCAGCCGACTTCACTGCCCAAAATGGGACAAGTCCGGGCGCTCTGCCTCCCTTTCAGGCGCTCCGCCTACCTGACTAGCATTCCGAATTATTAGTCTAGTTATTTACTATTTTAGCCCTACGTGGCCTATTATGTGTAATAAACTTGTAGGGGCTTTTATGTCATTTCATTAGGAGTGTGGAACATCTATAAATACCACACTTAGTCATTTTATTTAGTTAGTTAACTTTGAATTGAGAGAATAGAAGATAGAATAGGCTGGCCATTAGGGGTGTTTATCTGTCGGTTTGGTTCGGTTTTGCACCTTATCGGTTTGTACTATCGGTTTTTAAAAGTGCTAAATCAATAGCCGAACCAATAAGCTATCGATTATCAGTTTTCAGATTATCGGTTTTAGGTTCTTATCGGTTCGATTTTTTGTTTAACCATTCAAAAACTTAGGCCTAACAAATGTAAAAAAAAACCTCTTAAACGGTTGCATCCAATACAAAATCGGCTTTATTTTCACAGTGAATTCAAATGCCTCTTATAGCATTCGCCACATTCAAAAAAGCAACCAACAACACATTTAAATATACTTCATTATTGTATAAACTAATGGAGGAGGCAAGGAGTGAAATAGAAAATCAGTGGTTGAAATGGATGGGGCGACTTGAAAGCTACACAAGTATAAGAAGACAAGGGTTTGAGGTTTCCAAGTTCCAATTAATAGTAGTTAAGTATAATACTTTTATGCACATAAGCGCAACATAGTAAATTTGAAAACCTTATTGGGTTATCGGTTTAACCAATAAGAAAATGTACAAAACCGACAACCCAATAATTTTTTTTGCAAACCGTTAAATAACCGATAACCCGATAACCTAATAATTAAAAATCATTAAATTTTTATCGGTTCGGTTTATCGGTTTAAACCGAAAAATGAACAGCCCTATTGGCCATTCTTGTTGAAGCTTGGCTTCATGTATCTCTTACTTAGAATCCATGGCAGATCGCCCTAGTGTGACCCCGTGAGTGGTTCAAGTCTCTTTCTCCCTTTGAATCAATCTACTTTGTTTAGTTTGATTCGTTCTTTCTTCTATTTCTGTTCTTACCCATCCCTATTTTCTCTATATCGTGTTTACCTTATTGTTTTTGCTACCTTGTTTTTGCTTCCGTAATTTTAATCCTTATCACGCCTTGATTTTTATGATGAAATATCATATGATCTGTAGGACAACCATTCAAACAAAGATGAACTTTGAATTATTGCCTTTAGTAGACCATAATTACGTTAATTGCTTCTTATAATGAGAAATACCTTTTATTTCTTTCTAATGTCTATTAGTACATTTGTCGTAATTGTTGATTAGGCTGCTTATCTTTTCTTAGTTTTCTTGGGAAGAGTTGTGAGTTTATTATTTTCCGTAATGGAGATGGTATTGTACCATATTCATTTTTGACCCTATCGAACAAGTAAATAATTCAGTTTTTGTTGTTTTGAACAAATTATACCCTTTTGGTATACTGTATACTCTTTTAGTATACCTTTTTGTGTTTGGTTCAATGTGTTGGATGCTACCGAGCAAATAAATATTTTAATTTTTTTTGTTTTGAACAAAGTATACCCTTTTGATATACTGTATACTCTTTTGTTATACCCTTTTGTATTTTGATCAAAGTGTGTGATGCTACCGAGCGAATAAATATTTCAATTTTTGTTGTTTTGAACAAAGTATACCCTTTTGGTATACTGTATACTCTTCTGGTATACCCTTTTGCGTTTGGATCAAAGTGCGCGATGCTACCGAGCTAATAAGTATTTCAGTTTTTGTTGTTTAGAATAAAGTATACCTTTTTGGTATACTGTATACTCTTCTGGTATATCCTTTTGTATTTGAATCCAAGTGTGCGATGCTATCGGGCGAATAAATATTTCAGTTTTTGTTGTTTTGAACAAAGTATACCCTTTTGGTATATATTTATTCGATTTTTGTTATTTTGAACAAAGTATACCCATTTGGTATACTGTATAATCCTATGGTATACCCTTTTGTGTTTGGATTCAATTGTGTGGTGTTACCGAGCGAATAAATATTTTAGTTTTTGTTATTTTGAACAAAGTATACCTTTTTGGTATATTATATACTATTCTGGTATACCCTTTCGTGTTTGGGTTAAAGTGCGCGATGCTACCGAGTTAATAAATATTTCAGTTTTTGTTGTTTTGAACAAGGTATACTCTTTTGGTATACTGTATACTCTTTTGGTATACCCTTTTGTGTTTGAATCCAAGTGTGCGACACTACCGGGCGAATAAGTACTTCAGTTTTTGTTGTTTTGAATAAAGTATACCCTTTTGGTATTGTTGACACCCAATTTTGTCCCAAAAATTTGGAATTAATATCTAATTATTTTTAAATAAGGCTAATTTTAAAACTCAAAGGCGAAATGATTAATTTATCCTAAAGAAGGCCAAAATCGCAACTCGCAGCTTAGGATCCTATCCACTCGCGCAACCCCTCCATTTCTTAGTTAATGTTAAGAGTGGCTGAATTCGTGCCTAATATAAATTTTAGCCTATACATGCAAGACCCACATATACAATACATACAACACACATTACATTTTCCTGGCCCATCAGCCCCATTACATAACCCGGCCCACACCCATTTTTGCCTATTTCCCTTACCCATTTCAGTCAACCCCAATCCCCTCAATCCCTAGACCCGATCCAATTTACCCGATTCCCTTTCCAATTTTCCCCTTTGATTCTCACAAATAGCCAAGAATTCATACCCCACTGGTTCCCCATCCCACCCCATTCTTTCCCTCTCTCCAGTACAACTATCGAATCTCACGCGTCCATTTCAAATCGTTTGATCCGAGCCGTGAATCTTTATAACGGATATAACCTTATAGATAAGGATGAGACTTGTACGAATTTGAGGATTTTTCGGACAAGTTTCACCCTTATCTTTTGAGGAAAATGTCCGAAATAGGTCGAGATTTTGTTAAAATTCAAAGGAGCATCAAAACCCTAGCCGCAGGTATTTATATTGATTTTATTCTCATTTTAGGGGGGTTCCATTTTTGGAGAGGCTAAAATTCTAAAAAAGCAGCAGCATAAACATATATGAACATTTTTCTCAGTTTTTCTACAAAGACATAGCGATTACTTGTTTCTGTTTGATTTGAGTCGTCGCTTCATTGTTCGAGTCGTCTTCTTGTTCGAGTCGTAGTCTTCGAATCCGCGCCTTAGCTCACTGCTTGCAAAAAGGTAAAAGCCCTCACTTTTACTCTTGGCAGTTATTATTCTGAAAGTATATGTCTTGGTTCACATTTTGTTGTTCTTATTTGATCCTGTGTGCCTCGTATTAAGCTGCTCGTTTCATAACATGATGATTAGCTTAAGTTTATTTGGTGAACTTGACATCTCTCAATAAATTATATTGATTCAACCATGTCTGAATCTATTTAAACTGTTTCTTGATGATTGAAGGTAGTTCTTTAGGAGTCTGCCTTTAAGAATCAATAGGATCAAGGAAGTTACTGTTTAAACTAGTAACATCTACTTAGGAATTTGTTATATTTCACATAAACTTGTCTCCTCTTGTCTTATGCATAAGGTAATATTTCTATGTCTGTAAACTAAACAACTGAGCTCTATTAAACTTCTTGGTTGATTGAAACTCTAAAACAAAGGCTGAAGTTTCTGCTTGCTTTAAGAGTAAATATGAAGGGGTTTCTGGTCTGATTCTTCCTTAAGTTAGTTCCATCCTCTACCTTGTTTTCCTATCTAATGTATAGCCTTCTGCATTAACTGTTTGTTCCATAAAAATAAAGCTTAATCCATGTCTTGAAGTGATGCTATTAATTGTAGTAGTTGAAGGGGTTATCCGGTGGTTTTGTAAGGGTCCTAGAATTGTGTCAAGTGCTCAGGTGTTCCTAGGCAGTGTGTACATTCTGATGAGAGGTTTGTGGGTTTGAATAGAGTCCTGGTAGTAGTTGTTTTGCTCAGGGAATGTGATTTGGTTCAGGCTGTCATTTGGAGAGTGTGAGGATGTGTTGGTGTTCTGAGGGGGTTTGTAGGTGGTTCTGGAGATATATTAGGCTTTGAAAGAGTCTTCAGGATGTTGTTGTTGTGTCCTTGGTTGCTGCAGGTGGAGCCTAAGGGAGTTTAAAAGGGAGGATGCATTGTTCTGTTTATCTCTCTGGTAGTTCAGGCAGTAAGAAGGTGTTCAGGGGTGAGGTAATAGCTGTTCCTGCTATATGTTTATTTTGTTTGCAGGGGTTTTGTTTTTTTAGGAGCTGCAGTTGTTTGGGGTTTGTTAAGTAGCTTGCTTCCTATTTTTTTGTTGGTTTCCTTTTGTATTAGCTTGCTCTGTTGAATTTTTTGCCTATTCTAGCTCATCAAGATCTGTTAAGTTCTCTCTGTTTTTGTTTCTCTATCAAGTTTTCATGTTCTTCTAACTGTCAGCTTGCTTCTCTTTTCCTGGGCATTCTGGATGTTGTGGTTGTTCCCTGGATTAGTTTCCATGCTTTTTCTGCTTCTAGGATTGTTGGCTTGTAGAAGTATTAATAGGTTGGTTTTGGTGTGTGAGAGGAGGGTGTTCAGGTATAGTAGCAGCATGTATATAGGAGAGTTAAAGAGGTTGTTTTGGTTCAATGTATTACAGGGAGAGTGTTGCTTCCATTTTAGTGAAGTGTAGGGGTATGCATGAGGTGAGGTTGTGAGAGTGCTGGTGTCATTTAGGCCAGTGAGGGAGTTTCAGAGGCTCTTGTTTGGTTCCTGGTGGCTCAGTGGTCTAAAGGGTGTTCATGTTGTTTGGTTGCAGGTGTGCAGTGGTTCTTGGGGTTGGGTTTGGTTGGCATAGAGGGGTTAGGAGATCTGTAGTCTGCATCTTATCTGCATTTTGTTCCTTAGTCTGTATCTTGTATAGCAGGGGTCCTGGTTGTTCTCCTTAATTGTTCTAGGTATTATAGTGGTGATTTTGGGCTGCAGGTAGTATGAATATGCCCATGGGTGTTGCAGATAGTGGAGAGGTTTATTTTGCTGAGTTGCAGGTTATTAGCTTAGGCTTTGGAGGTTGGAAAGTGTTTCTAGAGGCAGGGAGTAGGAGCAGAGTTTTAGGAGCTTTTGTTCTAGGTAGTTGAGCTTGAAGGATGAAGATGTTGGTTAAGTGTGTGATGCAACCTTGTTATTTCTTCTCTGATTATGTTCCAATCCAGTTCCTTCTTTGGTCCTGGTTCAGTGATCTGCCAGTTTAGCTTAAATGAGTTCAATTCTGTAATGGATCATGCGTGTTAATATCCTGGTTTCCTAAGTTCAGTTCAGGCTTGAGGTTGTTCTTTGGTCCTATCTTAAAGTCTGCTATGCCTCAAATTCCTTTTTTTTTTAGTTTCTATCCTGCACCCTATTTGATCCATTCCGGGTTTCCTGCTTGAGGTTGTTCTGGTGTATGGTGAGAATGTAAGAGGGTGCAGATAAGTGTAAAAGGTGCAGGTAGCTTGAGAGAATTGGCAGGTTTTGATGGAGTGTTGTTTCAAGTTCTGTGAGAGTAGCAGCAGTTTCTCAAAGTGTTCAGGGAGTTCTTGATACATAAAGGGGTTAGGATGGATGCTAGAAGGATATGTGAGGGTTTATGAGGTGATGTTAGATTGGTGAATTCATTCAATCTGCAGCTTAGCTCCCTGTTTCCCTCTAGTTTCCTTTTCTGTCAATAGTTTTTCCTTAAGTTGCCTGCTCATTTCTGTCTCCTCTTTATCTACTAGCAGCCTATCCTTCTTAAGTTATCCATTCCCTAGTGTTTCGGTCCCAATTCCTTGTTGTATAATGCTATTAATCTGTTAAGAAGGGTCTGAGTTTATAGGCTTTTCCTAGCATGCTAATTGTTAAAAAAAAAAAAAAAAGAGCTGTCTTAAGCTAGTGTAGCCCTAAATTTCAAATCCTCTATTTATTTCAGCTTTGAAGTACTCTAGTTAGTACTAATTGTGTTCAAAGTTTCCTATTAAATGAGTCAAAGCGAGTAATAGGATTAGTCCATGCCTGTTCCTTCACGCTTTTTTCTTGCTTCATTAAAAGATGACCTGCATTAAAGATGGTCTTGATATGAAATCTGTACTCCTTGAGATTGATACGAAATTGTTCTTCTTCATAAAATATTGTTGTTTAAATCCTTAGTAACTCCTATCTCTTGTTGGCATATGAAATCTGAAATAGTGGCTGTTAGATTAACTTTGATAACGTTATGGTTGTATGGTAAAATTAGCTAATTGGTTTCGTTTTCTGCAATGACATTTGAACTTGCACTTGCTGCTTCTTTTACTCAATTTCCTTGTCCATTTGTTTAACTTCTTCTATTCAAAATAATTATGTTTATGTTAACTAATTTTATCTCCTTTTCTTTGAATAATACATCTTGGGGAACGAGTTTGAGTTGCTAAACTCACAAATTGGGATGACATGCATTTGGGAAGATATTCGATCCGCTCCACATTTTCGGGACTTGATATCCCCGAAAATGTAAAAGAAATAAAAAATGAAAATCACAAAGTCCAAGACTCAAATTATGAGTTGCGCTTCCGGGTTCTATCTTCTAAACTCCATCCTTCCCCGCTCTTAGAAAATGCATGTTGTATAGGACTTCCCCATAGACCGGATTAGGAGCCCCGTAGGATAGAAATGATATTTGAATTGTGAATGATTATTGTAAATTACTTAAATTGTTTTTATATGAATGCTTTGTATCATTTCTTTGTGAATCGCCAATTAATTTATGGATGTTTAGAATCATTTGTCAATTAATGAGTGCAAAATCAAATTCGACTAAAATCGTACCCTCGTCATAGTTCGCATTTGAATTGCTTCTTTATTTATTATATTAAATATTTAATTATTTATTTATCTAATCTAATTTATTGATTTAGTTAATCAATTAAATTTTAATCCTTTATTTATTTATTTATTTATTTATTTACTTAATCTAATTTATTTAATTTCAATTAATCATTTATTTAATCAATTAAATATTTATTTATTTATTTATTTAATTAATTATTAATTTACTCCTTTATTTAATTAAAATTGATGGGTATTCATTTATTCAATTAAGTTATTTATTTGCTTATTTATTTATCTATTTATTCAATCACTTAATTAATCCTTTATTATTATCCAATTATTTATCTAGTTTGTTTTATTTAATTATCTAACTTCATTTAACCTTTACTTATTCTATTAATTAATCAATTGATCATTATTTCATTATCCATTTAATTAATCTTAAATTGAGCCGCTTATTTATCTAAATATCGGCATAATTTAAATCTTATCTTATTTATATTATTCATATTATCCTTATATAAAATTAGCTTTATATACTTATTATCCTTAACAGATTCGTGAAAACCGCCGGATTAACCGCATTTAGCGGATTTTCGAAAGTACTCCCTCTAAGGACCTTCTTTCGAATTTAATAGAACCACTTACCTAAGAATCTCTGATTTTAATTTAATTTCCTTTAAATAAAGAAATAAAATCGCACTCTTTAGTTAACTTAGGTTTCTAATAATCCTTAAATTAGGTGGCGACTCCAAAAAAAATCCTTTGGAATCCCATTTTGTTGAAATATACCCGAAACCTGTCTTTTCTTAAAGAAAGGGTAATTTTTGGGGTTCAACAGGTATACTGTATACTCTTCTGGTATACCCTTTTGTTTTTAGATCCAAGTGTGCGATACTACCGAGCGAATAAATATTTCAGTTTTTATTTTTTTGAACAAAGTATACCCTTTTGGTATACTGTATACTCTTCTGGCATATCCTTTTGTGTTTGGATTAAAGTGTGTGATGTTACCGAGCAAGTAAATATTTTAGTTTCTATTGTTTTGAACAAAGTATACCCTTTTGGTATAGTGTATATTCTTTTGTATACCCTTTTGTATTTGGATCCAAGTGTGCGATGCTACCGGGCGAATAAATATTTCAGTTTTTGTTGTTTTGAACAAAGTATACCCATTTGGTATACTGTATAATCTTATGGTATACCCTTTTGTGTTTGGATTCAACTGTGTGGTGTTACCGAGCGAATAAATATTTTTGTTTTTGTTATTTTGAACAAAGTATACCCTTTTGGTATATTGTATACTCTTCTGGTATACCCTTTTGTGTTTGGGTTAAAGTGCGCGATGCTACCGAGTTAATAAATATTTCAATTTTTGTTGTTTTGAACAAGGTATAATGTTATAATCTATGCACCTCCTAAAGACAATAGAAGGGGGAGGGGGTTGAATAGTGTCTACCGATTTTCGTTTCAAGAACCTGGTTCTTCTGAATGTAGAACCTAGTTCTTAACTTCGCAATTTTACTGTTTCAACTACTGCAACACACCACACTACACACACAGAAAACACAAGGATTTTACGTGGAAAACTCCTTGTTCAAGGGAGAAAACCACGACCCACACTCTGGGATTTTAGAACTGAATCCACTAACACAAGAGCGAAGTTTCTGATTACAAACTCTGTAACCAAGGGGCTACACTCTAGACCCTAATCACCTCTCAAAGCTAAACTCTAGCTTTTCAAGTAATTACATACGAGTTCACCTAATACATATGCTTCTGTAATAAGCCAATAGGTAAAACTATGAATGCTCAAAATAAGACAACTTACAACTCAATGAACCTAGACAGAATATCTAGACTCAATACACTGCAAGCACTTCAGTTGTCTTCTCCAGATTACTCACGTAGAAAGATGCTAGATTGCCTTTGTATGCTCTCAACTCTCTGTTTGTGAATAACTGATTTACAGCTGTCTCAACTACTTGTATTTATACGGATCTTGAAACCCTAGTTGAGTCCTACAAGGAATCCTTTTAATTATGGCAAGTCAGGATTCCTAGTAACTCTTTTCCTTGCTGAAGCCCAACTCATTTTCACACTTCGAAGACACAGCCTGGGCACCGCCTCTTTTAGTCTGACTAGGATGCATATTCATTCACGCGCCACTATTCCTAGTTCCGCAGGGATTTGCAACCCGTAACTCTTTTCGATCGATCGTGCCCTTTATTACAAGGACTAGGTTCGTCGTGAGAACCTCTGAGTCCTTTACGTTTGTCATTCTTCAAAACCAGCTCTCAACATATACTCTTTTGGTATACTGTATACTCTTTTGGTATACCCTTTTGTGTTTGAATCCAAGTGTGCGACACTACCGGACGAATAAGTATTTCAGTTTTTGTTGTTTTGAACAAAGTATACCCTTTTGGTATACTGTATACTCTTTTGGTATACCTTTTTGTTTTTAGATCCAAGTGTGCGATGCTACCGAGCGAATAAATATTTCGGTTTTTATTTTTTTGAACAAAGTATACCCTTTTGGTATACTGTATACTCTTATGGCATATCCTTTTGTGTTTAGATTAAAGTGTGTGATGCTACCGAGCGAGTAAATATTTTAGTTTTTAATATTTTGAACAAAGTATACCCTTTTGGTATAGTGTATATTCTTCTGTATATCCTTTTTTATTTGGATCCAAGTGTGCGATGCTACCGGGCGAATAAATATTTCAGTTTTTGTTGTTTTGAACAAAGTATACCCTTTTGGTATATTGTATACTCTTATGGTATACCCTTTTGTGTTCGAATCGAAGTGCAAAATGTTTCAAAAGATATAGATATTTTAATTTTTATTATTTTTAAAGAAGTATACCTTTTTGGTATATTATACTCTCTTTTGGTATACCCTTTTGTGTTTGGATTAAAGCGTGTGATACTATCGAGCCAATGAGTATTTCAATAATTGTTATTTTGAACAAAATATACCTTTTTGGTATACTGTATACTCTTTTGGTATACCTTGTTATGTTCAGATCGAAGTGCGAGATATTTCAGAGCACTTAAATATTTTAATTTTTATTATTTTTAAAGAAGTATACCTTTTTTGTATATCATAGATACTCTTTTGGTATACCATTTTATTTTTGGATAAAAGTGTGAGATACTATCGAGCAAATAAAATATTTTATTTTTGTGTTTGTGAACTAAGTATGCCTTTTTGGAGAAAGAAAAAAATGAGTAAAAAACAAGAGAAAGAAAAAAGAAAGAAAAAAGAATAAAAAATGGAAAAAAGAAAAAAAAAACGACGAATAGTGAAAACGGAGGAGAAAAGAATAATAAAAGAATGACAAAAAAAATGAGAAAAAAATAATACAAGATATGAGGAGAGAGAGGAACTTGAGTTACTTATGTAATTAGCTAATGGGTATAGAGTGTAAATAAGTTATGGGTATAAATATAATGGATAGAACCATGTAAATAAAATAGGATGTATGTGTATTTTTGTAAATCCCACGCGTCTTAAAGAACTGCAAAAATGGCTATATGTGTTTCAATCAGCAAAGCTCGGCCCAAAATTTGTGCATTATAGTCCCTATATAGAGTGTTAAATGAGTTATATCCACCATTTGGAATTTTTAGATGACTAGCCACATCTTTAAAATGGGAAAGACATTTGAAGAACAGCCATTCCGGTCTCAGAGATTTGTAGTTTCAAATGTTGAATTTCAGGAAATAAAAACATTGAGTTTCAAACTAACGTTCGTGTTTTCATGCTAGAGTTCAAACCTCAGAAGAAGAACACGAGATTTGAAGTAAAAGATGTTGAATATTATGAAAACACTTGATTTGAGCTATAGTTAATATTTATCCTAATGCAAAAAAAAAAAAAAAAAAAAAGAGTTTAAAGTTAAAGCTTAGTATAAGAACGAGAGATTTTGTACATACACGCTATACAAGTATTGTGGTCTTCAACAATTTCAAATAAAATGTTAGTAATTTGCATTCAAACTAAAGACATGCAGTAGCAGTAGGCTGTAGCGGCACCCGCTCGCGTATTTTTGGGTTCCAAATGCAGTGGGTAAACCACTTACGTTGAAAACATCTGATAAAGCTCACTTTGGGCTCCAAATTATGGCTATTGATCAAAATTGCGCCAAAAAATCGGCAAGGAAATTGGGGACCCTTGTTATTTGTCATACAGAAACTCAAAGGGTTGGCACAACGACAACAAGCAGTACAAATGCGTCAAGTCAAACACACAGTGCATAAGCAAATCAGTCTTCACTGGATATAATATAGAAGTAACACGTTACCCTATTTTCTAGAAGAGTTTAACTAATATACACCGACACCGACGGAGTAAACTTTATTTTTACACCATCGGCTCAAACCTACAATTTCTTTTAAATAGCTAATCTAACTTAGAAAACTTGTCAATGATTGAGTTACGATTGAAGAATCGACATTCAAGAATCACAAAGGCAAAAACTAGTTTATAATTGGTAACTTAGCAAATAAAGGAAGGACACCGACTTTGTCTAATCATTCACATAATCAAAGTTCAAATATTAATAAAATAAATTAGAATAAATGAAAATTTACTTGTAATATGCTTTAAATGAGCTGATGGTGTAAAAATAAGGTTTACACCGTCGATGTATATTAGTTAAACTCTTTCTAGAATACCAACAGATAATTTATGAAGATCTGCATGTCACGAATTAATCCAACCTATCAGCTCACACCATCCGTCCACAAAACTTGGAAGTAACAAATTAAACAATTCAGTCACGAACAATATAAAAAAAGTAACCAAACTCAAAAAAGCCAACCACAACATCAAAGTACCATTAGGATTCCCACAACTGACCAAAACATAAATAATAATAGCACAGGATTAATACTCCATTATCCAAACGAAACTTCTTAAACGCACAAGAAAATCATTTCAAAGATAGCAAAAACATAAGACCTAAAAGTAAAACAAGTAGGAGTAATATATAATACTCCATTTTGGTAAATAGAACTCTAAACCGACTTTCAGTGCTGTCAATTTTCCATGAGGAGCTTGTGACCAATCTTGTAAGAAGCATAAGCATCAATGCAAGCATATTCAACCTGGCTTTCATTAAGAACCCTTGCCTCCCAATTACTCTGACAAACATGTTTCGGCTTAGGCATGTAAAGACCACATATTTCACGAGCAAGATCTTTCAAACCAGGACGAGAATATCTTCCAGGCCACTTACTCTTAGCAACATCACGAATATCAGCATTTCTACTACAAACCAAGCCATACTCATTCTTTAGTTTAAGGATATCTTCAGCAACCTCAACTCCCACAAATATAAAGTTGGGGTTAGCCAAGAATGTCTTTAGAGTTTGTGGGATTTCGTCCAAATAAAACAACTGGACTATCAAACACTTGTTGTCAATGCAGAGTTGGAGAGTGGCTGATTTGTTGCTTGTATATGGAATAAATGTAGGTCTCCATTCATTGTCCAAGCCAACAACAGTTTGTTTTTCAGCAAATTTAGAGATCATTTCACTTGCCCATTGATTGGCAATTAAAGATTCATTAGTCACTGTTGTTTCAATTGTTCGTCCACCAAAATTGATGTGGTAATTGGTAGTGGTGCCAGAGCTACTACTACCATAAAATGAATTCATACTTGTGATATATTTTGAGAACAGAATTATCTAGGGCTGATGATGAATTTAGGAAGATGGTTCCTGTGACTATTTATAGCATAGATTAAGGGATCAGTACGAGTTTAATTACGTAATTTTTTGGGGAAAACGCTTTGGGAATGGGAATACATTCACTTAGACGTTCATTAATTAGTAAATATACCAAGAAAATGGTGTTTCATAAATACTGCATGCATGCATATTGTCTAAGGCATATAGTCAGGCATGACTGATGAGCTATCCAAGAATTTAATTAGCTGTCCATATGTTTTCCCAAGTATGATATTTTATGGTTTTGTGATTTCGTTTCAACTTCCAAGGCGAATTATAAGAGTTTATTTCTCTTTTAAATCCTCCATCCATCTTCATATTGATGTTGGAAAATGATTTCAAATAATTTGTGACTACCCGAAGTATAATCTTTAACTTATGTCATTGACCTAGTTTTATTGTTTGAGCCTTAACTAAACGATGATTTCAATTGGCAACAGATGTAAATGATCTAGGATTTTAAGCTAAATAATTGAAGCACTCAGCACTCTACGTACCGAATGAAATTGTATTGTTCTTTAACTTAATCATTTTGATTTTGGATTAAAAAACAATGTCCTCACACGATATATACAGATTAATCTCTCAAAATTAAGTCATCGCCTACAAATAATTTATGAATGTTATATTGGTAAAAGTTTGTTTATATATACTATTAAAATGAGTTAGTGCTCTAAGTATGATCAACAAAATTTTGATATATATCCATTTTTCTCTACACAGAAGCTCATATATATATATATATATATATATATATATATATATATATATATATATATATATATATATATATATATATATATATATATATATAGAGAGAGAGAGAGAGAGAGAGAGAGAGAGACTAATTCTCCTAATAATTCAAAGAATTATGCAATTACTAAAAGACATAGGGAGGTGAGGACTTATACATATTAATTCAGGGTTTTGATAAAGAAGTTAAGTTCAAAGTGTGATCAAGCGAACCCACAAAGAAGGTATTGACCAAATTAGAGGATCACAACGTAACCCCTACTTATGCATGGATCAGAAATTACTACGATTTTCTTTTAATATGTTTCATAACCCCTACTTTTGATATGAAAGATATTAAAAGAAGGAATACTGAAAATATACTGCTACTCTTGACCTTCCGTTGACCCATGAAATTAAAATAGAGATAAAACTAAGGCCATGAATATGATCTCTTGAGATGGGACGACTTATCTATTTGGATTTGTTTTTGGGTACACTAGTGAGATCCAACAATTTTCATCCCACACGTGGATGCAGTCGTGTGGAAAATGACAAGTCAAAGTAAAAATAACAAACGGAGATTTTGCAATTCACTTTATAATTTGGTGAAATATAAATACTTTTGAGTTACTATATTGTTTCGAAGTGGTTAAAAATAACATGAAACTTTTTATACTAATTGACTGTCAATTTGGATAGTTCTCTTCATCTCATGAATCAAATAGCAGGGAGACGGGGGAGGTAGAGGAGAGCATATAAAGTGCAACTTGAGTGCATAATTGCTAGAAATAAATTTTGCAATACACTTTATAATAAAACTAGCCTTGTTGAGGGCTTCCATATTAAGTAGTTTTGACTATTATAGTACTGTTTAAAACATCAAGAATTTACCTCTACCTGGTAGGAAATTAAATGGATAGATCAATGAATTCCACTAAAGTAGCTAGGCAATGTTTTATGCCAAACTTAGGCTTATAAAGTTTAGCTGGCCGCTTGGCTTAATTTGTGCTGGTCACAGTGATTTTGAAAGTGAAAGATCTACATTTCCAGCTCCTAAGTACCTAACTTGAAAGAGTGATGAAGAAGATGGTAGTCAATCAAACAAAGGGAAATTGGCTTTACTTATTAATTGAAGGCACATGGCTGCATGTGTCTTCTCATTTAATTTTGTGACACAAGAATTGCAAACACGTACCACAAGTGTTTTGTGTTTTATCAGGTAAAAAATTGACTCTAGAAGTATTACCGGCTTTTGTTTATCTATTAGAAACATCTCCTCTCATTGATAAGACAATGGATTTTGGACACATATATGAAAACCTGATTTTTCGTGATCATGAACATTGTTTATGTAAAATTTTTAAAACTTGTCATGTTAATAAACTTCACCACAACTACGTGGCTTAACTCATCATATTGTCAACATAGACAAACTTTGTCATTGATAGATCGATAGCAATATTGACCTAAGACTTTGGGCTAGGGGTAAAAATAAAATATATGATGTGTGAGTTGAAAACAAACGATTGGTTTTTAAGAGTAAAGGAGGTATCAAATATAATGATAAATATGTGAACTCACTATCAATTGAGTATTGAATTTCTCGGTCTAAACAGGAAAGAGTTGTTGTTCATAAATTTGGCCATCACAATCCAAGCGCACGTGTTACCTCTAACACCAAAATAACTAAGGATGACTGAGAGTGACCCTTGCCTGCTACTCCCACCTCACTAATATTATTTTGGACTCATCTTAGAACAAGCTAGAGATACCACATGCATATTAATGTAGTAACAGATGGAGAATTAATGCGTGTAGCTAGCAAGCAAAATTGATTGTAAAAAGGGAGAGATAGATCTAATGTACGAAGCAGTTGAATGGTATAGAAAAGCAAAATAAAGAGCACATCTCGTTATCAAAACAGCAAATACTTGGATTCTATTAATACTGCACGTACTACTGCAAACCCATGGGCATGTGCTCTCTTTCAGTGGGTGGGGACCTCAGGAATGAAGGGTCATCCCTTAACAATCCCACCCCCTCCAACCCTTGGTGTTTTTTTCATCCGGGCAATTCAACCCCTTTAATTTCGTATACGTTTGGTACTTATAGATGATGATCCACTTCACTTGATGTTGAAATAATACTGTTATTGGGTCAGGTCCTACCGTAAGTCCGTAGGCAGTCTAATTAGCACATTAGTTAATTGCTACTTAATTAGCTTGTTTTCTCCTTCTAAACCCTACTTACTATTGAGAGCAAGACTAACTAATGTGTAATTAGTGAAGTTAGTTAATTAAGTAGTTAGTTAGGAAGTTAGTTAAAGTGTAGATATTTTTTTAGCTTAGACTATCCTAGCTCATAGCTATATAAGCAATGTATAGCTTCATTCTTCAAACTAAGATAAGCATAATATAAGTTACTTTCTCTCTCTACTTCCTTTCTCTAAGATCCTCTCTCCCAATTCCCTTTCTTCTTAGCTGAATTGACATGGTATCAGAGCTATGAGCTAGCTCATTAGCTCACGGCAGATTCGATCCAACCTACTCTATGTTGTAATTGCAGCTTCTAAAGTTTCCCCAAATTTTCTACATAAATTTTGCCCTAATTTTTACACCAAAAATTCAGTGAAAAATGGCAGCAATTCAAGGAAATGCAGTACAGGAGATCGATTACAATCATGAACTTTACCTACATCCTTCAGATACTAGTGGTTCACCACTGAATGTAGTTCAGCACACTGGCACATACAACTATTCTCTGTGGAGCAGATCCATGAGGATCACATTATTGGGGAAGAACAAGTTAGGGTTCATTGAAGGTACATGTAAGAAGGAGAAGTTTCTACCAGGGCAGTGGAATCAATGGGAGGTGTGCAATGCAATTGTACTCTCCTGGTTAATGAACTCAGTGTCAAAGGAGCTGATTAGAGGAGTGGTGTATGCACTGGATTCTCACAAGGTGTGGGAAGATCTGCGTGAACGTTTTGACCAAGTTGATGGCTCTAGAACCTACAATCTTCATAGAGAAATAGCTACTCTTCAGTAAGGTACTCTCTCTGTTGCAACTTATTACTCTAAACTCAAGGACCTTTGGGATGAGTTTGAAACTCTTGTGCCATTACCTGGATTCAACTGTGATAAGTCACAGGACTTTGTTAAGATCATGAAGTCTCTTAGGCTGTTTCAATTCCTTATGGGTCTGAATGACTCTTACAGTCAAGCTAGAAGTCAGATCCACTTAATGCGCCCCTTGCCCCCTGTTAACCAGGCATATGCTATGATTATGAGTGATGAAAGTCAGAAAATGATAGCAGCTAACTCTGTTGGTATCTTAGGAGCAATTCCTCATCTTCATGAACAATATGAAAACACTGCCCTGTTCACTAAGAAACCTAACTATCCGAAACAAAAGAAACAGTACATCAATGTTAAATGTGAACTGTGCAAGTGCAAGGGCCATAGCAAAGAAAACTACTATAGAGAAATAGGCTTCCACCTGATTTCAAGAGCAAAAGAACTGGTGGATCAGGAGGGTCTAGTTCTGCTTACAATACACAGGCTAAAAGCAGCTCAGCTGGGCACAAGTCACAGGTGCAGAACCCATTCACACCAAGTCAATATGAAGAGATCCTACATATGCTGAACCAGACCAGATTCTCTCGTGATGCCTCAGCCAATGCAATAGGTACCTGTAATGTCTTTCTAGCCCAAAAGGGAAATCAGGACTGAATAATTGACACTGGTGCCACAAATCACATGGTTTCTGACCTCACTCTATTGAATGATACTACAAAAATTGAAGATAGCAAACCTAGAAAAGTGTTCCTGCCTAATGGGGATGTGACCTATGTGACTCATGTAGGCACTAGCCCTATATCATCAAGAACTAAAGTCAGTAATGTGCTGCACATACCCCAGTTTAGATATAATCTTCTCTCAGTATCAAAAATAACCAAAGATTAGGATGTTCAGTTATTTTCTATCCTGATTTCTGAATATTTCAGGATCTCTTCACTGGAAAGGTGAAGGAGATTGGTAAGGAAAGAAATGGACTGTATATTTTACTAGGATAGAAGGGCATAAAGACTGAGCAACAACAAATGAAAATTGCACAAAATTTGCAAGAAATTGGAGCTGCTGCTGACAGTGATATAAATAAGGTGGACATTGCAGTGTGGCATAGAAGACTTGGACATGTCCCTTCAGCAGCAATCAGAAAATTTTTCTCTATAAGTCAGGATATATGTACTTCTACTATAAATAAATGCCCTGTTTGCCCCCTAGCTAAGCATACTAGACTACCTTTTCCATCAAGCAGCAGTAAGAGTGTTCAAGCCTTTGATTTTGTACATGGAGATGTATGTGGGCCTTTGATGTTAGGCTAAAAATACATATATTTTAGTATTAGTTACATCATATTTTGGTGCTTTTGTGGATTATTTTAGCGTGAACAATAGTATTTTGTGCTTATATTGGGTGTTTGAATGTGTAGGAATCAAATGGTTTGAAAAAGTGTTAAAGTTTGATGATTTGGAGCAAAATTGAAGTTAATTTACAGCGTTGTAAGGTGCCAAGGCCGTGGATTAGCCATGAAAGGAATTTGAAGATGAAATGTCACGGCCCAGCCATCGTAAAGCCATGATTCAGCCATGAAGTTGAAAGCAGAATTTCGCAAGTGCATGGCCCAGGCATCGTAAGGCCATGATCCAGCCATGAGACAAATTTTCTGGCAAAAAGTGGCGAGGGGCAAACTTGTCCACGAGTTTCACACGAGGTATAAAAGGTTTTTTAACCTATTTTCAGCCCAAATCTTGACTTGGGAGAGCAAGACCACCGTTGTGGAAGCACTTTGGACCCTTGGAGGCAAGGAACACACAAGGAGGCGTGGGATTAAAGACTTGAAGATTAAGAGTTCTTTCTTCCATTATTTCTTCTCCTTTGTAGTTTATTCATTCATGATTATTCTTGATTTGTTTTTGATGACCATGAGTGGCTAAATTACCCATTCTAGGGTTGATTGAACCACTCCAATACTATGTGAATTGATTAATTGATTTTGATGAATGAAACTTGATTATTCTTCCTATCTAAGTATTTACGTTTTGTTTGCTAATTGATTGGAAGGGCCCCCAATTGATTGCTCCCTTTATCCTTGTGCGTTTAGGAATAAATTCACGAGTTAGGGTTAAATGCTTAGCAATATTTCAACCTAAAACCAAGGAATTACTTAGGTTGTCAATAGGGTGAGTTGTGACCACCGAGCCCGATTGTGAACCATACTTGTAGTTCTAATCATCTTCATTAATTAATTGGAAGATTAGTTAGTGAAAGTCATAGCTAGTGCACGGAAGTGGTTAGTTGTGAATTTGGAGCAAGTGTTCAATAGGAAGAACCGAGTTGAATTCGTTGAATCATTAGTCAATCACATAGGTAGGAGTCGGTGTAAATCAATTCTAGGCTTCTAATATCCTTGCTTGATTACTTTTTATTATTCTGCTATTTACCTTATTGTTATTTAGTTTCTATTTTAAAACCATCATTAAAATATAAACTCTTGAAGTTGGTTGATTAGATAAATTAGTTAGATTAACGATTGAATTACGAGTGTTCTCTGTGGGATTCGACCTCGGGGCTTTAAATACCGAGCTATATTTGCCGCGACCGCTTAGTCCCTTTTATAGGGCGTAGTTGGGCGTGATCAAATTTTGGCGCCGTTGCCGGGGAACACAGTGTTATTTTAGTTGTTAGGATAGCTGATTTATTTATTCAATTAACTTCGTTTCTGTACATATTCTTTTTTTTAGATTATAAAAAAAAATGGCATCGGAAAATAACATGTGGCTAGGTGATCATTATTATGGTTGTACTAATACGTCTTATTCTTCCCCGAGCCCCTATTATGATGATTTTTCTTTCTCTTATGATAACAGTTGGTACAATGAAGTAGAGGATGATGAGGAAGAATACGAAGCCGAACTGAAGAAGGTTTGGGACAGACGTAGAGCACAACTAAGCCAGATAGAAGCTCAAGTGAATCAGTTGGCTACACTATTGGGAATTCAACTAACTAGCCAAGAAGATGTGGAATTAGAAGAAGAAATTATGGCTATTGTAGAAGATCTAAAGCGTGAATTTCCATTAGATGAGAGAAGGGTTGAAAGCCAACCGTCTAGCCATATGGTGTGTGAAGATGCCGATGAAGAAAATGTGGTACTAGAGTTAGACAATAAAATTAAAGCTGAAATTGTAGTTGACTCTAACTCACACCAGAAAGAGGATGTGATCGATGAATCAAAGTGTGAGCGGGTTGTACCGCATTCTAGACACTTTTCTACATTGATTTTAGAAGGGGACATGGAAATTAATCCTTCTGAGACGATTGAAGAGTTGAAGGATGATGTGTGTAATGCTTACACTCTCAAATTTTTTATGCCATCTATACACGATGAAAATCCTCTTTTGAAGGCCAGCGAATACAACATAATATATTTGGTGTTTGGCCAAGAGAATAGCCAAAAATATGAAGATATTCCTGATTTAGCGGCTTCACACAAATACTTAGTTTTTAGCATGCAAGATCTTGTGCCACCTCAAGAGCATACACGGATAGGTAAATTGCAGTTGGGGAGGCAATACACAAGCTCGAGTTGGAGGAAAAAGTGTTGATAATAAGTGAAGTCGTGCCACGACTATAACTAAGGCGCTTCTCGGGAGGCAACCCGTAATTGTATACAAAAAAAAAAAAAAAAAAAAAGAAAAAAAAATATACAAAAAAAAATGTTATTTTTTTTTGAAGGATATTACTTGGTGAGTTTCTTGGTTTTGCAGGTTTTGACTGGTTTGAAGTCCTAGTGTGGGGTGCTTGCAACCTCGTACAATTGGTTGAGGATGTCCTGCTTGAGGGAATTCTGAGTACCTCGTGCCCTAAGGAAGCTCACAATGATGTTCTTCGGGCTTAGAGCCCCAGGGAGTTTCTCTATCACCCTTAGTTTTTATTTTTAATGCATTGAGGGCAATGCATGATATTAAGTGTGGGGTGGGGTATCTTGATTTGTAGCTGTATTTTTACTGCTTTAGTTTTTTTATTTTGTTTAGATTAGTGGCTTAATCTTTGGGTTTTCTTTTGACCACGGTTCTTTCCCGAGGATGCCTTTTGTTTTGAACCGGGTACTTTTGATGATTTTTGAATAGTAGTTAGTTGTAATAACAAAGAGAAGAAAGAATAAATTGCCTAGTTTGATTCATTGTGTCTGAAGCCTGATGACACATTGTACGATGGAAAAACGAACCATTAGGAGAGTAGAGAAGGGCCTGATTCCTAGCATTAACTCAAGCGCGCTTGACTAAGTTTAGGGTGTCCACTATGGAATTATTGAGCACTTTGTTTTCCCCTATGTATGTTGGTAGTGTAAACATGACCTTTGATTAGCAAAGATGAAGAGAGTGAGCTTAAGAAAAAAATCTGAGAGGTAAGTGAGTTAAAATGATTTGAAACAACCATTTGAGAGCCTATGAAAGGGTATGAAGCAGGGGGTAGATGAAAAAGAAAGAAAAAAAAGAAAAAAAAAATTAGAAAGAAATTGTGCAAAGAAAGAAAAAGTAGAGATGAACAAAGGATGGGGGCAATGTTCCTATGCTCGGTTAAGGGTGAATACAAAAGCCTCGAGTATGAACACGCCAAAGGCACCCTAGTGAGGTTGAATTTCTAGGGCCCCAATCATCCAAATATTGTGAAATGTATGAATAATACCCCATTGTTGACCCTTGAGGCTTGAGATGGAAGTTGTAATTTGAGCGTGTGATTATGAGTAAAAATATGTTGAATTGAGCGAACTCTCTATACGCTTGCCGCTTAGGTCCGCTGTTTCATTATTGAAATTGTAGGGGGGAACGAGCACACACACACTGTGGACCCTTGAATGTATGGTACTGCGCAAGAGTTAAGCTAGTGCATCAATCTTGTTCTCAAATGTGCTTGATGGTTTGTTATCTTGATATTGCTGAGGGCTTTAGCATTTTGAGTTAGACTAAGGTATGTGAAATAAGAACTCTTGTGTATTGAGCATGAATGAAGCCTGGTGTGTGGTAATATCGTTTGGAGTCTTGTATTAGTGGTTGATTTGTCCAAGTGGGTTGTGAGTTAGATTGCTCGAGGACGAGCAAAATCTTAAGTGTGGGGTTGTGATGTTAGGCTAAAAATACATATATTTTAGTATTAGTTACATCATATTTTGGTGCTTTTGTGGATTATTTTAGCGTGAACAATAGTATTTTGTGCTTATATTGGGTGTTTGAATGTGTAGGAATCAAATGGTTTGAAAAAGTGTTAAAGTTTGATGATTTGGAGCAAAATTGAAGTTAATTTACAGCGTTGTAAGGTGCCAAGGCCGTGGATTAGCCATGAAAGGAATTTGAAGACGAATTGTCACGGCCCAGCCATCGTAAAGCCATGATTCAGCCATGAAGTTGAAAGCAGAATTTCGCAAGTGCATGGCCCAGGCATCGTAAGGCCATGATCCAGCCATGAGACAAATTTTCTGGCAAAAAGTGGCGAGGGGCAAACTTGTCCACGAGTTTCACACGAGGTATAAAAGGTTTTTTAACCTATTTTCAGCCCAAATCTTGACTTGGGAGAGCAAGACCACCGTTGTGGAAGCACTTTGGACCCTTGGAGGCAAGGAACACACAAGGAGGCGTGGGATTAAAGACTTGAAGATTAAGAGTTCTTTCTTCCATTATTTCTTCTCCTTTGTAGTGTATTCATTCATGATTATTCTTGATTTGTTTTTGATGACCATGAGTGGCTAAATTACCCATTCTAGGGTTGATTGAACCACTCCAATACTATGTGAATTGATTAATTGATTTTGATGAATGAAACTTGATTATTCTTCCTATCTAAGTATTTACGTTTTGTTTGCTAATTGATTGGAAGGGCCCCCAATTGATTGCTCCCTTTATCCTTGTGCGTTTAGGAATAAATTCACGAGTTAGGGTTAAATGCTTAGCAATATTTCAACCTAAAACCAAGGAATTACTTAGGTTGTCAATAGGGTGAGTTGTGACCACCGAGCCCGATTGTGAACCATACTTGTAGTTCTAATCATCTTCATTAATTAATTGGAAGATTAGTTAGTGAAAGTCATAGCTAGTGCACGGAAGTGGTTAGTTGTGAATTTGGAGCAAGTGTTCAATAGGAAGAACCGAGTTGAATTCGTTGAATCATTAGTCAATCACATAGGTAGGAGTCGGTGTAAATCAATTCTAGGCTTCTAATATCCTTGCTTGATTACTTTTTATTATTCTGCTATTTACCTTATTGTTATTTAGTTTCTATTTTAAAACCATCATTAAAATATAAACTCTTGAAGTTGGTTGATTAGATAAATTAGTTAGATTAACGATTGAATTACGAGTGTTCTCTGTGGGATTCGACCCCGGGGCTTTAAATACCGAGCTATATTTGCCGCGACCGCTTAGTCCCTTTTATAGGGCGTAGTTGGGCGTGATCAGCCTTATCATGTATCAACCTTTGGTGGAAATAAATACTTCTTGATACTTGTGGATGATTTTTCTAGAATGACATGGATATTTCTATTAAGGATGAAATCAGATGTGTGTGTCATCTCGAAACAGTTCTTGCTTTATGTACAGACTCAATTTGGTAGAAATATAAAGGTAGTCAGGACAGACAATGGCACTGAGTTTATAAACAGTGTCTGTGAAGAGTTATTCAAGAGTGCAGGGGTCGTTCATCAAAGAACATGTGTATACACCCCTCAGCAAAATGGATTTGCTGAGAGGAAACATAGGCACCTCTTAGAGGTTGCTAGAGCCATTAGGTTTCAGGCTCACATTCCTTTGAAGTATTGGGGTCACTGTATCCTAGCTGCTGTCTATATTATCAACAGAATGCAATCCTCTGCACTGCAGGATATGTCTCCATTTGAGAAACTATATGGTAGAAGGCCAAACATCAGTCACCTCAGGACAGTAGGATGCATCTGTTATGCAAAACTAGTGCAAGAAAGTGACAAGTTTCAGAGTAGAGCTATTCCTGTTGTCCTTATGGGATACTCAGAGACACAAAAAGGTTATGTTCTGTTTGATCTAACCAACAAAGTGTTCTTTGTAAATAGGGATACTGTATTTAGAAAGGATGTATTTCCCTTTGCCAGAAAAAGTCACATTTCACAAGCATTATTTGATAAAACCATTCAGCATATATCTTCCCTATATGATTCTCCTATGGATCCTATACCTGACTACTCAGTATACATGCCTGCTCTTATGCTAAACCCCACAGTTCCACCTACTATCAATGATACAGCCCCAACTAGCTGTCCTGCACCAGCTAGCTGTCCTGCACCTTCTCCTTCTACTACTCCCACTACATCCTCAACACCACCTAGTGTGAATGTCCCAGAGTCTACAGTTCCTGCAGTCCCAGTAGCACCTCTGGGACCCAAGAGATCAGTTAGAAACAAACAGCCTCCTGTTTGGTTGAAGGACTTTGTGTCCCTGAATGTTCATGACAATGTGCAATATCCTCTGAGTTATTATCTCTCTTATGATCATATTTCACCTAAATACCAAGCCTATCTGTCATCCTTTACCACTGAACCTGAACCAACTCATTGTGCCCAAGCAGTCAAGGATCCAAGATGGGTTGAAGCAATGAAAGCAGAAATTGATGCACTGGAGAGTAACCACACTTGGGATATAGTCTCTTTACCTAAAGGCAAAACACCAATTGGCTGTAAGTGGATTTATAAGGTGAAGTACAAGGCAACTGGAGAGATAGAAAGGTTTTAAGCCAGACTGGTGGCAAAGGGGCATAGCCAGAAGGAAGGAATAGATTACAAAGAGACCTTTTCTCCAGTAGTTAAGATGGTGACAGTGAGAACCATTCTCTCTGTGGCTGCTTCTCAGCATTGGCACATCCATTTACAATGCCTTTTTACAGGGTGATCTCTTTGATGAAATCTACATGGAGTTGCCTCAGGGGTTTAAAAGTCAGGGGGAGACAAGGCCAGTTTGCAGGCTTCTAAAGTCCTTGTATGGACTGAAACAAGCCCCAAGGCAGTGAAATGCAAAACTTTCTGAAGCACTGATAAGGTTTGGCTTCAAACAAAGTCAATATGATCATTCTATCTATGTGAGAAGGACATGAGTCAATATGGTAATCATCCTAGTGTATGTGGATGATATGCTGATCACAGGTAGTAACCTAAAGCTGATTGAAGAGACCAAGAAAACACTGCAGCAAGCTTTCAAAATGAAAGATCTAGGTGAACTAAAATACTTCTTGGGAATAGAGTTTGATAGGTCTAAAAATAGAATCCTAATGCGTCAAAGAAAGTATGCACTGGAGCTGATTTCTGAGTCTGGATTGTTTGCAGCCAAGCCAGCAGGTTCTCCCTTAGAAGCTAATATAAAACTGACTACTAAGGAGTTTGATGATCATATCAAACTACCAGGATGTGAACAAGATACTCTAATATCTGATGCTACTGTCTACCAGAGACTAGTGGGGAAGCTGTTGTTCTTAACCTTGACCAGACCTGACATTGCATTCAGTGTGCAAACAATCAGTCAGTTCCTAAGTCAACCTAAAAAATCTCACATGGAAGCTGCACTAAGGGTAGTCAAGTATGTGAAGAATTGTCCTGGACAAGGGATATTGTTAGCTAGCACTAACAAGAAGACAATGACTGCATATTGTGATGCAGACTGGGCTGCATGCATAAACTCCAGAAGATCTGTAACAGGATTTTGTATCAAGATGGGAGATTCTCTAATCTCTTGGAAATCAAAGAAACAAGACACTGTGTCAAGGAGTTCAGCAGAGGCAGAGTATATGTCTCTTGCCTCCACTGTAGCAGAACTGATATGGTTGTTGGGGTTACTTAAAGAAGTTAGCTTTGATATAGAACTTCCAGTAACCATTCACTGTGACAACAAGGCAGCAATGCAAATAGCTGCAAATCCAGTGTTTTATGAAAGAACAAAACAACTGGATATTGATCTTCATTTTATCAGAGAAAAGATATTGATGGGGTTGGTGAAGATTATGTACATAACTAAAAAAGAACAACAGGCAGATCTATTAACAAAGGGTCCAAGTAAGGTTCAGCTGGAGTTTTTAAAGCCAAGCTAGGTGTACTCAATGTATTCAGCCCAACACCTAGCTTGAGGTAGAGTATTGAGAGCAAGACTAACTAATGTGTAATTAGTGAAGTTAGTTAGTTGAGTAGTTAGTTAAGTAGTTAGTTGGGAAGTTAGTTAAACTGTAGATATTTTCTTAGCTTAGACTATCCTAGCTCATAGCTATATAAGCAATGTATAGCTTCTTCTTCAAGCTAAGATAAGCATAATATAAGTTACTTTCTCTCTCTACTTCCTCTCTCTAAGATCTTCTCTCCCAATTCCCTTTCTTCTTAGCTGAATTGACACTTACAATATATAAAAACTCCATCAGGGTCTTGGACAAGTGTTCATCAAGATATGGCAGCAAGAGTTTACAATGAAAGAACATTAGTCCATCCCCTTTGTCAGTATTCTCAACGATATATCTGTAATTCAAGTTATGGTTTCTAGATCCGCATACTTAAGGCAAAATTGGGTTCGGTCCAATTTGAACGCCCATTTAGAAGGTGCCAAACCGATCTTATCATTGATTAGCCTTGTAGCTCGAACTGGGGAAGGGTGGGTTCTGACCAGTCACCAGAAAACAAACCAAAAATCCATTTCCTAAAGTTTGGGCGTAATTGTGTTGCAATAATTAGTAGTAATAGCAGACTGTTACAAATACATGTATGTAATATAAAAGTGGATGACCACTACTCTCCACTACTCTCTATTTATTCACTTGTAACATATGATTTAAATGTGGATGACCACTACTCTCCACTACTCTCTATTTATTCACTAGTAACATATGATTTACTACCCCACTTTCTCCTACTTAATTCCTCCCCACTTTCTCCTACTTAATTCCTCATTTAGAGATGACTTGTAACTTCCTATGTATTGGAGTCCTATAAATAGAGGACACTTTGTCTATGGAAGACACACTTGAAACACTTTGAGAATACAAGCTCTTCCTTCTCCTCTCATATACTTTTGTCTTGTTCTTACTTTACTATTAGTTTTACAATACGTTATCAGCACGAAATAGCTCTAATCTTGTTCGAGCTAATTACTAGAGCATCTAAAGTTGGGATCAGGATCCCTGCATTTCTGGAACGTATACAGGGTGATATATGTGGGCCCATACACCCTCCATATGGAACATTCAGATATTTTATGGTTTTAATAGACGCATCTACAAGATGGTCACATGTGTGCTTATTATCAACCCACAATATGGCATATGCGAGGTTGCTTGCTCAAATAATAAGATTGAGAGCACAATTTCCAGATTACGCTATTAAGACAATTCGTCTTGATAATGCTGGTGAGTTTACATCTCAAGCATTTAATGATTATTGTATGTCAACTGGGATTACAGTTGAACATCCAGTTGCTCATGTTCATACTCAAAATGGTCTAGAAGAATCATTTATCAAAAGCCTCTAATTAATGGCTAGACCAATGCTTATGAGAACTAAATTACCCATTTCAGTATGGGGTCATGCTATTTTGCATGCGGCAGCTCTTGTTCGGATTATGCCGACAAGTTATCATAAATCCTCCCCACTACAATTGGCTTTTGGTCAGGAGCCAAATATTTCCCATCTTAGAATTTTTGGATGTGCGGTATATGTGTCAATTGCTCCACCACAACGCACAAAGATGGGACCCAAAGAAGGTTGGGGATATATGTTGGGTATGAATCTCCGTCTATTATTAAATATCTTGAGCCCATGACGGGAGATTTATACACCGCAAGGTTTGTTGATTGTTATTTTGACGAATCAGTTTTCCCAACATTAGGGGGAGAGAATAAGCAGCTGGAAATTAAAAAGATATTGACTGGAATGCATTAACACTATCTCATTTAGATCCTCGTACAAATCAATGTGAACAAGAAGTTCAAAAGATAGTGTATTTGCAAAATATTGCAAATCAACTGCCAGATGCATTCACTGACCTACCAAGGGTTACTAAATCCCACATTCCAACTTCAAATGCTCCTGTACGAGTTGATGTCCCGGTAGGACAATCTATAAGTGCAAGTGAGTCTAAGGCACGCTTGAAGCGTGGTAGTCCACCCGGTTCCAAAGATAAAAATCCTCGAAAAAGAAAAGGAGCAATTGATCAAAAAGATTAAAATATGGAGGTAATTGCTCAAGAAGAGCATAGAGACATAACAATTGATAAGTCCTCTTCAGGAGAGGCTCAAGTACCTGAAAATACTAAAATCGAAGAGATCTCAATGAATTATGTCTCTACCGGAAAAATATTGAATCGAAATGATATTGTTGTCGACAACACTTTTGCATATAATGTTGCTGTTGATATGACGCAACATAATGAGGATCTTGAACCAAAATCTGTCAATGAATGAAGACAGAGAAATGATTGGCCAAAATGGAAAGATGCAATTCAATCATAATTGACTTCACTTGAAAAACGTGAAGTTTTCAGACCAATTGTCCGAACACCTGAAGGTGTAAAGCCAGTGGGTATTTGTGTGAAAAAAGTTCTATACTTCCATACATGCACGGGTAGGAAAGAATAAAGTTGAAATTATTTTTGCGCCACTGGTTCAATGCACGGGTTGGAAGCAATAAAGTTGAAAATATTTTTGTTCCTTCAACATGGATTAGAATTTTGGATGAATAACAAAATGAAAACTTAACTCGACAGGTGTCAAAATTTGTATGGCACCTCCACTAATTAAATGAGCTAATTGTTTGGACAGTTTTTCTTTCTGATTGTTTTTTTTTTTTTTTTCTGTAGAATGTTTTGGAAAGGTTATCTGAAAGAAAAAATTTGTGTTCCTATAGTTGTTCTGAAAATGTTTAGTAAAATCTTTCCTGCAAATTGTATTGGATAAAAGCTGACTAGACTTGAAAAGGTGACACGTGTCCTCCACGTGGCACGGGCAGACATTTCAACGGACAGACATTCGTCACGAGCAGACCTAAAGAAGTTATAAAGCACTTCAACGGTCAACACGGTTTAAATGAGCAGTTATTAACACGATCATCCACGATCAATCTATTAATGGTCATTAAGGCAATCATTACAATCCAGCGGTTATGACTCCAACGGATATGTGACCGGCAGTTACTTATCCAGACGGATCCACGCCCAGCAGTTACAAAAATCCCAACGGGTGCACTTATAAATAGCATTCGCCTTAATTGATTGTACAACAACTTTACTTCCTGTCTACACTATCAATAAGAATACTTTCTCGCTCTTGCCCAGATATTTCCTTTGTTTTTATTTAGTTCTCTACTTTGGTCTTCTGATCGTCTGAAGTGCGATTGATATCGAAGAGCTCTCTCTGAAGACGAGTGATACGATACTGTTACTTCTCCTTATTTCCATTTTGTGCATTACTTTTATTAGCTCATACTTGCATATTATCATCATCTCAGCTCACCGTACAAACTCTTAATCTCAACTATTGATCGTGACTCCGCAAATACAAATTTAATTATTAATTGGCCTAAAATCGGATCTAGGTTAAACAATTTGGTGACCACAGTGGGAGCCGGTCAATAGCCTTCGTAGGTTAATAGTTTATCTTTGATATTATATTTATTTTCGTCTATCTTTTTGCTCTATAACTAACATGGCAGAAAGCAACTCCCAACGAATAATCGCAAGAGGAAATCAGGAAATTATTCGTATAGCGAATATTTTAGAAGTGAAGCAGAATCCCGGTGAATCTCTTCGCCAGTATATATACCGCTTCCAGGAAGAGCGAGCAGTACTCCTCGAAATGCCAGACAAATGGGCGATAATCGCATTTACTTATGGTCTAGATATGGGAAGCTCCATAGTTACGCGTCGATTGTATGAATCTCTCCGCGAATCCCCAGCAGTCAGCTGGACAGACGTTTGTGGTCGTTACACTTCAAGGATAGATACTAACGAGCCCGAATGAAAAGACTCTAGGGGAGATTACCCTCACGACTCTTGCCGAAGGGGTAGCAAAGGAAAAAACTTTCCATGCTGTCGATGCGGATCTAGCCTACAACATCATATTCGGCAGACCTTGGATCCACGACATGCAAGCTGTTCCTTCTACTTATCATCAGGTATTGAAGTTCACATCCGAATGGGGAGTACGTGAGGTTCGAGGAGAGCAACGCTCTGCCCGAGATTGCTATTCTGTGGCTCTCAAACTGCCCGAAGAGAATAAATAACAATTACAGCGACCGGGGCCAGACATACCACCCGAAGCGGCTGAGTGCGAAGTCCCGGAATTTATTGCGAAGATGGATGAAAGAGAAAGCCACATGCCAACCGTGGAGGCTTTGGAACCCGAAGAACTGTTCGCCGACAAGCCAGAACGGAAAGTATATCTAGGGACCGAGCTGAACGAGCACCTACGAGGAGATATCCTCCAGTTTCTCAAGGAGCGGCATACACGCCTGGTCTCACGCAGATATGACAGGTATTTCTCCTAACATCATTACTCACAGGTTGAACGTTGATCCGCATCACCGCCCGGTGACACAAAAGACGCGCCGTCAAGGAGCCTTTCGGAACCAGGTCATCAACGACGAGGTCGACCGGCTGTTGAAAATCGGTTCAGTACGTGAAGTCAAATACCCAGACTGGTTAGCCAACGTGGTTGTCGTACCTAAAAAGAACGGCAAATGGCGAGTCTGCATTGACTTCACAGATCTAAACAAAGCCTGCCCGAAGGATTCATATCCTCTTCCCAGGATAGATCAACTGGTCGATGCAACAGCCGGACACGAGGTGCTAACCTTCCTTGACGCGTACTCCGGGTATAACCAGATATTGATGGATCCCGAAGACCAGGAGAAAACAGCATTCATCACCTGCCGAGGTACGTACTGTTACAAAGTTATGCCTTTTGGACTGAAAAATGCAGGTGCAACCTATCAGCATCTAGTCAATCGAATGTTCCACGACCATATCGGGAAGACCATGGAAGTGTACATCGATGACATTCTAATAAAATCCAAACGAGCATAAGATCATTTGGCACATTTAAAGGAAGCTTTTCGAATCCTGGATCAGTATAATATGAAGCTGAATCCAGAGAAATGCGCTTTCGGAGTCGGATCGGGGAAGTTTCTGGGATTCATTGTTTCTCAGCGTGGCATTGAAGTCAATCCCGCTCAGATTAAAGCCATTGAATCTATCCCAGATGTAACTCACAGCAGGAAATATGTCATGAAACTAACAGGGAGAGTGGCAGCTCTACGCAGATTCATCTCCCGGTCATCTGACCGTTGCAAAAGTTTTTTCGATGTCTTAAAACAGAACAAGGAGTTCGAATGGACTCCCGAATGCCAGCAAGCATTGAGGGATTTGAAAAAATATCTATCCAATCCTCCACTGCTCTCCACGCCTCAGGAAGGCGAACAACTGTTGATTTATTTGGCAGTCTCAGAGTCATCGGTAAGCGCTGTGTTAGTTCGGGAAGATAAAGGTAAACAACTTCCTATCTATTACATTAGCAAAGCTCTAATTGATGCAGAAACACGCTATCAACCTTTAGAAAAATTAGCACTGGCACTAGTAACTGTTGCTCGTAAGTTACGCCCTTATTTTCAAAGTCATTCGATAGCTGTAGTTACAACTTTTCCTTTGCGAAATGTTCTGCACAAACCTGAATTTTCAGGAAGGCTGGTGTAATGGGCTATAGAATTATCTGAATTTGATATCACCTATCAGCCTAGAGTAGCGATAAAATCACAAGTCCTAGCAGACTTCGTAGCAGACTTCAGCACTAACATATACCCTAAAGCAGAAAGGGAATCTATTCTTTATGCAGGGCAGACTCCCGGCACATGGACCCTTTACACAGACGGCTCCTCGAGCGTCAAAGGGTCCGGCCTTGGACTGGTTCTTGTCGCTCCATCCGACGAAACGGTAAGGCAGGCCATCAAGTGCCCATTTATAACTAACAATGAGGCCGTTATTGCAAGATTAGAACTAGCCCGAAGTTATGGAGCAACCATCGTCAATCTAAAAAGAGACTCTCAGCTCGTGGTCAATCAAATCAATGGAGGTTTCATTGCACGAGAATCCAGGATGCAAGTATACCTCGCCCGAGTGAAAGAGCTCCTAGCACAGTTTGGCGAATGGGAAGCAGTCCAGATTCCACGGGAAGAGAACCATGAAGCCGATGCTCTTGCAAACATGGGATCATTGGCAGAGATAGGGGCAACTAGCTCTTCAGCTGTTGTTCAACTTCTCTACACGACCATGGATAGAGAAAAGTTCGAAGTCAACACCATCAAGGCTACTTGGGACTGGCGGAATGAGATAACAAATTATCTTATCCATGGAACTCTACCTGCAGATGCAAAAGCTGCACGCAAACTCCGAGTGAAAGCTGCCCGATATACAATTCTCAACGGCGAGCTTTACTGGAGGATGTTCGCAGGGCCTCTCGCAAAATGCCTTGGACCTAATCAGATCAATTACGTGATGAGAGAAGTCCACGAAGGCTGTTGCGGAAAGCCTTCCGGGGGTAAGGCACTAACCCGAAAGCTGATTCGTGCAGGCTATTATTGGGACAAGATGGAGAAAGATACGAACGAGTTTGTCAAGAAATGTGACAAATGCCAAAGGTTCGCCCATCTTCTCCATCAGCCAGCAGAGCCACTCCATTCAATAATCTCCCCGTGGCCCTTCATGAAATGGGGGATGGACATCGTTGGACCTCTTCCCACAGCACCAAGGGGGATGCGCTTTTTATTGATCATCATTGACTACTTCACAAAGTGGGTCGAAGCGGCGGCATATTCAAGGGTACGACAAACGGAAGTCGTCGACTTTCTCTGGCGTTTTGTCGTGTGTCGCTTTGGAGCACCTAAGGAAATAGTCATGGATAACGGCCTGCAATTCATCGGCCAGAAAGTGACTAGGTTCCTCGATGATCTGCACATCAAGAGGATCACTTCCTCTCCATATCATCCTGTTGCAAATGGACAGGCGGAATCTACCAACAAAATCATGGTTGAATCTCTTAACAAGCGCCTCGAGCAGGCAAAGGGATGTTGGGTAGAGGAGTTACCTGGATTATTATGGGCTTATCGCACAACTATAAAAATGAGTACTGGAGAAACTCCTTACTCATTAGTGTATGGTGCAGATGCTCTAATCCCAGTCGAAATCGGAGAGCCCAGCTTACGATACGCACATGCCACTGAGGAATCAAACTCAGTCAATCTATCCGAAGAGCTGGACCTCCTCGAAGAACGCAGAGAGCTAGCCCTTGTACGAGTAGTCGCTAAAAAAGAACGAATCGAGCAATACTACAATCAGGGACTGCGCGTACGAAGTTTTCAAATCGGGGACTTTGTACTCACAAAAGTCTTCCAGAGCACACAAGAAACAAATTCAGGGAAGCTTGGTCCTAGTTGGGAAGGCCCCTACAAAGTAATTGCTTCGGTCGGCAAAGGGTCTTATCGTTTGGCACGACCAGACGGCTCTACTGTCTTGAACAGTTGGAATGTTGTTCACCTCAAAAGGTATCACTTTTAAGTGGTAAAACGATTAGTTATCTTGCACTTACCTTTTATCTTTATGAAAGTTCTTACTTTTATTATATATTCTCTCTAAAAGGTACTAACGACCTGAACAAGGTCAGATCCGTTTAGCTCAACTGGTAGAGCTCGAAGTTCTTCAACTTCGCGGCTGTGGGTTCGAATCACACAACGGACACACTCCTCGTTTGGTTATATGTGTTCTATATGCAACTCACCGAAAACTCTTTTCATGTTATCACTTTACGTGCTCCAACATAAAAATAAGGAGGGTGGTGAGAGGCCCCTGTAGGCCAGATAAGACCTTCATAAAGGCAAAAGACCTTACCAAAAGGCAAATATTTAAAGTTTTATAAAAAAAACTCTTACGTGATAAGACTTCCACGGCAAATAAGAGGAGTCATTCACAAAACAAAAACTTTCATGTGACAAGGCTTCCACGAAAATAAGAGAAGTCGTTCACAAGGCCAACGACTCGGCCAGAGCCAATGTACAAAGCCATGCAACAACTTTTCAACTATCGAAACGATAAGCAAAGTTATACGCACAGAGCAACGATTCGGCTAAAACTCTAAACGACCACAATTCGGTCAGAATACCTACAACTTACTACCTCTTCCTAACAAAAGGCTAAGTTAAAAACATTCGGGCAGACTCTCGGAGAAACGAACTTAATAAAGTTCAAACTTCAGAAAGCTCCCAATTACAAGGCACGAACGCCACAAACACATGCAAACAAAAAGATGAAGAATTAAGACTAAATATAGCCACTGAACAGATCTAAAGTAGCATATATACATTAAACTGTAAATTGATAAAATGCCGAATACAGCTGACAGAAATTTGTAGAGTGTTCAAAGGCCAAACAAACCGGCCAAGGACCAGAAAGTCTTTGCTAGACTTCTGTCCATCAACAAACAAGTCCGGCTCTTGCCAGACAATAAAAAGTACATCAATCACAGATTGAGAAAAGGGCATTAACATTTAGGGCTACGACCAGAACTCGACGCACCAGCTTCGTCAGTCCTGCCGTCGTTCCCTGAATTCTCATCGTCGTCTTCGTCTTCATCATCATCACCTTCAGACTCTTCAGGGGAGAGACCCAATGCTTGATTTATTCTTCGAACAAAGTTCTTTGTTGTCTGCAGCATCTCCTCGACATAACTTGTCCAGCCTGAATCTGCACGAGCAATGTATGCTTGGCCTCAAGAGCAGCATGCTTGGTTTTGATTTCAGACTGATCACGCAGGTTCGCCAAGTCCTTGGTTAATGCGGTCTGAGCACTCATTAACTGAGCGACACGATCCTTGGCAGCCTGGAGATCAGCCCTGGCTTTAACTGATTCTTCATTAGCTCTCTGCATATCCATCTCAAGAGATAAACGATCTTCGATAGCACCATTCAAAGAATTTCGACAATCTTCAAGCAATCTCTCCAAACCCTGGACAGAGCGTGCGAACCCTTCTCTCTCTTCGAGAAGAAGGTCCTTCTCCCTGGTGAGTGCGTTGATTTGCTCAACATGTTCGTTGTTGACATCAGTCAACCGGTTAACCTTACCACCAAGGAGACCACACTGCTCTATCAGAGTCTTGTTATCCTTCAGAGCTTCCAGCAACTCTTTTTTCACGTCAACCACTTGATTGGCGTTGTTAATCCTAGAGCGAAACATGAGCTCGGCAGCCAGCATACTCGACTGAAAAAAAGCAAAGTAAATCAGAGTTAAAAGACCGAGGCTAGAAGTTATTCCCAAAACAAAGCGGAAAGAACTTACCCGGGTAGAGTCAGAAGCAATCTGGAAGGCCAACTCCTCATCGGTTAGCTCCCTCAGCACCCATTCTTCACGGGGACCGATGAGCGAGGAAATCGCCTTAGTCAAGCTGCGTGGCCTAGTTACAAAGTTAACATCAGGGGCAAGTTTTAAAGTGTGCTTCCTCTCGCAGAACTTAGGCTCCCAAGCCTGTTCAGAGGGATAATTTGGCTCGAACTTGTAACGCACTCCCCTGATGTCACTCAGCTCTGTCCGGCCACCAATGACTGACCGCCAAACGAATATTGACGAGGAAAGGTTAGAGTCACCTTCCACTCCAGGATCTATTGTCTCACATTTACGAAGAACAACGGGAGCCGCCCCCTCAGTAGCCACATTTTCCAGGTCCTCAAAATGATAAACACGAGGACCCTGGCTACCCTCTTGGGAAGCATCTTCTCTTACTTCTTCTTTCACCTCTTCTTCTTCTTCTTCACCTACTTTTCTCTCTCCCTTGTCGACACGAGAAGGACCTGCTTCCGCCCCGTCACTAACTCGGGGACTCCTCTGTGGAGTACGGACATCTTCCTCCTCGGCCCTTCTCCTATCACTGCGGAGATGAGGCCTTCGCTTAAGAGGAACATCAACTTCGGCCTCAGTGTCCGAAAGAGTGATAACCTCCTTGGCTACGCCCTATCCCCGTACAGACTCGGGGACTCCAGCAGCAGCACCAGCATTCTCTTCTACGGGCTCCGGCACACTGGCCCTAGAAGAAGGATCACTGCCGGCCGACGAGGTCTGCCCGGCAACCACGGAAGTCTTACGAGCAGACTTATTCTGTGCTCCGCCCTCGCCTTGGCTCCTCTTCTTCCGCTTCAAGGAGCCCAGTCCACCGGACAGGAGTTCTTCGCCCCCTCCCTGCTATGCAGAGCGCCCACTGAAGCTAGTATAGCCTCAGCTTCAGCTTCTGGGTCAGCCACAGGCTCGTGAGGCCCATCTTGAGGAGGAGCAGGAAAGAAATCTCCCGAAGTGCCCAAACCTATAAAAAGGTAGAACGGTCAGATATGAAGAAGGTTCAAAGAAGAAGAATGATCATGAAAAAAGAAATAGTCTCACCATGATTTTGTATAACCAAACTCTTCTGAGTGGCAAAATACATCCACTCTCTCTTCTCAGGAGTAAACTCCTTCAAAATTGGCTCAACCCACGTGGTCAAATCTTCGACAGAAATGAGTCCGTCGTAGGGTTGTTTGGCCGCTACAAAAATTGAACGGAGTTAGAAGACGAGAAGAAGAAAAAGCACGAAGAACTCCAAAAATACTCGGGGACTTACGCTTCTTATTCCAAACTTCTGGAAGGTAGGCCTTGTCGTCAAAAGTCAAGGTCGAGGAGCGCACAAACAGATACCAGTGCCCAGCCTCGGTCACCAGTATCCTCAGAACTGCACACCAAGCCCTTGCTTCCGCGCATTCTAGAATTTACATAGCCGTCTTTTAAAATTTGTATACAATACAAAGAAATAAAATGCTCATAACCAAAAGATTGATCGGTTCCTTCCGCGAACCAATCCAAAAGAGTAACTATTCTATATATACTGGGGCTCAGCTGCCCCGGACAGAGGAGGTACTCCCTGCAGAGCCTCTCCAGCACAGGATGCAGGGGTAATCTACTTCCTACGGTGAAGGGGTAGGTGCACATGGCTGTCCACCCAGCCCTATGGGAAGTAATATTCTCCTCCTCGGAGACCGGCAAGAGGGGAACCTCATCGCCCCAGTGGCAGTCCATCCTTACTCGTGGGATCACCTCTTTCGTGATCCTAGACTTGTACCTATACGCCGGCCAGTTCCGCGTATCTCCCTCTCTATTATGGAAGGACTTAATGTTACAGTCCGCCTCAAGTTCACCCCACTTCTTGGGGATTATCTCTGCAATAGTAGCTTGTGTAGCCCGGGACCTGGGAGTGGCCGCCGAGGAACTACTAGCGACATCAGTACTCTGATTTCTCCTAGATCTTGAAGTCATGATTGCAAGGAAAATACGAAGTTATCAAAAAGAATTCAAAGCTAGTTCAAAGTATTTTCAAAGAACAGCGGAGAAGAAATAAAGGCAAGTAAAAGGTTTCTCATCAGAGAAACCCCTATTCATAGGAAAGAAAATTCAGCCCCACAAACTTCCTTGAAGACACGTGGAAGCCATCAGAGAAACCTCGATCAGATCTGGCCGTTGAGAAGAAGAATAGGGTTCGCCAAAACTTTATAGCATCATCATTATTCTGGAAAGTAGCGTTCACCTCGCGATCAACAGACGACGTGTGCACGTGACTGAAGCGGTTAAAATCATTATTTTTCACCCTTGGGGGCACGCAATAGTCATTTCGGAATGATCTGCAGTCTCGCAGGCATGCCAGCTGCAGTTACTTTCTGTTGCGGTGCATTAAATACGCACGTCATGAGGGCTTGTCACTTAGCTGATAAGGCTCGTACGTCATCAAGATACATCACACGAAGACAAAAGTTCACAAGAAATTCCCGCCAAAAATCGTATCCACTCCTCGAATAGATACTCTGTTCGAGAAGTGCGGGGACTATTTGTATTGGATAAAAGCTGACTAGACTTGAAAAGGTAACACGTGTCCTCCACGTGGCACGGTCAGACATTTCAACAGACAGACATCCAACGGACAGCCATTCGTCACGAGCAGACCTAAAGAAGTTATGAAGCACTTCAACAGTCAACATGGTTTAAATGAGCAGTTATAACACGATCATCCACGATCAATCTATTAATGGTCATTAAGGCAATCATTACAACCCAGCGGTTATGACTCCAACGGATATGTGACCGGCAGTTACTTATCCAGACGGATCCACGCCCAGCGGTTACAAAAATCCCAACGGGTGCCTACCATGCTTATAAATAGCATTCGCCTTAATCGATTGTACAACAACTTTACTTCCTGTCTACACTATCAATAAGAATACTTTTTCGCTCTTGCTCAGGTATTCCCTTTGTTTTTATTTAGTTCTCTACTTTGGTCTTCTGATCGTCTGAAGTGCGATTGATATCGAAGAGCTCTCTCCGAAGACGAGTGATACGATACGGTTACTTCTCCTTATTTCCATTTTGTGCATTACTTTTATTAGCTCATACTTGCATATTATCATCATCTCAGCTCACCGTACAAACTCTTAATCTCAACTATTGATCGTGACTCCACAAATACAAATTTAATTTTTAATTTGGCCTAAAATCGGATCTAGGTTAAACACAAATAGTGTCAAACAAATTCAATCTTAGACTTTTAGCAAAAGGAAAAAGGAGAAACAAAACTATACACGACCCGTAATATTAGTTTTAACATCTCAATGATTTTAAAGATCAAGAAAGTAAAAGATACAGATGAATGCAAGGATGTGATGAAGAAAAATTTCCAAGTGTGAAGCCAGCCAAGTAGCCAACAAAAAAGGTCTTGACCAAAGAGGGCCACGTCCACCCTATAAGGACAAATGAACTGATGGAAAATACTTTTGGAAGGTTGCGGTGTGTATTAATATCAAAATGGACAAGTATTAAACGTCGCATGATGTATAGGACAAATTCATGAAATTCGATCCCTCGACTTGGGACAAAAATTGACCCTCTAAACATCTCCATTTGGATTTGTTGTGCAATTGTTCAATCCACATTACTACTCCACACGTGGATATGGTAACGTGGAAATGGCCTCGTTTAGTAGAAGTCAAAAATAAAAATGGGAATAGAGATTACAGTTTTCCACTGATTTTTCTTTTATAGAAGCGACTGAAATATGAGGTAGGCTTGTAACTAGTATCCAAGGAATTCGTTAAAAGAGTGAAGGATCGTTGGCAAATTGAAATTTTACACCTTTGATGCGAAATAAAATTATGACAATTAAACTACAAACTCTTGTTGCGTTTGGTACAATGGCCAATGGAAAATGAAAAACCAAACACTATTGGTAAGGATCTCTCACGTACACGTAGCAGTCAGACACAATACTTCAGAAGGACAATACACAGAGAGTCTCGTCATGGAGTATTCGAAGACAAACACTGAAACCATGCCGTTCGAGTGATGGAACCTAGAGTGTCCGGATAATGCAAATCAGACAGTCTGTGATCAGGGGCAGATGTACATAGAGGGTTGCGGGTGCCACGACATCTGTTACCCTCGGTTGCGCTAGTGTATGTATATGTATATATATCGAAGAAAATAATAAAAAACATAAAGTGGCACCCACTATAACTTAATGCCTCATGGTGCCACTTGTTGTGGGTCAAAGGTTTTAATGCTAGTGTGTTAGGTTTGAATCTTCCCAAGAAGTTTATATTTTATCGTTTTGCTACAATAACAATTCTGATGTTCAGAGAATCAAGGGTTCCTTCTTTATTTTTTAAATTAGTTGCCTTGCTATACTTTTTTTATAATTTCTTTTTCTTTGTAATTAGTAAAATGTAAAGACATAGTTTGATCATAGATATTATTTTAAGTATTTAAATTTTTTCATAACCACAAATTTAAATTTCAACTGTCCTATTTAACTTCAAATTCATTTTTTTTTTCAAATTTCAATTAAATCATGTCTAAAAATGGTTCTAATATATATATATTTTTCAAAAAAAAAAAAAAAAAAAAAACTCTCATGCTTCTGACCACCTCTCTGCATTCTAGATTGCCAAGGCTCAGCAGGTTGAAAAATTAGACTATGTAAATAGAGTAGCAAAGTAAATATTTGTGGTATAATTTTAATTTTTAACCCTTAGACTTAAGGCAAAATTCTATTAAAGTGATAAAGATATTTCAAGAATTGCTTTAGAGTATTGGTTTAAATCCTATATATGACATTCTTAGTACTTCTTTGAGTCCCATTGTATAATTTTCGGGCACCACTCCTAACGTCCAACCACCGTACGTTCTTATCATTTTTGGCACTCGATACCCCTAAATTTTGGACCTGCCCCTGTCTGTGATTGCAATTACCCACCATTTCACATTAAATAAAAGGGAGATTGTGGGTCTCCCATGATGAGAACGTGGGAACATGGGCGAATTATTACCACAATCAGTTTAACTCAGGCTCCTATAAATACTTGGAAAATTTACACCACATGACTACCCTAATAGCTATATTACAAAAAATAACAATACTTTTTCATATTTACAATACATACCAATACATAACAATACTTTCTCATTTCTCATTACTCCCCTTCCCAAACATGAAACCCTAATTTCTCCCTCTCTCTCCTTCTCTCCCCTCCTTCACCCACCCACCACCGTCCCCCTCCCTCTCCCGCCACCAATACTGCTGCCACCATCCCCTCCCTCTTACAACCATCGTCCCCCTCCCTCTTCCAACCACCCGTCCCCCTCCCTCAAGCTAACTGTCGCGGCGTTGCTACCACCGCAGTGCAGCGGCGCTGCTCCTCGCGGCGGCACCGCTGCACTGCAGTGGTGCGCCCGGATCTATGTTTTTTCGGTGGTTTTCCGGTGGGTTTTCACGATTTGGTCATTTTTTTCTTTTTCCTTTTTGTATGTGTATATATGCGTATTTTTATGTATATATTTGTATTTTGTATATATAATTTCATATCTCCTTCTATTTTTTCCCCTTTTGTATGTGTATATATGTGTATGTTTATGTATATATCTATATTTTGTATATACATATTCAGATCTACCTTTATGTATTTTTTGTATATAAAAATGTATGTCTTTGTATTTTTGTATATAGATGTCTAATCTCCACTTTTGTATGTACATGTTGTTGTATAAATGTGTATGTTATTGTATGCTTGTGTATGTGTATGTATGAAGTAACAAAATAGTTTGTATGTTGTTTTTTTGTATATTTTTGTATGTTTGTGTATATTTTTTTATATTGTGTATGTTTGACTATGAGTAAATTCGAAACAATAAATTATATAAAGTTTCATATGTATATATGTGTATATTTTGTATGTTTCATTTTGTAGATCTAAGAAAAACAAAAAAAAACAAAAAAAATACAAATCCGACCACCTGCCGCCGCCGGCTGACCGGCGGCGACCGGCTGCCGGTGACTGGTGGCGTAGCAGCAGTGTAGCAATTGACAAGGGAGAGGGTTAAAACCCTAATTTGTATGTTTTAAATGAGTTTGTATATATTATGTAAAAAAAATATTGTTATTTTTTGTAAAGTGGTATAGTGTTGGTATGTTTTGTAATTTTAGTGTTAGGGTTGTATATATTTGTAATTCTCCCTAAATACTTCTCTAACTTCATTGTAAAAAGACATACACAAATATATGCTCAATACTGTCAATTTGTATTCTCATTATAATACCACGTTGCTTCATTGTTCTTACCAATTTCATTGTCCTTTATTTCATCTTTATGTTCACAGTTAGTATCTTGATATGATAAATTGCTTGGAACTCTTTGAACAAATTTAATTGTATCCTAAGTGCTGATTTTTTAGGCCATACACCTATAGCTGACGTACTATAGAGGGTGTTTGGATTGACTTTTTTTAAGCAACTTAAAAGTTAAAAGCTAAAAATTGATTTTCTTCCATTTTAGTTTTTGACTTTTGTCGATACGATCTTTTTAGCTTAAAAATTAGTGGTTAAAAACACTTTTTTCTTTATCCAAACACCACAAAAATACTTAAAAATTAATTTGCCCAAAAAAATATTTAAAATAAGTCAATCCCAAACACCCTTTATATGACTTATTTTAAAGATTACAAATATGCCTTTCATGAAAAATTATATAATTTTTTTTTTGTGTAATCTAATAATGTGAAAAGTACAAATTTTTACAAATCCTATTTTTTTATGGAAGGAATTATCAACTTCCTATATTTTTTCTCTCACAATTGATGTTATTCATTACTTATTTTTAACCATTCGAATTCGTGGTGGCATTTGCTACGATGGCAACACCAACTGGACCGGAAACCTCTATTTAAAATTGGTGAGTTACACACTTACCACACATCAGAGGCTTTGTGCTACCTTTTCTTTTCAATGGCGAAACACCCATTGTAGCTCTAACTTTCAAAGATACCACTTTATCAACTTCTACAAGGTTTCTAAATTTCAAATGAATTTAACTAAGTCGATTTAAGTTTTAAGGTGATGTATTCTCTTTATTTGTTATATAGTTATGGAGTACTTGATACTCAATCAACCTAATATATTTAACTCAACTATCGATCCAATCAAAAATATTAGTGTAGGGGCCTAAATCAGTTTAGGATCACAAATCGAATTTGGGTAAGAATACAAGTAAATCTTCGTATCAAAGTCAAGAAAATGCTAAGGGTAAGCGAAAATACGAGAAAATAATATGATTTCAATATATTGCTGTGAGTACAAATTTTGCCAGAATTTTTGTATATATTTCTGAATGAATACAACATAAAATGAAGTGCTATTTATAGGCTCAAGAAGCTTTGCCCATGTTCTCCATGACTGATCATGCTCAAACCCACGTACATTTATTAGGGGAGTTAGTGGGCTGCTAAGCCGCTCGAACCGAGGTGCTTCACCGAGGTTCAAGTGTATGACCTCGATGGTGGGACCTTACTGTTCGGCCGAGGTGAATGTCACCGAAGCTCAGCTTGCGGCTCGCCTTCGGTAGTGACATTATGCTCGATTTCAGTAGCTTAATCATTTGCTTCGATCTTTTTCCTTCGGAATATCAACTCGATTGTCTTCGATTCGCCATACTAAAGTGCTATCCGAGCGCGTCAGATTTTTACTCAATACAATTAGTTACATAAAAATTCCAGCTGTAACTCCATAACGTGAGAATGGTGTAGAAGGCGAGCAAGGAATCGTGGTCCTAATCCAATCATTGTGCCAAAATGGCATTGAGGTGTCAAAATCAATGTGTGTGACTGGGAAAGCAACTAGCTAGGCTAGTGACTTCCCAGGTTGGATCACATGACTCTCCCTTCATACCAAAACAAAAAATTTCTTCTTGTGTGCCATACTCCCAATCTCAACTGAAAAGATCTTAGATTTCTTTACTACTAATAACCATATACACATCTTATTATCCAAATTCAATGTGCTAGCTAACCTTGCCATTCGAAAGGGATAAAAAGAAAAAAAAAAAGATATATGGATAATTCGTTGAATTTTGAAAAAGAAAAAAAAAAAAAAACTTCTTGCCCTGAATAACATTCTTGGAACCGATTTTTACTTTCTTTTAACTCCATATGTTAACATCTTCACAAACATCAGTAACAAAATTCGTTAAGCTAAATTCTCCATCCAATTCTTGTTTTATTTTCTCTTTCTTTCCTATAATTTTCAGTGAACTGTGTGGTCAAAGTACACACACTCAAACAAAAGGGGAAGAAAAGAAAGGGAAAAGTGGTTCAATGTTCAACTACAAAAGGTGGAAAACAAGAAGGTGGCCTACTAGGGGTAGAAGGAAGAAGGGTGTCTTAGTTGAAGTCACATGGTTGCATGTGGAATTGTAGTGTCTGGATATGTTGCTGAATTAATGGAAAAGGCAAAGATATTATAAATGTTTGTTAGGCTGAGAAGCCTACACGAACTAAAGAAAAACCAAATGACTCATTCATCTGCATGTACTTTGTTTGGTGGTATCGGACAATTTTTACTTGCACTTAATTAATACAAAATATGTTCTGCATATAAAATTATATTAGTTAACAATAGTTGAATATTATGTAATTAGTTTTACTTTTAAATTATAGCTATTTAAATGTAAATTGTTTGATTTAGTCCAAATATCACGCAGCTATAAATATTTCTCCTAAGTGTACTACTTTAGTGTTATCCACACAACTGAGTGTCATATTATTTGTCTATATGACCCTTGTGATCTTTACATTTTGCATACATATATTATTATTTCTCTTAGATGTACAGAATAGATAAATTTTGTGAGTTTGTTCCCGTTACTAATTGATTGATCATCAGTATTCTAATTAGCAGATGAATATATTTGATGAAGCAAATTCAAGAGTATATTTCTAAAGGATGGACTATTTGAAGTAAAATGCTGTCTAGTCACAGTAAACTTTGGTGTTGAAAGCCATGGTTATGAACTTATAATCGAAATAAAAAAAATTAACAAAAGCTCTAGAGAACTTAACTTTTCCAGCAAGATGTGTGTGTGTGTGTGTGTGTGTGTTTTTTTTTTTTTTTTTTTTTTTGGTACATAGGGCAATTGTATAATCTTGTGTAACCGATTTAAAATAGACCTTTCTTGCTTTCTTGCTTAATGTGTATGATTATACAGCAAATTAAAAATAGTAAAAATCTTGATAGATAATGATAATGACAATTAATAGGCGAAATGCTTAGACCACAAAATTTATTTATAATATCAAGTCAAGAACCTAATCATGAAGGATAATGACAATGACAATTAACTTTGTGTCTACCATCCATTACATGAAAGTTACAAACAAATTTATGGGGATTGTTGAGTATGAGGTCTACTAACTAGGACAACCTTAAAAGATTTAAGTAAATTTAGATGAAAATCACAAACAGATTCGCTCGTTAATTTATAGTTTATGTTAGGATGGTGTTTGCTAATTGCGTTTCACGTTTAGTTCTTCTAGCTAACTCATCCAAAAGATGAAGTAGTCCGTCCATACTATATTCATTGTTCCAATCCACCCTTTTTTTTAAATAAATAAAATGCCGTCGTTCTTGTAGTAATTAAGTTGATGGCTTGATATTAACAAAATCGACAGCATGAATGTTGATGGCGGCACACGTATTACCCCATTGACCGGAGAAAAGTAAGACCACAGATGACAATTATCCCACGCTAATTCATCTTCCAATGATTTTGGATCGCACAAACATACTTAATTGGTGATATTTGGCCGGTATTTGTGACAATAAACTATCAAACTAGCTATTGGTTTATAAGTAAACTTATTTTATCACAAGCTATTGGTTTGTAATTAAACTTATTTTATAGAAGTATCATAAATAATGTTGCATTATAGATGATGATTTTCATTTATTCCTCAAACATTTGCTTCAGTTTCCACTTGCATGGTGTAGGATATGTAGATGTAATGTTGGGGCAAAGGAAGGATGAGAGCTGAAATTCTAGTTTCCCCAATCGACAGTATGACTTAAGTGAGGATGGTAGATGTCACTTTTTAAAACCTCGACGGCTTAAGTGCCACATTCTAAATTTCCAGGGGGTCCAACTGAATATTAGCATGTGTAATACTAAAAGAGAAAAAGAGGAGTAATGGAGTAGTATTATGTATTTCAACCCTTTAAGTCGCATGTCACATGTGCTAGATAGTGGGTGGGGGCAAAAGATAGGTAAAAAGGAGGAGGGCAAAATGGAGCACATGCTCAAGGGTGGCTCTTTCTTTTGTGTAGACTCATCTTTTGGCCTTTTCTCCAACTTGCCAGCTTTCAACTCATGTGGATTGTGGGGCTTGGTTAGCCACCCTTAACATTCCTCCCCCCTTCCAACCGCCCTGCCTCAATTACATCTAACTAACCCCTATCTCATAAACCTCAATCTTGTTACGTCTGTGTTATTCCATCGTCAATACAACTAAAAATACAAACAGTCATGTCTCAATTTTAAATACATTAAGGTCACCATATATATCGAATTAGCTAACCCTTCATACATTTCATGCACAAAAGATGTTAATTTCCTATCTAATAAAATTGCCTTTTGGCTTAGTTGAGAATTCTCTCCTGTTTAACCTTTCAATAAATAATCAGCCTTTCCCAACTACTAATACTATATTACTTCTAAAAGTTATTGAACAGCCCATCTATATAAGTTCTCATGAAATTACATGATAAAACCATAACTAGAATATGCCTTTAGTGAAAACATCGGTGCACTGCTTACCTATAAGCCGATTAAAACACCCATTCATAAACAAATTAATTATTTAATTAACAGATAATTTGAAAGGGAATCAAACAATTGTTAGTTCGAGATGAAGAATTAGCTGGCATGTCTACTTAATACACCAATAATTTGATGAATAAATTAATTAATTAAACAAATAAATATATAATGTTAATCCAAAAGTAAAACATACTAAAAAATTCAAATGAGAGCAAAAAAAGAGAAAAGAAGGGGACATGTATACAATAAAAATAATACACCAATATAAACTCTCAATTATTAACAAAAAGTTTAGAAATTAAAAAATAATCAAAAAAATTAAAAATAAAAAGGAAAAAAACACCTCGGCATAGTAACGAGTCACTTAGCCGAGCCGATCAGGTTGAGCGGCTACAGAGCCGGCTCCGCCGGTTAGGAGACCGGTGAGAACAGTCATGGCTCGGATTTGCATCTGTAAAGCAGCTATATAATCAGTAGTTTCTTCTAGAAGATTCGGAAACGGTAATTTCTTACAACCAGGTACTAAACTGCCGAGCACACGCACTTTCCGTTGCAACGCCGGCAACCGCTTCTTTGCCGCCGCCGGTTTCTTCGTCGACTTTACATTCACCTTAGCTTTCTTATGCTTTTTATTAATTTGGCTTAGCCTGAGACTGAGCCGTCCAGTGAGAATCGCTCTACTCCAACGACTCCTTCCTTTTGCCGTAACGGCGAGGACTCTGTCCGCCGTTTCCCTTACGTTTCGTCCGGCGATCGCCGGAGAAGGAGTGTTGGCGTCGTTGTTGCTATTACTCCGGCGAACTTGACGGAGAGCTTGAAGAAGCTTAGAAGAGTAGATCTGTTGCTCGGAATGGGTTCTCCACCTGGTAGTTGAATCGCCGTCGACAAGGCTTGTAAATTTGGCGGCGGCTCCGGTGTTATCATCACCGAGTTTTCTTCTCTTTTTGCGCTGCTTGGATTCTCGGGAGCGGTTGGAATTCGCATCGGGATTCGAGGATGACGCCATCACAAAGGTACGTACAATCTCTGGTACACAAAATTCAAAATGATTCTCGCTGCAGAAAAGGAAAAACAAAAAGAAAGGAGATGAGATTCTGAAACAGAAAATATGCTAAATCAGGTGAATCATAAAAACTAAAGCTTTTGTGTCAGTACATAAATTCTATACACATAAGGAAGTAAGTAATAGGATACTCGATTCAGTGAATGAAATCAAAGTAGACTCAATTTAGATTCTCAGGAATCTCCACTGAAATTAAAAAAACATAAATTATATAATTTGAATCAGATATTAAAAGGAAAACATATAGTAGAAGAGTTTCACAAAAATATACCTGAGTAATAAATGCGGCGGCGAAGACGGCGGTAGGTGGCGGAGGTAGAGAGAGAAATGAGAGAAAAGTTGGGAGGGGAAATGGGGGAAAGAGGGGGAAGGGGGGTGGAGTTTTTGTATTGGAAAAGAGGGAAGGCGACAACCCACGCGTCATTTGTTTATTGCTTTTCTCTTTTTTCTTTCATTTTCGTGCACCCCAGCTTCTCTCTTCCCGCTCTTCTTCTTTACCTTCACTTCTCTTTGTTTTTTTTTTTTTCCCTCTTATTTTCTAATTTTTCTTATTTTGTATTGTTATTTTCTACTCCTTACATTTTATATATGGATATTTGATTAGATATACCATTATAATATATAGTTCAATCTAGGTTGTAATAGATCAGTTTTCTTTGAAACTGATTTCCAATATTATGTTTCATCACATGTTCTCTATAATTATATTTTGTTATTTGCTATAATAATTAAAAAAAATTTATATAAATATAACTATTATAAAGAGGTCTGACGATAGTTCTCTAGTTCTCATAAGATTTCATAGTACGAATTACAAACAAATTTCTAATAGGAAATGCATAAAAGTTCTACTATTCGAAATAGAGAAGACTACTACCTCCATTTACTTGTGTCCATCAATTCAACTGTTTGTTATTCCTCCATATTTACTGTATCATCACATGAACGTATATATGGCTAACTGGCTATAATATCCGTCTGTGAATTGACTGAAAATATCACATTAAAAAACAAATATTTATGAATGAAAATGTGAACTACTTAATTAAGTTGTAGTAATAGTTTTGTCCGTTACGTTGGGAGCCAAACTTGATAAAAAGTTTTTATGTAATCCCTTCCTCAATATTTAAGACTCCAAATAAAGAGATGGTTAACCATGTTCAATTTCTTTCTTCTTTTTTCGCTTTTTAGGCAAGTGAACATCGTTTCTACTCCAACAATTGTTGGAAGAGTGATTTTATCAACTATGCACTTTTTCCCCTTCAAAAACTATTGTTGCTTAAAAATTTTATTTTCTTTTTCAATTTCGAATTAAAATCTAACTAATCGAAAACAGCCTTTCCATTTTGCGGCTGAGATTTACATACGTCTCACCCTTCCTAAATCTCACTTGTGTGATACCTTGGATATATTGTTGTAGTTTTAGAATCTAACTTATTAGTTTTTGTTTTGGGGTCATATCCATATTAAGGAATCAAACACAAATTCAATTTTCATATATTATTTTTCAACTTTACTACAAAAAATAGTTTTCCAAATTTCAATCAAATCTATGTGCAAACGCCTAAGTAGAGGTAGAAACATTCACTATTAGACCTTCGGCTTTTGATAAAGGAGATGGGGGCGGTTCAGTTGGTCCATGTATTCCGGGAAGGAAATAGTCTAGCAGACTATCTCGCTCATCATGGGAGCTCCACAAACAAGTCCAACAATATTAAGCACTATGTTAATCCTATTATGTCATGTTTGTATTTGGTTGAGAAAGACAAGTATGGCACATCTATTGCTGTACCTGACCAACCTTATGTTAATATTCATATGTTGTGTAATGAAGATAATGTCAGGAATGGCACTGCTGTTGCTAATCCTGAACAAGCATGTAATGCTCATGTTAAGTAATGAATGCTAGTAAAGCTTTTAGTATAAAAAAAAAAAAAAAAAGACCTTCACCCTCCACAATGAATCAATGATGCTTCAATAAGTTTAATATTTCATCTTAAATTCAATGAAAAAATTCATTTCATTGAAAACAGCTTTTTTTCCTTTCTACTTTCTACCCAAAGAAAATATTTTCTATAATCAAACACAATTACTTCATTGAAAAGTAATTAGTACTATATTGATATAAATATTCTCTTATAAAGTTCTAGAAGAAATACTAGAGTAGTGTATATGTAGTGGAAATAGAGCCTAGGGAGTAGGCATGTTAGTTGGAATTACCTTATCTTGCTCACAAAGGTAGAGTAAGCCTGAATAAAAGACTAATTAGGTCAACCTAATCCTTCATTTGGTGTAATGTAATTATTATTAAAGAGACTTAAAGAGCTGTTTGGTGACATAACATATTTGATCATAATCAGTGTCACTTTCCTATAAGAAACTTGATCTTTATTATGCGTTTTATCACATCCTATTCGTTTGGAATGTGACCAATAAGAACCAATTGATCAAACTTGATTTTTACCTTTCACCAAACAATGCCAAAAGATAGCCATCACTACAAAAAGGAGAAAAAATCACTACAAGATGAGGGATACTCCTACCTATGTCAGACAAAACAGAAAATTCATTGAATCTATTCTGTTGATCGAAAGTTGCGGGGGAGATGGTAAGGGTTTGAGATACGTATACTGTTACACCACAAAAAGTAGAACGTATACCTTAAATACAAATCTATAGCATGCGTCTCAATGGTAATCTTAAGATATTTTGCACCCAGGTGTGGTCTAATGGTCAATGAAGTGGGATAGAATCTTGAGGTCTCAGGTTCAAATCTCAGCGGAGACAAAAAATATTAGGTCTTTCTTCCCATCTATCCAAGCCTTGGTGGATAGAGTTACCTGGTATCTGTTGCTGGTGGGAAGTGACCGGTATTCAGTAGAATTAGTCGAGGTGCGCGTAAGCTGGCCAAATACAATCATTATCAAAAAAAATTATTTCTTCAATTAATTAAAGTCCTGGATATGGCTTAAATAAGAGTGAGATATGACCATGAGAAAATGGAAAAAAAGGGAAATGTGCTCTATCATATAAAGTATAGAACCATTATTTGAGTGTGTTAACAATTTCATGTGCAAATGATGTGGGAAAGGTCATTGAATAAAGAGGAGACTGGTGGCAGGCAGTGATTGGTTGTCATCTGGGGTCAAATGGAATTTGCTTTTTATTCTCAGCAATGATTCATATAAATTGTATAAAGGAAAGGATGAGGCAAGAGAAAAGAGCATGTGGTTGTTTTGATGGCACTTCCTGTCAAATTCTTGGCCTTTGCTTTGTTATTTTGCCTTCTTGTTTTTCTCTTTAATGAGGTGACGTCTTTGGACTCGTCCATAATTTAGTCGTTGAATGTGGAGATGTATTACACCTTGGAAAATAAATACATAATCTTACTTATTCTGTTTGCACAGTTCCTTTTTTTTTTTCCTTTTAGAAACTTTAATGGGCAAGGAGGATTAAAATGGTTCAAACATGTTCTTTTCCAATTTAAATTGAAGAAAAGAATCCTACAAAGATTCAAGGAAAGGTTTATTTGTAAATAATGAGGGAAGCAAATGATGAAGGAAAAGTTTTAGTGAAATTGTACAGGTAGTAGTGCATTGGTGGAATGTACAAGTTAGATAGTACTCCCTCCATTCCATATTATTTGATTTTTTGACTGTTTTCACACACACACCAAAGAATCCACCTTTTAGCATTAATTAAAGATGTCATTTACTAAATTAACATTCATCTCTTTCAAAATTTACTCATAGAAAATTGTGAAAGTTTTATGTGTTTAATTTATTAACAAGGATAACTTTGGAAAGTCAAAAGAAATATTATCTTAGTTTTTGAAAAAATTAAATATTTTGGACCTAAGAAAAAATACCAAAAAATCATATAACATGGACCGGGAGTATATCGTGAAATTTCACAAGTAATTTCAGCACACACATTCATATTCTACTTATAGTATCTAAAAAAGTTAAAGAGTGACATCCTCATCCTTATTCTCATTCTCATTCTATTTATGACAATTACATTACGTATGAATTATTGCAACTTTTGGATTATAAATCCCACTAATTGAGCATATTTTCATTCTCATTCCAAAATTCTTCTATATTCATAAATGAGGAGATGGAACAAAGCAAATTGACCCCCAGTAGTTAACTAGTTATAAGTTAGTTGTCAAAAAACAATAGGTGCAGCACGCCGATTTATATATATTGCATTTATACACAACAGTAGTCAGTTTTTCCATTTATGCATGCTACAAAAGTAGAGAACGTTACCTCTTATTTTGCATGCTTAACTAGCAATTTTGTTTGATGAAAATGTGATTGCAACTCCAAGCACATACGCATAATAATTCGTAAGTGAACTAGTGTAAAATATTTTGTTAACACTATCAAGTCACATGAAGAATATTACAATAGGTAAGTCTCCATAAAAATGAGTTAGTAATCTTAAAAATAAGGCATAATAATTGCTACAATAGGTAAAGATAATATGATAGTATAATTTTTTTTTAGACTAATAGTAAATAAAACTTAAACTCATTTACAAATATTCTTACGTTTAGCTATTTTTTTTATGTATCTTTTTCTTTTATTACTCAAAATTGATATGGAAATAGAATTGTCTCAAATGTTCGTTTCTAACGACATATGTTACTTAATTGGATATTAACTAGACATTGGACATTTAATTTGACGAAATATTTGTAAGGGTTTATTAATTTCTACATTGGATACATTCAAAATCCAGGATCTTTAAACAAAACCTTACTATATTCTCTATAAGATATATAGTGTTATGAAATTAATTTAATTTCACTTTTCTTGAAATAGAAGTAGCATGCATGTATCTCACAACTCATAGCAAACGTCCTTTCATTGTTTGAATATATCTAAATAACCAAAAAAGATTAAAAAAAAAAAGAAAAAAGAAGAAGGATAATGTAAGATATAAAAACAAGACAAAAGCCAATCTATTAGGCAGTGACATGCCAGAGTGTTTTGCCTCTTTTAGTGAGACATGCTTCAATGTCATTAAACTTAGAAATTTTCAATGGTAAGAGCAGTGATCAACAGCTATCAAATCACATGGTTCTAGTTTAAGATTATCAATAATAAACTCCATAAGTAGATTTATCCACTTGCATATTATTTAGTAAATACTTAAAAGAAAAGAAAAGAAAATGTTATCTCTCCTTTCAAATTATTTTTCATTATATATGTCTTACTGAAAAGCTGATACAGATATCTCTGACTTTGGTTACAATTGGAAATTATCTACTTCCTGTTGAACTTATGTTTTTGACTTAGGACAAATAAAGATACTCAGTTGCTAATGTGCGTATAATTAGCAGGATCTCCATACAAGCCAACTAAGGAAAGGATCTGCCTAATTTGTCCGTTACAGCTGTTTTAGGATGGTATCCCCTTGATCTAGGGATTGACTCTTTAAGGCTCCACCGTATTCTTGGAAGGTATTTATACCTCCCCAAGAATCAAATCTCTTGGGTCCGATCTCTCAGAATCTCGCCTCCAAAGATAGCTCCCGTGATCTGCGCTTTCACTGATTTCCTTGATCCTGTACTGCCTCACGACTAGCCCTATATATTCCAGAAGATATCAGACTATGGCTCATGCTTCTATTCTACTGTCTACTTTTCTCCATACTTTTACTTTGCAAAGATACTGTAACAAGTTAGTGATCAGTGTTAGAAAAGAAAAGAAGGAGAGGTTCTTGTAGAGGTAATAGGAGTGTCAAACAGAAGTTGGTTTGGTGAGCTATAAACCAAACAATTCGTTGGTGGTAATCAAGTGGTAAAAATCATCTGTGATAGAGACGTTTGTGGTGAACGATAAACCATTCATTGTACTCTGTGTTACTAAGAGCCTTGATAAGAGAGATACTCCCTTGCGACCCAAGGGGACTGGATTAGGAACCTGTTTGGTTCTGAACCAGTATAAAAATCCTTTGTCTTCCTTCTTCCCTTATCTCTTACTATCTGCTTAAGTTTATATATATACACTGCTTAGTCGACTACAAACTGCTTAAGTCACCCACATCTCCTTAAGGTAGAGTAGAGCTTATTCATGAGGATGATTCGTAGTTCTCATAAGAAAAGAGATTCCTTATGCATTCACCCCCTCTTGTACTTTCAATTAGTATCAGAGCTTGGTCTCACATTTTATTTGTTTTTGCCTTACAGCAAGTGAGTAAAGATCATGTCTGCACACGTTGTCAATGGTGCACTATTGCAAGAGGGAACCTCTGCCACCCGGCCTCCCTACTTCAATGGGAAACATTACAGCCACTGGAAAATTCGCATGGAAAGCTATGTCAAGTCAGTCGACTTGAAGGTCTGGCGTGTAATCAAGAAAGGCCCCTATACCATTCCTACTAGTGCCACTACCAAGAAGGAAGATGATACGACTGAAACCTCAGATCCCCTCGATATGGATGACTATACGGATGAACAAAGGGAAGTAATTCAATTGAATTACAAAGCTGTGAATATTCTCTACAATGCTATAAGCGGTGAGGAATGGGAGAAGATTTCCAGCTGTGATACTGCAAAAGAAATATGGGACAAATTGGAGGTTACATATGAAGGTACCAGCAAAGTCAAGGAAACAAAAATAAATCTCCTCGTGTATGAATATGAGCTATTTCAAATGAAAGAAGGAGAATCTGCTGAAGATATGTTTGCCAGGTTCAGCAAGATTATTGGTGAACTTAAAGCTCTTGGAATGGTCTACACTAGTTGTCAACAAATCAGGAAGATTCTAAGAAGCCTCCCAACTTCCTGGCAACCAAAAGTTATCAACATTGAAAGCAGTGACCTTAATAAACTCACCTATGACAAACTCAGAGGTGACTTGATTGCCTTTGAGAAAACTCATCTAAATCGCAACACTCAAGAGGAGAAGAAAAAGGCTGTAGCTTTCAGTACTATCACTGAAGAAGATGACATACAGGAACAGCTTGCTATGATGTCCAGAAATATAAATGGCCTTCTCAACAGAAGAAGACAGTTCCGTAGAAATAAGGCTCCTTTCAGGAAAGAGCAGACCAACTATAAAGCTGAAGGACGATGTTATGAATGTGGTAAGCAAGGACATATTGCCAACAATTGCTCAGAAGCTAAAAGGAAAGGGAAGAACAGATCGTACTCAGCCTGGAGTGAAGATGAAGCGGCTGATACTGAAACTGAAGATACAGCAAACATATATGATTTGTGGCTAACACAAATGAGGTATGTTGTGATCTTTGCACTGAAAACTCTAAAAACCTCGATGAAGCCCTTGATGAACTTGAAAAAGCTCTCAAAGTAATCAAGAGGCGAACTAAAGAAAAGGAAGAATGGGAAATGAAACTAGAAGTAGTAGAAACTGAAAACGAATTTCTAAAAGAGGAAATGGAACAACTTAGAAATAAACTAAGCAGACTTCGAAGGCCTAAAAGCCATCAATCTGATAGATCTTCTAACTCATATAAATCTGCTAGATCTATTTCTCCTACCTCTTCCAGTTCTAAATCTCAAAATATTCCTATATGTTTTCATTTTTGAGAGGTTGGTCATGTTCAAAGGAAATGTTACAAAAAGAATCCTGAAATATGGATTTGGAGACCAAAAGCTAAAACCGAGGCTGGCACCTCTGACACTAACCCCCAAGGACCCAAGCAAGCTTGGGTACCTAAAACTTTTTAATACTATCATATTGCAGGGACTCCACAAGAAAAAGGCAAAACTGGAAAAATGGTTTCTAGATAGTGGATGCTCCCGTCACATGACTGGTGACAAACAGCTTTTCAAATCAGTCACAAGTTTTAATGGAGGCTCTGTACGCTTCGGAGGAGATGCAAAACTAAGCATCATCGGAATAGGCATTATCTCTCTGAACCCCTCTTGTGATATCAAAGATGCATTTCTTGTGGAAGGACTTAAACACAATCTTCTCAGCATAAGTCAACTTTGTGATGGAGGGTTCAAGGTAAAGTTTGAATCCAGTAGGTGCATCATCCATGACAACAAAGGTAAAGTCGTTCTCTCTGGCGCACGAGAAAACAATATATATGTTTTGAATAACGACAATACCTCCTCAAGTAAGCATCTCTGTCTTGCATCCATTACTAATGATCCTTGGGTTTGGCATAGAAAATTAGGTCATGCAAGCATGTCTTTAATTGAAAAACTCTCAAAGCATGATCTTGTTATTGGTTTACCAAAACTAAATTTCTCCAAAGACCATGTATGTGATGCATGTCAACTAGGTAAACAAACTAGAACATCTTTTAAAAGCAAAGACATTGTTTCTACTTCAAAGCCACTTGAACTTCTTCACATGGATCTGTTTGGGCCAACTAGAACTGCTAGCATAAATGGAAAGAAGTATGCATTAGTAATTGTTGATGATTTCTCGAGATTCACTTGGGTCATGTTTTTGTCACATAAAGATGATGCGTTTGCTAGTTTTGAAGTTTTCTGCAAAAAGGTACAAAGAGAAAAGGGATATTTCATCACCACCATTAGAAGTGATCATGAAGGGGAATTTGAAAGCAAGATCTTTGAAGAGTACTGCAATTCTCATGGGCTCACACACAATTTCTCCTCTCCCCGCACTCCTCAACAAAATGGTGTTGTCGAGAGGAAGAATCGAACTCTTCAAGATATGGAAAGAACCATGTTGGTAGAACACTCCCTCCCAAATCATCTTTGGGCTGAAGCAGTAAGTACAGCTTGTCATATTCTTAATAGATGTCTTATCCGTCCTATCTTCAAGAAAACTCCCTATGAGCTATGGAAAGGTAAAAGGCCTAACATAAGTTACTTTCATCCTTTTGGGTATAAATGTTTTATTCATAATAATGGCAAAGACAATCTTGGAAAGTTTGATCCTCGCCGTGATGAAGGCATTTTTCTAGGTTACTCCACCACTAGTAGATCTTATAGAGTATTTAATAAGCGCACTTTATCTATTGAAGAATCCATGCATGTTGTTTTTGATGATGCCTTAAAATCTGTCGAGAAAGGAGTTTCTGCAGATGATGAAGACGAGATCCCATTTCATCCTCACATCTCAGAAAAACCTCCCAATACTGAAGCTCAAAAGGAAGTTCAGACTTCTGAAGAACCTGAGTCGACTAATGGGGAAAATGAGTCAACCTTTGATGAAGAACCAAGAAATCTCGACTTTGTTGTTCTAAATGAATGGAAGAGTGATCCCGAGTACCCTCAGAAATACATCATTGGCGATCCAAGGGAAGGTATGAAAACCAGAAGAGCTCATAGTTCTAACATTGCTTTTATCACGCAGATTGAACCCAAAAGAATTGACGAAGCTTTACAAGATGAATCATGGGTTCAAGCGATGAAAGAAGAACTTGATCAGTTTGACAAAAATGAAGTTTGGAAGTTGGTTCCAAGACCCAAAAAGAAGTCTATCATAGGGTCTAAATGGGTCTTTCGAAACAAACTGAACGAAGAAGGTAAGGTGGTAAGAAACAAGGCTCGTCTAGTCGCTCAAGGCTACTCCCAAACAGAGGGAGTCGACTATGATGAGACATTTACCCCTGTAGCTAGACTTGAATCCATTCGTATGTTGCTTGCCTTTGCCTCTTTCAAACGATTCAAACTCTTTCAAATGGATGTGAAAAGTGCGTTTCTAAATGGATTTATAAAAGAAGAAGTATATGTTAAACAACCCCCTGGTTTTGAAAATAAAAATTTTCCTCACCACGTTTTCAAACTCTCCAAAGCTATTTATGGCCTCAAACAAGCTCCGAGGGCTTGGTATGAAAGGTTAAGCTCTTTCCTACTAAGTCACGGTTTTTCCAGAGGCAAAAGTGACAGAACTCTATTCATTCAAAAGACCTCTAATGATATTCTGATCATTCAAGTATATGTTGATGACATAATTTTTGGAAGTACTAATGCCCAATTATGCAAGAAGTTTGAGATCCTAATGCAGGGAGAATTCGAAATGAGTATGATGGGGGAGTTGACTTACTTCCTAGGACTCCAAATGAAACAGCATCAAGAAGGAATTTTTGTCAACCAATCCAAGTACACAAAAGAATTGCTCACTCGATTTGGCATGGCAGACGCCAACATAGCCAAAACTCCTATGAGTCCAGCCACTCATCTGGTAAGAGATGAAAAAGGTACTAGTGTAAATTCCACTGTCTACAGAGGTATGATTGGCTCTCTTCTCTACTTAACTGCTAGTCGACCGGATATCATGTTTGCTGTATGTAAATGTGCTAGATTCCAGTCAGCTCCTAAAGTTTCTTATCTAACTGCAGTAAAAAGAATTATACGCTATCTTGCTGGAACTATTTCTTATGGTCAGTGGTATCCCTTCACAAAACACTTTGATCTCATTGGTTTCTCAGATGCTGACTACGCAGGTGACAGGGTTGATCGAAAAAGCACCAGTGGGGCAAGTTTCTTTTTAGGAAAATCTCTTGTCTCTTGGCATAGCAAAAAACAAGATTGCACTGCTCTTTCTACTTCCGAATCAGAATATATTGCACTAGGACACTGTTGCACTCAACTTCTCTGGATGGCTACTCAACTATCTGATTATAACTTGTTCTTTAAACCTATCTCTATTTTATGTGATAATACTAGTGCCATTGAATTATCCTACAATCCTGTTGATCATCCTAGAACTAAGCATATTGATGTTCGTTATCATTTTATCCGTGATCATGTTCAACTAGGTGATATTGATATTGCATTCGTTAATACTGATTTTCAATTGGCAGATATTTTTACAAAACCCCTGCTTGAAGATCGCTTTTGCACTCTAACAGATTTACTTGGAATTATTTCAGATCCCTATTCAAAAGCATAATTTTTTTTTGCATGCATTTTTTTTAAATTAAAACAAAAAATTAAAAAGATTTTTATTTATTGTCCTTTTTCATCAGCTTTATTTATTACCATGCATATGTATATTTACCTATAACCTCCTGCTTTGTCATTATTACTTGTCATTATTACAGCCGTCGGTTTTCCTTTCCAAGACTCTCAGAGAAGTCACGTCGGTCTATCTTCCTGACGCTGCAGTAACCTTTCCCATCACTATTTCTTTCCCTCACGCCTTTTCATATCTCACTCATACCCTCCACCTTCCTCGACTCTCTCACTCTCTTCAACTACTTAAAAAGCCCTTTTCCCTAAATCACTTCTTCACCATATTCCCTCAAATCCAACTCTTCATCTATTCTCCCATGGCGAAAAAATCCACAATCTCTGCCCGTCGTAGCCAACGCGCTAAGACCAAAACTCAAAACCCTTCCATCTCAGTTCACATTGATTCTGACCATTCTGAGAATACCACTTCCATTTTTCCTACTCCCTCTCGGAATACAAAACTTGGAAAAAGGCCCATGCACAGTGATTTTGATGATACAGAGGGTGTTAAAAGGGCTAAAAAGGAATTCTCTCTTGCCGATCTTGATGAAACCCTTGACTTTTGGGATTCTTCTGCTCATGAAAGGTTGGAAGCCCTCAAGGAAAAGCCCCTTGCCCATGGCCGCATTGTGGACTTGGATCTTCTGGAGTCACTCAACTGTGATATCAAACATTTTTTTGCTGACCAAGAATGGACAAATTTCTTCTCTTCTGATCCTGTTGATGTCCCTGAAGACCTGGTAAGATTATTTTATGCAAACCTTCGCCCTTGTCCTAGTGATGGCATTGAAACTATGGTCCTGAACACTAGAATTGTTATCACCAACAAGATCCTCTGTCGAATTTTGGGCTGTAAGTTCTCTCGCTACTCTGTTTTCTTCAAAAACTCTTGGCCGTCTGACTTTGAAGTTACTTTTGAATAAGCAAAAACATGCCTGTGTGAAAAATCTGATGATATCCCTGATGGTCACTTAGGTCCTCTAGACCTGCCTTTTTCTGTGCGTGTTCTTGCTCACATTGTTGGTACTACTCTGTTGCCCCGCACTGGCTCCCTTAGCTCTCTCTCTCAGCGTGACACTCTGATAGTTTATTGTCTTTTAATGAACAAAAAATTGGACCTTGGTGCTTGGATAATTGAGTATATGCTAGAAAGTATTGCTGACTGTGCCTCTCTACCTTATGGACTTCTGATTTCTGGAATTTTACAATTTTATCGTGTTGATACTTCTACTTGGAAAACTGTGTCTGTGAGTGCTTGCTACAACTCTCGTGCGTTTGCTTCCATGGGCTATATTCATATTGATGAGAAATGGGTAAGAAAGGAAGCTAAGGCTGTCAAAACCCCTGGTGATCAAGCTGGTCCTTTCCGGCCAACTAGTCCCTCTTTGCCTCCTCAAAACTCTGCAGAGGATGTCAAAGACATCATTGACTTACTACTCAGTCTGCACCTCAAAGAAGACAAAGCAGCAGAAGAGGTGAACGAAGTCAAGATGGATGTTGGGAAATTCAGCCTCAAATTGGATACAGCTGTGACAAGCTCTGATGCTGCTGTTCGTAGGCTTCATGCCCGCCTGGATGCCATCTCCACAGATATTCAGGGACGCATTGACACTCTCTCAAATGATGTTCAGACTAAACTTGACAGGATGACAGATAATGTTGTGAACACTCTCACCTACTTTCTTGCCCCTCGCTAGACTATGCTTTTAATTTGGGTCTGTAAATATAAACCTCTTTTGCTACTCTTACCTCCCCTCTGTTTTGCTGATGCCAAAGGGGGAGAAGACAACTATGCTTGCTATATTCTTTAGTCTTATGTCTTTTAACTCTTACTAACTGGGAATCTTTTAGTTTCCTGGAAAACTTTGTGAATGCAGGTTCTAGTCGACTATGCTAACAGTCTTTTAGTCAGGGGGAGTTCCCCTGCAATACATATGTTCCTTGTGCTTTCTTTTCAGGAAATCAGTCAGCTATGCTCCATCTCAAATCACTCAGGGGGAGTCGACTTAAAACATGCACCAACTATTTGTCATCATCAAAAAGGGGGAGATTGTTGAACTTATGTTTTTGACTTATGACAAATAAAGATACTCAGTTGCTAATGTGCGTATAATTTGCAGGATCTCCATACAAGCCAACTAAAGAAAGGATCTGCCTAGTTTGTCCGTTACAGCTGTTTTAGGATGGTATCCCCTTGATCTAGGGATTGACTCTTTAAGGCTCCACCGTATTCTTGGAAGGTATTTATACCTCCCCAAGAATCAAATCTCTTGGGTCCAATCTCTCAGAATCTCGCCTCCAAAGATAGCTCTCGTGATCTGCGCTTTCACTGATTTCCTTGATCCTGTACTGCCTCACGACTAGCCCTATATATTCCAGAAGATATCAGACTATGGCTCACGCTTCTATTCTACTGTCTACTTTTCTCCATACTTTTACTTTGCAAAGATACTGTAACAAGTTAGTGATCAGTGTTAGAAAAGAAAAGAAGGAGTTCTTGTAGAGGTAATAGGAGTGTCAAACAGAAGTTGGTTTGGTGAGCTATAAACCAAACAATTCGTTGGTGGTAATCGAGTGGTAAAAATCATCTGTGATAGAGACGTTTGTGGTGAACGATAAACCATTCATTGTACTCTGTGTTACTAAGAGCCTTGATAAGAGAGATACTCCCTTGCGACCCAAGGGGACTGGATTAGGAACCTGTTTGGTTCTGAACCAGTATAAAAATCCTTTGTCTTCCTTCTTCCCTTATCTCTTACTATCTGCTTAAGTTTATATATATACACTGCTTAGTCGACTACAAACTGCTTAAGTCAACTGTGTTAAAAGAAAAATTTCAATTCACCCCCCTCTTGTACTTTCACTTCCAAACATATAGTATATGTTTAAAGTTATCTTTGGATAAGAAGGTAAGAGTAACTGGATAGTAATTTTAAGGTTAATTTGCCCCATATTAAATTATCCCCTTCTTTCATTATAGAGATACGACTTTGCTCTCAAATATTTTAGGAACTTCCTTATTGTTTTGTGTGTATAGTTTAAACTACACCCGTCCCATTATAATATTCATTTTTCTAATTTAACGTCTATTAAGAAAAATATTTAGCAAAGAACGGTATTGACAAAAATAAATAATTTTGCATATTGTAAAATTGACATTTAATTTGAAACACATAAAAGTGGAAAATAGCGATTTATTTCCGGACAGTAGTATTTTCTTTCTGTATAATTAACATGACACCTTGCGAGGAGTTAATCTGAAATTACTAGTGCTAAACACGTTTCTTGTCAAATATATATGTACAAAAATGTTTCAATAGAATTTCTTCCTCCACCAAAGCGCTCTCCCACTCCTTCCTCAAATAAAACAAAAATAAATCGCAGATGGACGTACCGAACGTGAAGTCTTAGACACTAATAATATATCTAAGATAGGATAAATATACCTACATTTGCTTCTCATCTTATATTGGTAAATTACTTACCTGCGCCACCTAATGTAATTGTCTTTGGTTTTCTTGGATTTTAAATTATCTTATTTATTTATGGAACGAAAAGAAAAAATAAACATTCTTTTCATTTTTTTTTTAAAAACAAGATGGCTAAACGAATTAGGACAATTTATATTCTATATGAAACAGAATCAAAGTAATGTTTTTTTTAAGATTAACATAATAGTAACATTTTTTCTCCTCAATTCAACTAAATCCGGTTTTATATGCAAAACTGTGCTAATAATCCCACTTTTACAAGTCAACTGTGAACAAATCAAGCTAAATTTTGAGCCAGTTATTGATCTTCTCTTTAATCATCGATAGGTTTTCTCTTGTGCAGCACCTAATTGTATAATAGTATTAGACAGAAATTTCCTAACATTTTCACAAGAAAGCCATCAGGAGGTACTTGTGTGTATACTTTTCTTGCATTTGGTGAAGGGCTAAACGACTCCCACATGCTATCTCTTGATTGTTTGTTCTAATTAAATCATTCTTTCATGCTAAGATTCTTGCTTATCCATTACTTTGACCTTTTCGTGCTATTCAAGACTATAGTTATGCTACTAATATAAAATTAGCGTTTGTTTCCGCACTCTCAAGAATATGGAGATATTTCTGTACTCTTTGAAGATAATTGATAATTTTTAAAACAAAACTTAAGCATCAAGATAACATGGATAATTGAGACTAGCTAGGAAGCTTGTTTCTCATATTGTTTGAATTTGAGAGACAAACTCTTGTTGCTGTCCGTTCTGTCACGGGCACTTCATTTCGGGTAATTAGTGGTCTCTAAATCTCCAATATTTATCAGGCTAGTGGATGAATAAAAACATTTTTTTGACATCAATCCGATGAATATTGAATACAAGATATGATCTTCATTCACAAACCCCCGCATTTATTACTTAAAAAAACATGGAGCTAGGAGTATGTATCTTCAGTACAATTTTAAACCATCAAGCTAGGTTAAATACTTGGTTTGGTGTCAACTTTGGTACGCCTTTTCCCCGGTGGTGCGAGTAAGTATTTGAAACTGACCACCAAGGATTGTGGTGAGATGGATAAAATCTCTCCATCCTTAACCAGAGGTCTCGGGTTCGAGCCCTGCGAATGAAAAAATCCTGGTAGGAAGCGTTTCCCCCAAAAATGGGTCTTATACGGTGCCAATACAGATTAGTCGGGGCTCAAATGAAGGTACCGGTGTCCCGGGGAAACAAAAAAAAAGTATTTGAAACTGCTAATTAATGCAAACTTTTACCACCCGTCTAGCCTTTGGCAGTTATTTAGCCTCAAACATCAAAATATAAGTAAAAATAAAAATTTTATAAATTGAAATGACTTAAAATCACCAATATTGAGGTTCATGGACCTGCTTAACTAAAGGAACCTCATAATTTGAAAAGAAAAAGAGGTGAAAATAGATGTATACTTTAGGAGTTGGAACTATCATATACACTAATTTGATGCAATAAACGCGTTGTAAGCTGTCAATTAACAAACATAATATGAATATATAACCGATTCCGCTCTGCATTAATTCTGATTTAGATGGTTCCTAATCCTTTTCCTTGTGAAAAGGACAATATTATATGATAGATCAAAGACTAACCCAAGGTCTTTAAAACAATAATAATATACCACATATATATCATCCCTTGAGCCCAAATCATTGAATTAGCATCTGACAGCAATCATCATCCGACCAATAAAAGACAAGTGCACACGAGTGATTCCCTCTCCTTTATCCTTTGCTTATCATGCAATTAATGATCATGTTGGTCGTCACTCGTGACTTATGATTATGATCATGACATTTATTAAAGTAATAAGCATTATCAACTCTTTTAATAAAAATTAAATTTAAATATTATTTTGTAGGTTGAGATGGTACGATATCTTGAATTGAATGCAAATCACAAAGGTAGAAGAAGGTCACCCACACCTGATGGATCCCTATTCCCATATTGTTGGCTGGCTTGGCGCCTGTTTTTAAGCTTTAAACCACATGATCTACAAGAAAAACTTACTCACACCCCTTCATACTGGTAAATGCAGGCATGTGTCCTTTAACATGTGTATTTATCAACGTAATGATAATTAAGCGATACGTATTGTCAGTTAAAGCCAAACATCCAGTTTTCTGTAAACCTTAAGTGCACCAGTGCAGATAAATTTTACCCTCACATTTGACTTGTATTCAACAAGGACCAACACAATAGACAAATGTAAATCACTGGAAAAAAAACTTGACGGAGAGCATGCTGTCGAGGGGAAAAAAGTGAAAGAATAGGTTGAATTAAACTTTTGAATATCTACAAGTTTTCTATCGACCATAATATAACGATCATTACTAACTTTATTGGAGTGGGTATCTGCGTTGCATGTCCAAGAAATATATTGCAGATAAATTGGTAACTATATACATGTTTGTGATAAGGGAATCACCTTGCTGGAATCTGTAAACTGCTTGGGGCTGTTTTTGGCTTCACATCAAAAGGAAGTGTGATCATGGCAGGGGCAGAATCTGGAGTTACCTCTTGAAATGGTACTTCAAAGGTCAAAGACTGGTACAAGCAGACCTCGTCTTCTTTGCAATAGTATACCTGAAATGATCGCATTCTTGTTTTATATTTAGCTCAAAATGTGCAACATGCTAAAGCAAGGTTAAGACACCACCACATTATTTTTTTGATCCAGTTGTAACGGACACTGTTTTGGTAGACGGAAAATTGTGCTAGCTGTTATTAATTGCTACTTGAAAACATAAAAATCAAGCAACAATGTCCAAGCACGTGCTAAAGAGGTCAAATTGCCAATATGGCAAATTGAAGCAACTGATGCTTCATTTAGCTCGAAACATTGTCGGGCTTCTTCATGAAATTTGAGACATTATTATCAGCCAGAAGCATCCATAAAATTGGTGTTAGATAGACTAGCCCATGGCTTAGGGAAGCAATTGAAAATCAGAAACTTGAGCAAACTAAAGTCCACCTTAAATGATACATTCTACAGATAAGTGTACCTTGCAATAAACTCTGCCAGTGGATGATGAAGCAGAAGATCTTCTGAAGTGCACTACTGCTGAACCTTCTGGGCTGAGATTTCCCTCCACGGAATCGACCACAACAGCATCATCTGGATCAAAATCTATGCTAAATTTACTCTGTGCTTCCTGCATTTTGGTAGAAGGCAGCAAATTCCATGAAGCAAACAAGCATAAAGGATGTCATTAACGTGATAAATTCCATGGTAGCAAAAGGTTGTTCCCCTTTTTTAATTCAGCTCATTCAGGAAAGAAAGAAAGAGAACCTTTGAGAAATGGTATCCTTCAGGTACTGAGATTCTTAAGTTCAATATACCCTCATTGGATGAACCACCATTAACTACGACAGTCAGTGCGTCAGCTCCAGATCGTCGTCTAAGGCGCTTCAAAGATCTGGATCTAAGTGGAGGCTGCACTCCTTTCAACTCTAGAGTAAGAACTTCAGCTTCTGACTTGTTCAGGTCTAAGTATCTTATCACACTGTTATTTGTATCTGCTATGTATAATCTTCCTAAAGATACATAGAAAAGAGTCAAATACAAGTTTAACTGATAAAAATGAATATTCAGATACATATAACTGCTATTATTTGAATAAAAGATGTGAAAAAGTTGCTCTAGTTTACTGATCAAAATTCAGTGTGTACAGACAATGCAGTTCCAGATCTTTGTTTCGGTCTATCAAGTAGTTGGTAAGCAAAACCATAAAACTGAACGAAAGTTGAACAAAGGTATGGTCTAACTGAAAACATCGGACTTGGATCTCATATTCTACCATGATAGGGCCATTTTTTGCTTCAACTAGACAGTTGAGACTAGAATTCCTCAATTGATTGAACACATTGTAAAAGTATTACTGAAGCTTAAACAATTGAATACCCAAGTGGTCGAAAGTGTTTTATCATCCCAGTCTTTCTCCCAAGTTTCTTCTCTTATGCTTTTTTCTGCTGTCAATTCCCAAAGTTCCAACTAAAACACCAAAGAAGTATAGGTGACAATGGCCATGTTTGACACCAATACCCATTTCATGCTCTGTCAAGAGATGTAGGCGCCTAGTTAAGACGTGTTCATACAGGACTGATCAACTACAAACAACTGCCATGCAAAAGTAGCACTCGTATGGTTTCTTGCTGGTGCAGCTTAAGATGAGGATACAAAAATTAAGCCTGATAGAGCTCATGAACTTTTTGAATTTTAAGGGGAAAGCAAAGTAGGTACTAGGTATTATCATCTGAACACAGGACGGACAAGATTTCAGATAATTAATGCTCTTGAAGGTGAAGATGCAACATTAGTCAAACATCAAAGAGCTATTATCCTATTTAACTCGTGAGGTAAACTTTTGAGGGTAGACCACAATTTTCATTGAGATTAGTAGTGCCTTTTGTTCCTGCAAAGTTTCATGCGAAATCTGTGAATGAGCAATCAGTCAAATGACATCGTACACAGAGGAGAGGGTACCATTTTCCGCTTCAATAATTCCAGATGGCTCTGAGAACTGCAGGAAAAGAAAAGAGAGAAGAAATCACCAACTGCCGCTGAGGGATCTACTGGCAGTAAAAATAATGCTGTCTTTAGTATAACAGTTTAAGAATAGAAAAGAACGATATCCTTCTCATAGTGAAGCTTTAATGGAACAAAATTGTAGGACTATGATAATTACTGTATTAAGAAATAGCGAAGTTTTGTTTAATAAGGTAAAATTATTATGATTGTTGCAGCGAGGGGAAACCCATATATAAGTACACAACAAAAAAGGAAATAGTTTTGCACAGATTAGAGGACAATTAATGTTCTGTCAACTTTCGGAGCACGTTTGAGGTCCCAGCAAGTGTAGGTCCAAGAAAGCGTAGATGATTGGGTGGTCTTTATAGAAGTACAATTTTGCTTGGTCAGTATTTATTGGATGTACTTCTAGGATTATCTTTCCGAATTGGGTGTCTTTTACAACGCAACCTCTGCGCTCACCGCACAGCCTCACCCTGACCTCAACCATCCAAAACAATACAGTAACAGATATAGCATTTCAAGTAAAGAGAGAGTTTCGGAAAAGTCAGCGGTGCTGGTAGTCTTAAACTTTTATAAATTATAAATTGGTTTCTTACTTGGAACTACACACATAAGCAGCTTCAAAAGAAATTTGACTTGTCAAAGATTCAAATAGAATTGTAGAAAACTTCCCATCATCTTAATTTTTAACATTGAGAATTTGACGTCCATTTTCATCATACCATTACGAGCAGATTTTTTTTATAACCCCAACCAGCAAGGTGGAAGTTCAGGCAGCCAACCAACTGAAGAAATGGCACCAAGACCTCCCTAAATATGGGAGACTCTAATGTTGATCTAGTTCCTTCCTATCTTTTGTACAGAATATTCCAAATCTGCCTAGCAACTATAAGCTCATGCACTTCATAAAACATCCAACTTTTTAGAAGCCAAGTGGACAATCGTTTGACACAACTATTCGTGCTGGATTTACCTAAGGATCACTTACATTTTGAAAGATTACTCTGCTAATGTGTCATCAGCCTATTATGTCCATCATTTTGGTAAAATAATATGTCTATGCGTGATACTAGTTATTTATTCCCATGCTAATGCTATGAAGTGCAACATATATGTGGGCATAAAATGTGCTCGCGTGCTGTAATTATTCCTCATAATACATAGACACATATATGTTAACATCATAAGATACTTTTGGGTGCAATGAATATCAATCAATGTAACAATATTGTCCAGGACCAATATAGTAAAAAAAGATATATAAACTACTTCCAACCTGAGCTGCCACTGCCGCTCCATCTTTGAAACCTGCTTGACCAACACCGGCTAATGTAGTCACCCTTCTACTAACTGGATCTAGTTTCTTAATCTGGCAAGTTAAACAAAAGCAAAAAAGGTTCCAACTTACTTGAGATGTTTTCTTGTTACAGAAACAAAACAAGTAGTGCCCTAATTGAAAGCAAGAGAATGGTGAAACTTTTCAAACTTTAACACTTCAGTAATGTTCTTCACACAGGCAATTGTTCCTTATCTGCCATTGGGCACAACAATTTCAGCAGATAATATTTTATCTCCACATGAATTTTTGTTTTATTGTTATATTTTATCAACACATAAATTACAACATATAATTAAAATAAATCACTTTGGAAAATTCCTCACATAGTCAAGTTCTGATTACTAATTAGCTTTGACTTCTCAATCATAATATTATTCAAAAAGAGGAAATCACGAACATCATTGTAGCATGTACCATTGTTGACATATGCTATTCAGACTCCTATTAAGTAATATTCCTAGTGGTTGCAACTCCTCCCTTCACTACAAGGTTCAATCACACCAAAGGCTCTTCCCTCTTCTATCTTCTCCTTCCCTCTTTTTTGGAGAAAAAAGGTGTAAGTTAATATCATGAGCTTTTTATCAAGTCCAAATGACTTGAAAAAAAAATGAAGGTTATCCAGATTATACTAGGACCAACACACAAGTCCCTAGTTCGCCCTTCATTCATTTGAATGGCATTGTAATAAAACCAAAGAAGGTTGTTATGATCCTAGTTCGCCCTTCATTCATTTGACTGGCATTGTAATAAAACCAAAGAAGGTTGTTATGATGGGGGTAGAGAGAGAGAGAGAGAGAGAGAGAGAGAGAGAGAGAGTGACAAGTAGTAAATTTTCGGGAGATGGTGAAAGAGGAATATGTTTTAACCATCACATTTGTACATTCACTCCTAAAAAAAAACAAATTAAGAATGGGGTTAGGCAACCTAAGCTGATGATAACCATCAAGTTAATTGCATTTAATGTTTCTTCCCTTTGAGGTCCGTCTTCCAAAGCACGTCTGGTTGGTCTTCTCTACTTGAATAATATGTTGAAAGTAGAAGAAACGTATACCAATATAGTTATTCAGAATTAGTTTGACAATGGAATATCACATCATAGTTTAATTTAGACTAAGAAATCATTTACATTTTTTTCTGCACTGGTGAAAAGTAAAATAAGATAATTTTCCTAGGAGAAGTGAGTCAAACATAATTAGATGTCATAAAATTGTGTCACATATGGAGTAAATATTTACTGTCAAAAACTCGCCAGATAAGTACCTTGTGATTATAAGAATCTGCAATATAAATTTGACCATCCTTTCCACATAAAACACCTAATGGATGTTGAAGAAGTACTTCAGAGCCTATTCCATCATGGTCTCCGAACTGCAGGGGTAAAGTTACTTTAACAAATTTTGTTCTGCCACAAATGTGACCTAAGTATACTAGAGAAATGCAAATCTGGTGCTGTTGGTTTCAAAGAGAAATACCTTAAACAAGTTTTCCGCGAAAACTGGATCACCACCAGCCAGTAATCTTGAACCTCCTGTTCTTAGATCAACTGCCCGAATGGAGCTACTCTCACTATCAGCAATATATGCCTCTTTTAGATCTACAAACACAGGTAAATCAACTGTATCAAAGGAAAAAAGTAAAGACCAAACACCAGTAAAACAATTTATGACTTGTTAAAAGAATTACCGCGTGATAATGAAATCCCAGAAGGTTGTGCAAATGACGTGGTTGTTGAGCTTTAACATGCCAAGTAAGAAGAGGAACATAACAGTAGTCAAAATTTATGCAACTTAGTCTAAAGCGAGTCGTGAATGATATGAAATGTTGTCACAACTAAACATACAAGGACAAGCCATACAATGAAAGAAGCTCAAAGCTTAAAATTAAAAGGCTAAAAGGTACAATGTGAGTTCCTCCTATCCAAAACACATTGGTTTTTTCCCTGTTTTCTTTTGATTGCAAGCTTCCTGCTGATTCATGGAGATCAATTATTTTCACCAAATGTTACTAGGAAGTAATAGTTCTAACCCTACGCTAAGTAGCAGAAAAGAAAACTTAGATAGCTGATGTTGAATCAAATTATTGCAAGGAAGATATCCAGAGCACATTATCAAAACAAAGAAAAGCATCGGAAATATATATTTCTTGGAGTGTGGGTTCTTGCGCAGATTTTTGTACTCTTCATGTTCTAATATATTAAGAAACCGTTTGGCCATGAAAAATGTTTGTTTTTTTTTAAAAAAAAAAAAAGAAATTGAAAAACTTGTTTGTCATGAAAAGTTGTCAGCTTTTGAAGATTCTTTGAAAAACCAAAAAGTGGTTTTGACTACTTTTTTCATGTTCAAAAACCATCTTCACCACCTACAAAACTTCAACTTTTTTTCAACTAAAATTCATGTCCAAACACAACTTCAACTTTCAAACACGATCTTTCAACTCAACTTTATAAACACTTTCTCAATCAAATATTTGATATCTATGGCCAAACGGCTACTAAGTTATATGTTAATGTAAAAATTCAAAACTTGGTTCCAAGTTTATAGTGAAAACTTAAAGAAAATTTGATGTTAAAATTCCGGCTTTAGCATGTACTTTTACAATTTGTCCCATCTGCGTGTACACCTCTCCAATAGCTCAGTCCATAACCTCTTGCTGTTTTCTCAAAAATGAGAGGAACAATCATGAAACCTATGGACAATTCAAAAGAAGAAACATATCCATGCGGTCATCGATTGTAAGTGCGCCGATAAAATTACAATTCAAGTGCAGAGCAGTGAAGCAAAAAGCATGAGCTTCAGTTCGTTTCTGTCTCTGCTTGTTGATCAGTGCAAGAAAGACGTCTTGACATCAGCTGTCCTCCCTCACTCTAGATTAACATACAGATCGTCTTCTTTTTGTTTTTATCAAAAGGAGGAAAAAGTACCTCTTCTCAAAAAGGATCCAAAAGCTAAAACTTAGAAAATTCATTAAAAGAAAGTGTGTAAGGACTATACAGATGATACATCCACAATCAATCGATCAACTACCTTTGAATCCAATATAAACAACTAGCATAATAAATCAGCAGTCTGCTGTAACTCCAGTTTACCGAACATTCAGGCAGAGACATATATTACCTTGATCCATTCAAATTTCTCTCGAAACCATTCCCACTGAAAGCTCTTGTAACCCCATCTGATGTCTTGTGCTCCCAGATCTGATGCTGACCGGCCATTGCAATGTAAACAATTTCATTCTCAGGCTCAAAGCAGACATCCCAGGGAGAGTTGAGAAGCTAAAGACATGACCAATAATGTTCAGTTTCAGAGAAGAAGGATGATTGAGTACACTAAATTTGAAACTGATCAAAGAGAGAGTGATTAAACAAGAGAGTGTCATGGCACTATACAAGTTTCCAGAAATCATAAATTTGATCCGAGTCTTGCCTGAGTGGTTCCAGTTCCTCCCCCTTCATAATCAGAACCTTTTGTTCCATTACCAGCAAGGGTCTGCACTGTCTCATTCACAAAGTCAATGACCCTACATAGTAGAACCCAACGTGTTAAATCTGAAAACTTCATTGAATTTTTCAGGCAAAGAATTTTCCATTCGAACTACCTTTTGATATTGACTTTATCTTCTCATATTTCACTTCGACTAACAAAATATGCAACTCAAATTAACTTATTAATCCACATGTATCATCAAACTGTTTCATGCAAAACTACTACTACAACAACAACAACAACATACCCAGTATATCCCACAGGTGGGGCCTGGGGAGGGTGAGATGTATGCAGACCTTATCCCCACCAAGGTGGAGAGGCTGTTTCCGATCGACCCTCGGCTGTTTCATGCAAAACTGAGACACATAAATCCATTTCAGAGCAAAAATTTCCCATTTTTAAAAAAGGATATAAAACGCATATCAGAAAAGTAGTCTTTAATTTCATAAGACTGGAGAACAAAAATTCTTCCATGCTAACAAAAAGATTGGGATTAGATTCCAATTTACCCTTTGGACCATCCAAGTTTCCTGGTAATATCAGTATAAATAAATCCACAATGTTAATGTATCCTTCTTAACTTCTCAAAGATGAAGACATAAGCATCTGATAAGAGGAAAATATGCATGGAAATGGATAATAAGAAAATAAACAATAGATGATACAATCATTTAAATATGAAAAAGAAAAACATATCTCTTGCCTCATAGAAAAAATATCTCAAGTACCTTAAAGCATGGTTTTCAGTATCTGCCACATATAAGAGGTTTTTCTTCGCATTGTAAGCCAGACCCTGAAGGGATTAGATTTAAGGTCTGAGATCAATTTTGAAAAAAGGGGAAAGTTGATAAATCCAATTTTATTAGAGAACCAACAATGTTACAACAATTACCTGCGGACGATTGAATGTGGCATTATCAAAGTTACCATCAAGAAGACCCTCTGCTCCTGTGCTTCCAACTTGGACAAGAAAGTTTCCTTCTAGATCAGTTACCACCTGTCCACACGTGAAAATTGTCCCATATTACTTATTCTACAATCAGCTCATAGAGAGAGTGTGGCAAAGAGAAAAAGACTAATAAGATCATATGGAAGCATGAAGAACCAGAACACATGTGATACTAGCAAATCCCACCAACTCAGATAAGTATAGTACATGCAGGAAAGGTATGATATTCCAAAAACCATTAAAAAGAAAATCAGGCATGCATTCTCGAGACTAGACAGAGTCAGAAGTAACTGAAACGGTAAGAAGAACCAAAATGGATATAGAAGAAAAGCACAATTTTTCCTACACCGCTTCTTAGTCCTCCATACAGAAGGAACAAGTTTCAAAAGAAAAGCACAAGTAAAAGAAACAAAATGTACAACTCATATGAACATAACTTGCAAATATTTCCTTTTTCCTTTTCTAGGCATTTTTTCCATCTTCCACATGAATTTTGATTCTACCACTGTTCACTAAGAAAATTAAATGGACGAGAAACAGAGAGAGTAGGTTTCTGCTCTCTGCATCAAATCTTTAGGGCAGAGAATAGTCCAAGTGCTCCCAATCTTAATTCTTTGTTCTGTCATCATCAATTTGCATAAAAAGGAGACTGCTAAAGCTCTCAACCTTATTTCCAATACAAAAGTTTGACATCACCCACTCTTCATGAGCAGGAAAAATGTTAACATGTTAACTCTTCACCCAAAAAAAATGTAAATGACCATAGGATATCTACATGGAACAGTGTTCATGAAATACAAGAACAGACAGCAAACACTAGCTGCAGTTCATGCATGCGAAAATTCACAATAATATAATAACAGTACAGAGAACAAAGGAGAGGACAGAGAGGAAGAACCTACTATTCGATTATGATTGCTGTCTGAAATAAATAGCCGGTTGTTGAGGACATCAACTGCCAGCTTACCCGGAAACTTTAATGGAGATGTTAACAAGCGGGGATCATTATCTTTCTCCAAACGCAAGGGAATGGGTGTGCTATCCAAGAGCTTCTTCCTACCATAGAACAGAAGAGCAGCCTCGACTAAATAATCAAGATCCTACAACCAAAGCAAAAAGAATTGAAATGACCGTAAGTTCTTGTCAATAATCTTCACTAGCAACTGCCAGAGACTATATTGATTAGAAAAGATTGTAGGGCATTCACAGTGGAGTTACGGAATGAAAAAAAAAAGTGACCTTGTGTCATCTCTTTAAAATAATAACACTTCGCCAACCTATCTTACACAAAACTTATATTATCAAATGTTTGAAATTCAGACGATGATAAAATACCAGATTGAGGTCACAGGCCAGGGCTGCCAGCTCCCCAAAGAATCAGCCTTTGATCTGGTCAGTATTCCACTCAATTTAAAGAAATTATGTAGTATATTCATTTTTTTCCCTTTCCACATTTCCAACTTTTTACTTTATAATATAAGTTTTTGTGTAATATAGGCTGGGGAAGATGGAAGGGTGTCATAGTAGCTGCTCTCTCCCTCATGAAATTTTTATTATCCCGTTGGCCACTGTCTTAGTTCCCCAAAAAATGCATCACCATTCACCAGCTCACACTTCCAGGTGTATTGGGTTCGTAATTCATTACATGCTAATTATGAATATTGACCAAGCTTCACAACTAAATTGCTTCGAAAAATTTCAATAACGAATGCTATATAGGATTTGACTAATCCTAACCGTGTAGTTAAGGTGGAAAAAAGAACCAAGCACAACTCTTGATTATTACATAAAGATGTGACAAGAAGAAAAGAAATCGACTTATAAGTGAAGGACTACTCTTCCATTTCTGTTTGACATTTTTACCGTGCATAAGAATTAGAATGCTGAGCTGCAATGTCCAAATCACAATACTAAAAACCATTTCCTAGGGACAACTATGTAAAACCAGTTACCATCTCTAGATACTTTTAAGTCATCTTATCCATTACTCTCTCTATTCCATTTTACGTTACAGACCATTTCACTCAGCACAAGTTATAGATGTTATTAACTTGTATATAAGAACTAATGAGAGAATACTAGAGTAATAGTTTAAAATGTGTTTTATAGAAACAGCATATCACCAAAATACAAATTTGATTAGTTAATGAATTTGAAATCTTGACACGGGTGTAAGTTGTGAAAAATAGTAATATTAGAGTATGTTGTCAAATTTTGGGACATCCAGAAACAGAAAATTTCTTAGTTTGCGACAGAGAATAAGGACAGAGGGAGTATACAGCTAAGATTTGATCCAAAATAATGAGGGTTTTCAATAAGAGATCTAAAAACATATCCCTCCGAAATAATTGTTGGCTTTTCAACGTTAGGAAGTCAAATGGGAAAAACTTCTCCCAAAACGGGAAAAAGTTAAATGGCAGATGGAGATTTGAAGGAACTGAAAGATAGCATATTCTCTCAAAATTTTGCTTTGCTAATGTAATTAGAAAGGTGTTTAAGAATAGTGTATTATATCAGTTGTCAATTTAATACGAGAACCATTTCCATCATCTCATCATGAATGTATTAGGTGATTCCTATGTATACACTACTATTGCATGAAACATAAAAGAAATAGGAATTCATCAGAAACCTTTCTACGACCTTCGCCAGCTACTTGTGCCAAGAGCTTGCCATTTGGGCCAACAAGAGCAAATGTCGGCCATGAATTCACACCTAATTCCCGCCATAAATTCATTTCCCCATCATTGACAACCTGATCATTCAAAAGAGGTTAAAGAAAGTATTTAACATAAAGAAAAAAACAGGAAGAAGGAGAGATGCCCTCAATTTTATGAGACAGCCCCAGGTTTTTCAATAATAAGCAGAAACAAAGATGCTTTAAGTTTTGTGCACATTTTATGTTGCTTCCAAGTGTTCATTTCTTGGGGATCTAATAGCTGGGTTGTTCAAGACCAAGCAGGTAAGTTGTCCTTATCAGAAAGAATCGTCCCACGTAAAATCAGTAACACTCCAACTCAAGTACAAGTACTTACAGGATGAGTGATTCCATAGCGTAATACAGCACTTCGAATGGCTTCAAGATCCTTCTCGTTGTCAAACTTAGCCGAATGCACCCCCACAACCACAAACTGCAAAACTAACAATTGCTCAGCTACTATGATTGAGAAGTGTGTATGCAAACCTTCAGAAGCAACTATAAACAAAAAGAATAAGATTGATACAAAAGTTAGCTTCCTCTTTTATTTCCTTTTTTTTATAAGTAATTTTAGCTTCCTCTTAAATGAAGCCTATCATTAAGCGAATATAGATCAAACTTTGCTTGGCTCTGCAGTGTTAACTTCCATTCTTTTTTTCCCTTTTCCCAAGAGAATATCAGAAAAGATTTCAGAGTAAAAGATATGAAGATTGAACTTCATATACAATTAGATGACACCACATTCCTTCAGCTCAAACCCAGCAAACATATCTGATTATGGAAGCAAGAAAGGGGCATGAGAAGAAAAGTTATCTTTAATTCATTTCACATGTATGAGACTGGCTATCATTTAAAGGTCATGCTGTCCGTGATAGCTTCAGGTTCTTTGTTTCTTAGTGCTTTATCCTACAGTGGTTTGACCTGTCAGTATTAACTTAATTAGAAAGATCACAAAATAACGCATATAAAAGCTAAAAGCTTATTGAATTTCCTTCTCCTTTGACAGCATTGCAATTTTCTCAAAACTCATTTGATGCCTTTTCTTTTGCTATTTTTTGCACAAAACCAAGTTTGAATATGTTACAGATGCTGGATATAGTACAATACTGGGATGTTATATACTAACTAATAGATCACTGCATGGATTTCAGTCAACAATCTAAAGCATAACAAACTCAAACAAAAACAAATTATTTAGAGCATTTGCTGCCCAGAAAAGAATATTAGATCAGCACAGATACAATACTAAGACAAACCCCACGGAAGTGCAATCTAGAGAGCATTTTGTTAGTACCATAAAAGTATCTTAACTTGGCCCTTGCAAAAAGAAATGTTCTTTGAACAACTACTTTTTAGAGAAATGTTCTTTCTAGATGAGTTCAAAACAAAATCCAAACCAGCTAACTCGCCCCTAGCCCACCATAATAAGCTTCTTTAACTTTATTTTCCTTTTACCCCTGAAAATTTACCTCTGTATCAGTACACCTCTATCTAATGAAAACCTCTGATTGTCTCTAGTTCCTACATGAACTAGCATGCATGAGCATGTAAGTCCTGCCAGAATTAGATGACATTAACATGCTCATTAAACTGAAAAGAACACGGTTAAGATAGGTATACCGGGATAATATGAGAGAAATGATTGAGGTAATTCGTCAGATGAGCAACTAGTCATAGACAGAATGTATTTCATGAGGCAGCCAATAAAGCTGAGATTGAAACCGTAAAGGTGAGATGGTGAGAGGACAATCTTACTGGCATATCTTTATATTTTCTTTCAAGAAACTCCAGATCTGGCAGTACATGCATACAATTAATGCAGCAGTAAGTCCAGAAGTCCAAGAGAACCACTTTTCCTTTCAAATCCTGCGCAGACAGAGAAATATTTAAGGAACAGGTGCGTAGTAATAGCATGGCTTATCCATTTCCTGATAAATATATGCAACTTAGACATACCTCCAACAAACAATAACATCAAAAGTATTATTCAGCAGAATAGATAATTTTCAAATTCATAGAAGGTATAGGTTATTCGTGGTTGTCACAAAAAGCTTTTTCTAACCAATGCCGTGTTCAGAAGATCCTAATATCACCTCAAGAAGAAAATATGATGATCTATTAAAAATATAACAATATGGTATGAAACAATATATAATGGAGTTATTCCGTAGGAATCTCTCCTCCAAGTTTCAAGAATATTATGCACACCACAAGTAGTCAAAAGAAAACATCATTCAGAAGATTTCAAAACCAGCAGCAATGGATAACAAAAGTTTCCAGAAGAATATTTACATCAATAGCGGAGAATGGAAAAAGAAAACATAAATATGCATATATACGAGAACAAGTCATAAGAAAAAAAAAGATGCCAGAAGAAGCAGAAATGAAAGATATAAATATATAGTTACCCTGCGTAGCTGAAGGGGAGCTGTATTAAGCCAATCAAGTTTAGATGGGAACTCAGGCACAATAGTCGTAGATTTCCTAGTGAAATGCAGAACATTAAACATAACGTTAGTCAGGAATCCACAATAATCAAAGATAAGATATCAAGAATGCAGGGAATCCCGAGTTGCCAGAAAGCATAAGTGATACTAATATAATTTGGGAAGTCTACAGCATAATTTACATTTCAAAATACATAAGAGGGCTACTGTTTACCTGGCGTCCACATCCGAAATATAGTTTACAAATTGTTGAACCCTCTGTGAACGGGATGCGTCTGTAGCGGCAATAGACTAATAAAAGTTAATCTTCTTCTATTATTATAAATGTACCAAATAGAAAGGAACCAAAAAAGAAATCCCAAACTTCATAAAAAATAGATAGAAGCCACACTGGAAATGCCCAAAAAATGTGATGGAGAGAAGTTTCAGCAACAAGAAGAACAGAAGTATGGGACAATGAAATTTGAAGAGAAAAGATAACAAATACTTCAATGTAAGAGGAAGACCTTCTTTCTGTTCAAAAGGAGGACTGCCAGTGCCAAACAACAAGTTCCAAATAGCTTTTGGAGATGCATATTGCATTGCCTGCATAGGACAGCAGCTTGCAAAGATGACCACCAAATCAGGTAAAACCGAAGCAAATTAAAAGGAAGCTTTAGATTTCTTTCTCCTTCAATCTGCTTTTTAATGTTTATACCTTCCAGTTTGTAATAGTGAAGAGGAGACAGGATGCAGCGATTCCTAAGCTTCCATATCGCACAACATTTCGTCTGGTAACCTGCACCCTGTCCATAAATTATTTCTGCAACCTCACTACAACATTATACCAAATGCCCTAAATGGTCATCTCATAAGCCATGATGAGACGAGCCCTTTTTGGGGACAAAAGTATCCCACTCAAGAATTCAGATAGCTGAAAGTGTACTATATTGTGCCATTATGGATATTCTTACTTATCAAAAAATATATTAATATTGTGCCATTATGGATATAATAGAGCACATTGACATTTATTAACAAATGGAATCATAGGATGCCACCAGATTTTGCCTAGGGATGCTAAGATCAGACCAATTACTTTTTCCGGAAAAAAAAAAAAGAGAGAGAGAGAGAGAGAAAAAGGAAAAATTAAAACATGACGCTTGGTTTATACTAATAAAAACAGAGAATGTTCATCAGAAAATAATAATGTAACAGCAACTTCAGCGCAATAAGGGGTTGTAAAAGCCTTATAAAAGGCAGGTAGTTCACTGCCAAACAGATAAATTGACAGTTTGAACATCGAAATCTTGAAAGCTTTCTTACTAATTTGATTGTCCATAGAGCTTCCACACCCTTACATTCATGTAAAGTCCACACAAAAGGTGTGGTGAAGGATTCCTAAAGGAGCCCCCCTCAGAAGGAGATGGAGCTGTCATCCTTCTTTGATTGTTTGATTGGAATAGATAATAACATATACAAGTCCAAGTAGATTACTCTTATTAAAATTAAATCACACTAAGGTGAACCACCAACCTAAAGAGTGGCTGCTTAGCTTGGGTCTTGAACATTCAGAATACGCTGGGTACTACCATTAGAGCTTTAAATGAATACTGGTAGGCTGGATGTCCAGCAGATGGACAAAGGAGATATGGCAAATGGATCTTTTGGAATCACATTGGTAGATAGGAAGGGCTTCCTAAAAGATTGAACATTCTCTATTGCCAGTATGCACTGTTCTTAGCAATTTAACATAACCCAGGTAGGTATAAGTTTAAGAAAAGTATCCGACAGACAAAAAATAGGAATGTGAAAAAGAAGAATGATGAATCTACAAATGTATACAGATTCCAAGTTATTAGATATCAATAGTGGCCATGACGGCGCACATGATCTGATTTAGATGATCAAGATATTGATTGCTCTTACCCTCCAATTGAGGATACGGCGCCACTGGAGGGATAATTATCCAGCACTGCCATACTCTCTGTCCTAATCGATTCAGGGGAAGTGAGAGCCAGATCACTCATGGATTGAGATTCCTGCACCATCACATCTGCAATGTTTTTCATCGTGTCATTTTATAGTAAGCATAGAAAGGCAGCCACTATTAACCACAAATGAGATGTTAGGGAAACACTAGAACTAGAAGCTTTACATATACCAAGTGAAAGACGCTATTTAGCAGCTAAACCATACAACTTGAGGGCGCAAAGAACAGGAAAACCTTTAATAAGTAATAAAGTCATTACAAGAAAGAGTTTACACGCAAGTTTTTTCATAAAAGACACGAAAGAGATTCAGCATTCTACATTTGCCAATGGTACAAGAAAAGGTCATTTCTTAACATGTTGGTGGACTACATACTATGGCTACCAGAGCCACCATTGAGGATATCTTCAAGCGAGATCTTGCTTATCTCATTTCTGATGAGTGATGGCTCCGCTGATTTTAGAGCATCTTCTGATAGTGTTGTTGTCACAGCTATACATCTGCAAGTAGGTCAACATACTTAAGAATGTAGAAGAAATGATTCAAAATAATTACTAACATGAGATCCATAGAGGCAACATCAGAATGATGCCAATATAATTCAGTTGACAGATGCAACAAATGAAGAGGAAAGTCCAAGTAGGTTTGGTGGTACCAACAACTTTGAATGAGTGTATATGGTCCAAATATATAAAGTAAAAGAAAAGGCACTCAATTGCAAATACCTCATTTTTGCAGCTTTGGCAGCTTGTACTCCAGCTAAGGCATCTTCAATCACAATACACTGCCAACATAGAGGATCAATATAATGTCTAGCAAGGTCAGCAAACAGAATACTGATCTACTTGACACATTAAAACTTCATCAGTCTCGAATGATGAACCTTCAGCAAATGCACCATGAACATTTTATAAAAGAATGATGTATAACCACATTTAGAAAATTTTAATTCAACTGAGCCTCTCTTTTACATCCAGAGAATTTTAATTTTCAACCTCAAAAATAGTAGTAACATATTTATATTGTTGCCAGTATCTTTTTCTGAGCATTTCTTATTTTGTTTTTTACTCAGTATCTTTTTTTCTTTTTTTGGTTAGATTTGTTTTCCAGGAAGCTTCATCTGATTCAGGCATAAGTGGATAATATCGTAGGGAAATCTCACTTAAACAAAATGTGAATGCAAATATCGATGGTATCTTAGGCGACTACAAGTTTCTCATCAGGTTAGATAGCATACCACAGCTAAGTGTCTAATAAGAAGAAATTGTAATGGGTGGTATGAAGCAGTACAGTTCATTCTGGAAACTACCTCACTAGTGGGAACATCAAGAATCCGTGATGCAGCCAAGAAAATATCAGGAGCAGGCTTCAAATTTTCAAAAGCATCAGCAGATACAATTGCATCAAACCTGTAAAAGAAACAAGATATGAGGTCAAGAATAAAAAGTTTTTTTTATATAAGTAAATGAGGTCGAGAATTAAAAAAAAAAGATAAGTTAAGCAAAGGAGAGCTCATCAGATTTTACACCCTCGCTTGTAAAACCACAGTAAAGTACTCTGTTCTCCCAAACTACATTATCAACAAACTTATAATGCATGTGTTTGCACACATTAAAATGTATGTACACTACCATGTGCCCAGAAACCCAACACTTCTGACAATTTCTTCCAAGAGCTAGGACCATCTTCGAGATATATGCTCCTTTATATGGACAACCAAGATATTAGCACGAAGAGACAAGTTGATTTATCCCCACAAGTGGGATATCACTGGGTATGTTGTTGTTGTTGTTTAGACAAGTTGATTTAGGAACCAATTTAATTTCTAAAGTTCAAATTATCATGATATACAACAATGAGAGAGTCACAGAAGTATCTATATCTTGAAGATCCAAGAACAACATTTGGGAGTTTAAGCTCCTGATTGCATTGCAAGAGATTCTTTAATTCAACAACCAGTTATGTCCAGCAATGCCCTCGGCAGAAGTTATACACACAAAGCCAAGTATCTTAGGAGTACATATCAGGTAACGCGCTGCAATAAAACATTTCTATAATGACAAAATAAAATAAACTTCTTGCTATGTGTTGATCCAGTACAAGCCAGTATCTCTTGAATGTTGATTATAGAAAGATTTAGTGGTAAATATTCACAGCTAAAGCACATTATGTTAACTCACATCGTTATTGGTAAACCCGCTGCAGCCAAGTTTGCATCAACTTTAATCCGGTCAGCACTAGATGCAACAGCAACTTTGAGACCATTGCTTTTACACTGTTGTACCATATAGCCAAATCAATGAAAAGCAATAAAGCAGAAAGAACAAGATCATATAGTCAAGTTGCATCACAAGTTCCATACCCCTTTTTTTTCATAGTAACATCACAAGTTACATACCTGAGAGACAAGTTCAAGTGCACCAGGGAAACCTATTCCAGAATTCGGTTTTGCATACTACAAATGATTGTCAGTTTTGGGGTAAGTTACTATGAAAGAAAAGAAAGTAATTTGAGAGTGGACCTTCTGAAACATATGAAATTTTAATCACCTTTTCTAAATATATCTCAAAAAACCTCTTCTTTGCAGACTCGGGATCAAACCCTTCAACACCCTTAGCAGAAGCAACACCACCTAAGAATTTTGCTTCACCTGATTTATTTCGAGGACAAAAAGAAGATGAATTTATAAGGAAACTTTACAGAAGTAGCTGGCCTAGTCTAAATACATAAAATATACACGTAAACAAATATTATTTATGAAATATACATGTCTTATACAAAAAATGACAATTGTTTGTTTAAGTAGCCTAACCACCGGGATACATAAATTATACACTTCTTAAATATTCGACATGAAATATATATGTCAACAACATATCCAGTGATATTCCACAAGTGGAGTCTGGGGAGGGTGAGATGCACGCAGACCTTATTCCGTCAAGGTGGAGAGGCTGTTTCGGTAGACCTAGGCTAAAACAAATATTTTCGAAAACATATTTTCGAAAAATGAGATATACATGTCTTCTACAAAAATAATCTATTTAACCAGAGAGTGTAAAAGGACAGTCTGGTGCACAAAACATGTCGCGATCACGCAGGTTAACTACAATGTAATGATCAATTAAAAACTAAGTGAATTTACCCATGCCCATGAAAGGAACAAAATCTTCAACGGTAACTTGAACACCCATTTCAGCAAAAAGATCAACAGCAGCTCTTCTAGAAGGATCCTCACTATTACATAACACTCCATCCATATCAAATAACACAGCCGACACTTTCCCCCATTGAGTACCACTTTCTGATACATCCTTTTCTTCCAATTTTTGACAAGCATTCACCTTTAAACCCATATTTCTTGACTCAAATTCCAAGATTCTGTAACTTTTTGAATTAAATTGAAATGAAAATTTGGATGTTGAGTTGAAAAGTGTAGTGAGCCTTGTTTTGGAAAATTTGTAAGTGGATAATGGAGAGTGTGTAAGCCTCAAAGCCATTTTTTTTTTTTGGGGGGCTTTGGTAATGTTTCAACTGAAACCTTAGAGAAGTTGTTTGGTTGTTATTTGGGTGGCGGGGAAGGGGATTCAGTTGTGTTTTGTGTGATTGGACTATTATACCCTTTTATCCAAGTTTGATATGAGGGTGGTTTTGAATGGATAATCAAAATTGGGGTGGCATTTTGTCTTTTTCCTTTTTATTTTATGTGATGGACAATATTGGTTTCTTTATTGATTTTATAATTTTTTTTAATGAGAGTGTGGAACATATTCTGATAGTGACGTGTAAATAATTTCAAAAAAGTAAGTTCAGAAATGTTTTGAGAGGTGCATTCGATAGTATGAAAATTTAGAACTACATTTAAAGAAAAGAAATATAATAAGAACCATCTTAATCTAGTCAAGTTCTACTTCAACTCTAGTTTTCTCTTTTTCTTTTTTGTTTGTTGATTCATATCGTTTTTTACGAATTCGGAAGTACCGTGCATTCTGAGATAAAGTTAAGACAATATCGTTAATAATTGGGGATACAAAATCTTTATACCTCCAGAAGCAAACAAACATATTGTATTGGATAAAAATCGACTTGTCTACGTGACACCCCCGGTAACATAATCTGGAGCTAACCAAACAAGTGTTGGCAAGTTGCGAGCCGAGGTGAGTCATAAGTCGCCGAAGACAGAAATCGAAGTTAACGACCGAGGAAAGGAAGCAAGATGTTTGCTTCGGTGAAATGTCACCTCGGTTGATTGCAAGGCCATGCACTCGAAGCTAATAGCTTGAGCTTCGGTAAATAAGGCCGTCTTAGTAAAGAGTTTTCCCCTTATTTCGGCCCACTAACTCCACTACCTGAGAGGTTAGACAAGCAGAGCTTAATGAGAACGTGGTATCATGGCTTTGTACATCTATAAATAGCTTCTTATTTTACAATGTAACTATTCAGAAAGATATACCAAAACTCTGCCAAAATTAGTACTCAAGTCTATATATTGAAATATCAATCATTACGCATAATTACTGTTTTTTCTATTGTGATTTCGACTTTGATACATTGATTTGCTTGTATTCGTGATCTAGATTCGATTTGTGTTCTAAGATCAGTTTAAGCCAAATACACATACTAATAGATTGATGCACCTTCTACAAAATCTGTCATACGTCGCTGAGTACTGTGGCAGTCTACTCTTTACGGTCTTTATAATCCTTCACAGTCCGGATGCTGTTCCTTTGTGGTTTTTAGGAATCCACAACCTACTGCAAGTTTGATAGCCTAATGTAGCTTCCTTCTACATCTTCCACGCAAATGTCAAACAGCAACGCTGAAAACTTTGGCTGATAACCTTCCAAACCTTACATGAATGTGATTCTCTGTTCTTAAAGATACCAATAAAATGAAAGGCAAACACGTATACTGATTGTGTGCCACTCATATAATTTTACCAAGTTTTGGACTTTTAAGGGACACTAAGCTGTTTTGATGCAGCTTTTGTTAATCTTGGACCATGGAAGTAACATTTAAACTAAACAAAAGTGTTTGTAATAAAGATTACTACCAAGTACCAATTAATATAAATAGCTAATATAAAGCTTATACATTCTCCCTAGATGCAAAAGTGGGTATTGTTTTATACAAAATCTATGGGAACTTCTCCTAACCAGAGGAGCACATGGACACTTTTTACAAAATTTGCAGCCACCAAAATGCATTTTTCATGTGCATATATATATATATGCCTCTAGAACCTAGAAATGCTGCTTCTTGACAAGCTAATAATTTCCAAAGACTAAGAGCTATATACATCCTCAAAATACCATGCTAAGGTTCCGAGGCACTCTCAGATGGAATCATAAAAAGCTGTACATACTCTTCAAAACCACAAAGCAGTAGCTGCTAGCAACTGAAGCTCCATGGACACAACTAGGTAAAATGGCCCCAATCTATCTGAAATATGGGGTCACTTGGCTTGGCGTTGTTCAACATTTGTACTGTGGACTCAATAAAGGATTCATCAGGGATTATGTCGCTTCCAGCATCATCTTGCAAGGTCACATAATACCCATTATCAATATTTTCTGATGGTACACCAAAGTTGATAAAACTCGGTGCTGAACCGCTGTACAAGTTTTGATCTTTTCCAGTTTCCTTATTCTTATGCTGTTTATATGCAGCCACTTCTCTATTATATCTTTCCTTGTCCTTCTTACTTGCCTCAATATAAGGCTGCAAAATTAGAAGTAGAGAAACGGTCAACTAGGAGATAAGTTTTAATCCCAGCTTGCTACATGGAGCCATTTGAATTTGTGCATATGATGTACTATTAGGAGAAACAAGAATGCTCAACTGATACATAGAGCACATAAATGGCCACAATCATGATAAATAGATTTAGAAGTTGATTCATATTAAAGCTGCTAGAAACATAATCATTAGTACTTCATTGTACCTTCCTGTCATTTTCAGATAGAGTCCTCCAAGCTTTAGTTGCCATATCTCTTACATTCTGAGCACCAGAACTCTCCCCAATTAAATTCTTTAGTCTTTCGCATTCCAACTTGACGTACATCTGATATGCACTCCTTGCTCTTAATGGAGCATCAGGGTAATCTTTCTTCAGATATATGTTGGTTGATGAAATCTGCGATGAAGGCTTTTGCTCTGGTGTATCTGGCCCTACTGAAAGATAAATTTATGATCATCTTGAGTGTTGACCTAAGCAAATGTAAATAGTCTGGTGGAAACAGACTCAAAATTTGGGGTTTTAATTTGACAGGCTTGTAATCCTAGGAAATTCAGGAACTAACATCGATTCCATGACTCCACAAAGTAATTGCATGAGGAGAGACTTATCTTCAACAAATAGCACACATCTGAGTGGAACACATAAAGATGGATACATATCCTTGAAGGTTATTGATGCCTTCCAAATCGAAACAAATCTAATCTTCCACCACTCTGTACCGCAAAAAAATCAATATTGATGCAACGTGTGTCTCACTTTTAATCTATTCCCCCATCTTTCCCCTTGTTTTTCCTTTTTTCTTTTGGCTTAAGCATTTCTTCACTCAAGACATTCGTACAAGTCGTATAGAAAGTCCTTTTTTTTGGGGACAAGTGTATAACAAGTCTAGTAGATACATATTTCTTGTAGTATTACATAATCATAAATGTACCAATTCATTTTTCACGGTCAATTAGACAAGAAAAATAGCAATTCCATTCTGTTTACTATCTACAACTACACCAACGTAGGTCTATCCCTAGCTTTTTACTGAACACATAGCATGAGTGTGTCATCGATGGTTCAAATTCGTGTCTCACTTCAAAACTGACATTCCAACACTTGTAGAACGATAAAGAAGAATATAAACCTGTTGAAGCTAGGCAACTTTCAGCAGTGCACTTCCTCTTTTCAGCTGCGCCGTCCATATTATGGGAGCGAGAGGCTGCCGCAGAAGATGACCAATCACAAAATTTCCTCTTCCCTGCCAAGTCATTTGTGCTATTCCCAGGACCTAAAGAAAGATCATATTCATCAAAGAGACTAACAGAGAGGAGTTGATGTCACACCAGACTAGGGGATTAAAAGATTCAACTTCTATGGAACCATAAACCTCCAGACATTAAAAAAAGGGGAGGTTTACCTTTTAATGATTCTGGCCTAGCAGCATCAGAAGCTTGACGAGATGATGGCATGGTTGCTTTTTCTCTACTTCGATAGTAGTACATTTGCTCAAATTGGAGAAGGAGATGTTCATAAACCTTTTGAAGTTGAGTCGGCAACATCACGACATTGCTTTTCAAATGCAAAGCCTGTGCAACTTCACCCCACTTAGCATCCTTAGTGACCTAAACATCGTGATCAGTGAATAACCTTGTGTTATGGAAGAGACGACACTATTCAAGAAAACACTAGAGGGACAAGTTTCTTAAAAGTCGTTTCGGATGTTACACCCTTTTATTACACTCAACTTAAAGATTATAATCAAATGCTATTGCACAAAAAACACATCCAATTGGCTAATGATCATACCATCACCATGTCAACTAGACTAGAGCAATAACCACCTCATATAGTTTCTTTTGTAACTTCTTTTTTTGGAAAAGTGAAGTTCTGGAGAACTTTTACATGAATATATGCCAGCTTGAGCACTCAAAATACATAAAAATAGAAATAGCAAGTTGCTTATGGATTTAACAAAAAACAAAAAAGAAGTTAAACTCTGCTAATACCCACGTCTGAAGTTGCATTGGGATACTAATGTTATACAAGGCATGCAGTCGTTTACTTTTGAAATATGGCAACTAGAGTCCATCTCTACACATTAGCAACTTGGTTGGCGGTAATTTCTACAATATCCTGCCAAGATGCTAATGTGTAAAACATGACCCCTAGTTGTGGATATTCTGCAAAACAACTTCACAACACTTGGCAACCACCTCTTTGCCAGACATCAACATAAATAAAGGTAAAAGCAAAAAGGTACCTGATTAAATCCACCTCTTTTAACGACTTCTTCATAGAAAAGATACAAATCCAAAGTTGTTTCTCTAAAGTTAAAGCTGCATATTTATAAAATGTAACTTTCATTAGCACAAAATTTCACTCTCAACCAACTTACAAGCTTCAAAATGTAAGGAAACTCACATGATACTAAGTCCAGAGGCCTCATTCAACTTGTTAAGCTTTTCATAGAACCCATCTTTTCCACTCTGCATTATTGTTGATACATTGCTGGCACCGGAAAAGCCACATGCATAACTTACAGGACCAGCAAACTTATTATCCATTGTGATGGTCTTCTTATTTTTCCTCTTTTCATCTGCTTCCATACACAATATGGACACAGTAGCAAACAGCAACTTTGATTTCCAATGTGACTCTACTATTTTATGGGGTTCATAACACAAATGTTTCGTCCACGTAACTGTGTGGGTCCTACTGTTTAGAGGACTTGGTCTGATGTGGTACATTTGTGGGACCTTTTTGTTGTCAAACAAGCGTACGTGTGTCCTGCATGCATGATGGAGAAGATCTGACCGTTTGTAGTGGATTTGAGCACAATATCAGCCGTCCTTAATTCCGTGTCTCATATTCATTTTGCAAATGTTGGAATTTTGAGCTTTTTTAACTCCCAATCTTTGCATGGCTATTTGCATTTTGGCCCTTGCTGTGTTTTTTCCTTTCCAAGCTAAGCATCCAATCAGGGATCCATTAACAATTTGAACTTTATGAATTTGAAAATAATTATCCGTATGCCTTTAAAACGTCTCATCTTATTAACATTTACTTCAAACAATAATGATAGATCAATAACTAAGGTAATGAGCGACTCTTTTGTAACCAAAAAAAAAATTAAAATTAATCCCTTAGTGGTAATAATTCTCCATATCAAATTGTAAGTTTACAACTGTACAAGCAGGGGCGGCCCTAAGACTATTGAAGGGGTATCAATTAATAGTACTTTTTTACGGAAAAATTACATACGTAGATTGGTATAAAAAATTATGTCTACATAGTACTATATGTTGGGTTCCCTTAATGTCTTCATATGTTAACTTATTTTTATTTTAATTTAATACTCCTTAACAAAAATTATGGATCCGTCATTGTGTACAAGAGCCAACAATGTCTTACTTAGTGCTTTTGTCCATGATTTGATCAAAGGAAAAGAAAATGAAGTTGAACCTTTTAAAAAGTTAGTAATCAAATTCATAAGTGGCCCTTTAGAATTGACATCAAGTTTTATTTTAACACTTTGATTAAGGCTTATTATGTAATTATTAGTCATTTAACATCATTATTGTATTCCTAAAATTTGTGTTCGATTTTTATAATTAAATGAAGGAAATTGGATCGGGTCACCCATGTGGGTCAACCCGGATCCATCCCAAAATAATAATTGTATTATTAAATATATATATATATATATATATATATATATATATATATATATATATATATATATATATATTAGTTATATATTTATTATTATTATTATTATTATTATTATTATTATTTTGATTAAATAAAGAAGAAAAGGAAAAGACACAACTTTTCCTTTAAACGTTGTTTTCACTGCATAAAAAGGAAGCGTCCCTTTTCCTGCAGAACACTTTTCCTAACGCAAGAAAAACAATTTTCTTCCTCCTTCTTCTTCTTCTCTCAAATCCTAGTTCCTAAGCAATTTCAACTGAAGACACTTCACCGAAATTAGCAAGGAACAAACATCTGTACAAGGTACGACCCTAGACTGTGGCAATTTCAGTACAATTCGTGTTATTTACATGTGATTGTGTTATTGACTAGTGAAACGAATACGGTTGTCTTGTAAACTTTGTGTTCTTGGAATTATTCTTCATTGGTATCAGAGCCCGAATTATTTGTTTCCTAGTCTGTGATTTAAAGGACCGAAGAACAACGCACTTTTGATAAATGCTATAGCGATTTGTGTTCAATTTTTTTTGATAAAATTGACGGCGTCTTCACTGTTTGAACTTTGAATGAAACTTCTGTACAAGTGACGTATGAAGTGTTGCGTTTTTCCAACATCGTTCGTAGCATTTATAAATGTTGTCAAATGGCAATTTTGATTATGGCCAAATTTTTTTTTAAGGTTATTGTTCCAAGAGTTTGGTGTCGTTTGGAACAATGACTGCCTTGATTTCCACAAAGATTATATGAAAAGGACTATGTTAGTCAATCATGATAATCACAGTCCAATGCACATAAGAGAAGGAAATCTGTTGAAAATTTTGAATAGAATATGATGAAAATCATGTGGAAATCCATAGAAGTAAAAGACAAAAAACTTGACCAAATTCTTGCTCAGACAAGTTTTATTAACAAGTTGAAAAGGAACTTGTATTTATGCTCTTTGATATTTTTCTTTGACTTATTAATTCAAAATTTGGCTATCCCTTGACGATATTGGGCTGGAACCCGTGGATGGCCAAAATGTTATACTGGTGATTATAAGTGCTTGGATCTATTTCGGCTAATCGGAGAAGGTTGTTTTTTTATATTGATTACGCCGGATGAATGCAATATTCTTTTTTTTAAACCCATGATAAGAGCAAGACAGTGATCTTGCTTTTATGCCAAAATTATGGATCCTAAGCCGCATACTGTTTTTATCACAACCTTGATACCACAATAAATTGTATACATATAGATGTGTAATTTTTTGGTGGAGATATAACACATACTTTTGTTTAAGTTACAAAAGCAAAGGGTAGTGAATATTTGTCAAGGATATCAAGGAGAATGTCTTCTGGTTCAATCTAGTAATGCAGATATTCTCCAAAGTTGACTATGATAATGAGCCAATTGACTTAAAAAAATATGATGATTAATATGTCTTGGTAATGAGACATTTGTATTTTCAATTGTCCTTTCAACCAAGTACATACTACTAAGTACTAAGGTAGACCTTCTAATTCCATGGCAAAAAGATTTTCAATTAAAAGTGAATAGACACATTTTTCCTCATAAACTACCATATAAAGTTTTTTTTATAAAACTTTATTGTGCGTCCTTCTTTAATATACATGTGTATGTTTGATGGCAACTCTTAATTTTTCTGTATGTGTTACAGAAAATCATGGGATGCCTAAGAAGGACGCCTATACGAGTTCGCACTGAGAGTCAGAGGAAAATGGTGAAAGATATGATTGATATTTTGGCCAAATTCCCTCTAGCACCTAATACTAGAAAAGAAGATCTAGTATGTTTTGTGGAACATCTTATATTGGTTAACAAGTTAATCCAACAGACCGTGTGGTTTGGTGGTTTGTTAATAGATGAGGACAAATATAAGGCATTACGATCAACCCTGTCATTTAATGAGTTCCATAGAGACATGCTTGATAAAACTTGGAAAGAGATTTAAAACAAATTGGTTGGATCTTTCGTGTTGGTCGGACCTTATAGAATGTTAGTTCAGGATATTGTGCAGAGATTGTATAACGATATTGCCATAAATATCCAGAAGACTGTGTGTCGTTCTATTGGACTACCTATGAGAGATAGAAATAGGTTGAATTTAGTTCGACCAGTGGTTCCGAGAGCCGGTTTTCTATTGCCCGATTTCCTATTGTCCCCTAATTTGTACAGGGCTCTTATTAAATCTATTCCAGTCCATGTGAAAGAATTTAAGTATAGGTCTGCTTAGTATTAATAGTTGTCTATGTGATGTAGTACTTGCATAAGTATGTAAATTTTTTTTTTGTTTAACTTTAGTGTATATGTTGATTGTTATTGTGTAAGTTGAATATTTCTATATTTGTTATAGAATTTGTTCCTTGTTTATTTTATCTTGAATTTAAGTTATTTTAAGACAATGTATTCCTTACATAATTAATTATATTGAATTTACTACATGTTAGTTCTTTAGATGATGATTGGGAACTTAGTGAACTTTCGATTCTAAATCTAATATGGAATAAATATTTATATAGTTAATTATTTTGAGGAATAATATGTATATGAATTTAGGCTTAAATTATGTACTTAGTTGTCTCACTTTAGTTTATACTTGTTTTGAATATCAGTATGTCAACTGCTACTAAGAACATTGTCGCCGAGCTTAATAAAGGCGATAAGCTAAATGGCGACAATTATGAAATATGGAGTATGAAAATCCAGTATGTTTTGGAAGAGCAAGAGGCTCTTGAGGCTCTTAATGTGTTTCTGACGCCTCCTGAAGATGGTGACACTGAACAACATGTGAGAGACCTTCAGGCTTATCAGGCTTGGAGAAAGAAGAACTCTCTCGCTCCTATTACTTTGCTGAGTAGTATGGATAATGATATAATGAGAGAGTTCCGTGAGTATGACAATGCTAAGGACATGTGGTCCGCATTGAAAGAATAATTTGGTCATACTTCAGTTGCTAAGTTGAGGGCACTTACTATTAAGTTTGATACTTATAAGAAACGCCCTGATCATACTATGCGTAAGCATCTTCGTCATATGTTGAATATGGTGAATGAGCTAAAGGATGCTGGGCATGTATTGACTGAGGAGCAACAAGTCCAGGCGGTAATCCGTTCCTTACCTCAAAACTGGGAAAATATGAAAATGCACCTGACCCACAACGTTAGCATCAAAACAATGGAAGATGCTAAGCGTCATTTGGAACTCGAGGAAGAGCGCCTCGGGGTGGACAAAGCTACTACAAGTGCGTATGTGGCAAGTTCTGGTCCAAAACGTGGACAAGGCAAAAAACGCAAGTATGGTGGGTTTTCTCAAAAGAAGGGGAAAGGACAAGCCTCTAAGAAACCTAAGACTAATCATCAAGGAAAGAAAGACGGTTCTTTTCAAAAGAAGAAAGTGGACATGGCTAAGCAGAAGTGCTACAACTGTGAGAACAAAGGACATTATGCTCGTGATTGCCCCGAGCCTAAAAAGGTATATGATCTTATTCCAAATTTACATAGTGATGTAAATATTTCTTGTTCTCCTTATCTAACTGAATCTCATCCTATGTGGATTGTAGACTCGGGAGCCACTGACCATATAGCGAAGGATAGAGACGCCTTCGTAGAATTTCGACGAATTTCACATGGAGCAAGATGGATTTATGTAGGAAATAACTCCAAAGTGGAAGTTAAAGGGATTGGTACCTGCAAGCTTGATATGCGTGGTGGCCAAACTCTATTTCTACATGATGTACTATTTGCCCCGTCAATTCGCCGAAATTTGGTCTCAGTTACTATGTTGATTAGTTTAGGATTTCATTTAGTCTTTCATGAACAAGGTCTTGATTTGTATTTGGCCAAGACAAAATATGGCACTGGTTATTTCTATGATGGTTTTATTGTATTGGATATTGTTCCTAATAATAATATTAGTTTTTCCTTATTTACGTCTACTTCTAACTATGAAAATGATGTAAATACGTGGCATGCTAGGCTTGGCCATATTGGTCAACAAAGAATGAATCGCTTAGCCAAAGAAGGTCTTCTTGGCACTTTAGACAAAATTGATATGTCTACTTGTGAATTTTGTCTAGCTGGAAAAACTGCTAGAAAACCATTTGGAAAAGGTACTAGAGCCAATACTCCATTGCAGTTAATCCATTCTGACATCTGTGGTCCAATGAATGTAAGGGCAAGACATGGTGTTATTTACTTTATCACGTTTATCGATGATTTTACTCGATTTGGTTTTGTCTATTTGATTTCTCATAAATCTGAGGCTTTAAGTTGCTTCATCAAGTTTATGAACTTAGTTGAGAATCAACTAGACAGAAAAATCAAGGCTTTAAGAACCGATCGAGGAAGAGAATATTTGTCTGATGAGTTCAAACAATTATGTGATGAAAAGGGAATTCAAAGACAGTTGACTATTCGTAAAAATTTCGCCCAGCAGCCACTTTTAACACTGGTATTTAGTTTGAGGCCACTATTTTTATTGGTCTTACATTAGAGGCCACTTTTGGGCCTTTACTAAATAAATATTGACTTAAGTTCTGATAATTGACTGAACTTCAGTCCATACGGCCCCTGGACTGAAGTTCCATCTCTAAGGACTGAACTTCAGTCCATATGACCATGGACTGAATTTCAGTCCATAGTATGGACATGGACTGAAGTTCCATCTTTAAGGATTGAACTTCAGTCCATATGGCCCTGGACTGAAGTTCCATCTTAAGGACTGGACTGAACTTCAGTCCATATGGCCTGGATTGAAGTTCAATCTTTAAGGACTGAACTTCAATCCGGCCTCTGGACTGAAGTTCTATCTCTTTAAGTAAAAGTGGCCACAAACTAAATATTTTGGTATTAGTGGCCTGTGCCCACAGACCAGTGGCAAAAGTGGCCTTTCGTGCACTTTCCCCGACTATTCCCTACACTCCACAACAAAATGGTGTTGCGGAACGACGAAATAGAACCTTGTTGGAAATGGTTAGGTCAATGATGGCACAAGCAAAATTGCCTATCACATATTGGGGTGATGCATTACTTACTGCTGCATATGTACTTAACCGTGTCCCTTCTAAATCAGTTACATCTACTCCATACGAGTTATGGACTAATCGAAAACCCGTTTTGAGTTTTTTAAAGCCTTGGGGTTGTGCTGCATTTATCCATAATTCTTCTTCCCGATATGGAAAATTAGGTCCAAGGGGAAGAAAGTGTATCTTCATTCGATACTCCGAACAATCTAAGGGTTATGTGTTTATAGGTGAACAAGATAATGGCACTGTAACTGAAATTAAATCACGTGATGTTACATTCTTAGAGAATGATTTTCCTAAGCAGGGAGAGATAGGTCATGACTTGTCTCTCTTCGAAACTGCGGACCAGACCGCTTCCGCTTTAGATACACAAATGGATTTGGATGGTATTGACCATGGTGATAATGAACCTGTTCAAATTTCCACCGATATACCATTCAAACAAAATCCATTTAATGTCGCTGGTCCCAGTGGGAGTAACTCATCGATTGATGAATCAATTTGTCAATATCAAGCTCGACGAACAAATCGTTCGCATATTCCCCGTCGCCGATTTGAGATCGAAGGGGAAGCATTTATGGTTACTCCACAAGACGAAGAAGAACCAAGGAATGTAAATGAGGCTCTTACTTGCCCCGCTAAGGATAAATGGTTAAAAGCAATGGAGGAGGAGATGGAGTCAATGAAATCAAACCAAGTATGGGAGTTGGTTGATCTACCTATGGGCCGAAAAGCTATCGGGAACAAGTGGGTTCTTAAGATCAAGCGTAAGGCCGATGGTAGCATTGACAGATATAAAGCTCGGCTAGTAGCTAAGGGGTATACACAACAGAAATGAATTGATTATGAGGAAACATTTTCGCCTGTTGTCCGTTTTACTTCAATAAGGCTAATTTTGTCAATAGTGGCTAATTTGGATCTTGAATTACATCAAATGGATGTTAAAACTGCATTTCTCAATGGAGAACTAGAAGAAGAAATCTACATGGCACAACCTGTAGGTTTCGTGAAAAAAGGCCAAGAGCATAAAGTATGCCGACTTCATAGGTCAATTTATGGTCTTAAACAATCTTCTAGACAATGGTATTTACGTTTCCATAATGCAATCATATCATACGATTTCACTATGATTCATGAAGACCATTGTGTGTACATCAAAAGGTCCAAAGATAAGTTTGTGATCTTATCATTGTATGTAGACGACATACTTATAGCTGCAAGTGACTTTGAGTATGTGAAAGAAGTGAAAGAATGGTTATCATCAACATTTGAGATGAAAGATATGGGTGAAGCGTCGTACATTCTTGGAGTTAAGATTTTAAGAGATCGTTCAAAGAGATTTTTGTCTCTTTCACAAGAGCCTTACATCAAGAAGGTTCTTGAACGATTTAATATGCAGGACTGCAGACCCATAAACACTCCTGTTTCTAAGGCTGAAGCTTTAAGTCGGAGGATGTCCTCAGACTCCACAAGAGATGGAACAAATGAGAAGGGTTCCTTATGCCAATGCAATCGGTTGTCTTATGTACGCTATGATGTGTACTAGACCTGATATCTGTTATGCTGTTAGTTTAGTTAGCAGATATCAGTCTAACCCAGGACAACAACACTGAAAAGCAGTTAAAAGGATACTATGGTATCTTAAAAGCACAGTTGACTACTCCTTGTGTTACCAAGGTGATGATCTACAACTAAGAGGCTACACTGATGCTGATTGGGGAGGAGATTTAGATGAGAGAAAATCAACCTCTGGATATGTATTCTTGTTGAACAATGGCGCCATTTCATGGAGCAGCAAGAAACAATCATGCATAGCTTTATCTACAACGGAAGCTGAATTTGTAGCACTTTCAGCCGCTGTGCAAGAATCTATTTGGCTTAAACGTTTTCTAGTACACTTGGGTGTGTATGACAATGTTGTTGAACCAGTAACCATCAATTGTGATAGTCAAGCTACAATTGCCTACACAAAGGATCCCAAGTACCATGGCAAGACTAAACATATTGATATTAAGTATAATTTTGTTAGAGACTTGGTAGTACATAAAGAAGTGAATGTGAAATACATATCTACGCATCATATGGTAGCAGATCCCTTAACGAAACCCATAGCATGTGATGCTTATGAGAAACATGTGAAGTCGTTGGGATTGCGCAGGTGCTAATGTATTTTTTTATTTTTTCCCAATTCATGTTCATGTAAAAACTACATCATTTTTTTTTTTTGAAGTTAATGATAGTTGAAGCCTAATTATCCATATTTGTTGGTTCATATACATATAAATTTTATGTTTGGAACATAAAATTCGAGTATAAGAAGTATGTCGGACAGACAAAAGATTGTCCTATTCACACAGGCAATCGCCTCTATTATCTAAGTGACTAATATGGATGAGACAATTATAAACTTATTATTATCGGAAGTGATAATAATAGAGAGCGAAAAGTTTATAATATAAATGTCGTTTCTTTAAATATTTAATCAAGTGTGATTAAAGGTGACAGTCTGTTTTGATTGCCAGATGCGAGTTCTGTTGTTAGAAAGTTGAATGAGTAGATTTGTGAACTCAAAGTTAGACATAGGTTGTCTGAACTATCATCTGCACAGTATTATTGAACAGACATACGCTCCATGGGGAAGGAGTTAATACTGTGATACGTGAATCATACCACATATGCATAAGATGACCTTATGGCGGTAAAAGTTAAAATCTCTACTTGCTACGGTGTGAAGCCTTGAAAATTACAAGTAATTTTCCCTATCATACCCTCATGACTTTGATCAGTTTTTCGAGATTCAATTTGGTGTTTGCTATCTTAGGGTGTTGCCAAGAGATCATGAATGATTCGGTCTGGCAGGACGTTTCTAGAAAAGCAAATCGAGTTGAGATTAAGAGATTCTTGGGATAAGGAAGATCATTGAGTATAATCACATTAGTTGTGTTCATTGACCGGTCCTTTATATTTGTCTTTGCGACAAGAACATAATGATGAACTCAAATTAATACAAAGAGATTGTGAGAGAGATGAATGTGATAAATGATCTAGGGTACTGCATACTTTAATCTACTCCAAGACGTCGTTGATCGAGATGTTATATATTCCTAACAGATGTATAGCAATGCGCTCTCCTAGTATGCACTGGTCACACGGTCTAGTCGTAATGTATGAAAGTTACAGACTTGGAATGAGAGTTGACCCACTATGTGTGAGTAGGAGATGAAGAAAATTGGATCGGGTCACCCATGTGGGTCAACCCGGATCCATCCCAAAATAATAATTGTATTATTAAATATATATATTAGTTATATATTTATTATTATTATTATTATTATTATTATTATTATTATTATTATTTTGATTAAATAAAGAAGAAAAGGAAAAGACACAACTTTTCCTTTAAACGTTGTTTTCACTGCATAAAAAGGAAGCGTCCCTTTTCCTGCAGAACACTTTTCCTAACGCAAGAAAAACAATTTTCTCCCTCCTTCTTCTTCTTCTCTCAAATCCTAGTTCCTAAGCAATTTCAACTGAAGACACTTCACCGAAATTAGCAAGGAACAAACATTTGTACAAGGTACGACCCTAGACTGTGGCAATTTCAGTACAATTCGTGTTATTTACATGTGATTGTTGTTGACACCCAATTTCGTCCCGAGACTTAATTAATGACTAATTATTTAAATGAAAACTAATTATTTAAAATAAAATTGAAATTAAAATTAATTAATTAAAATTAGCTATATTAAATTAGCAGGAGAGTTTCTTGGAGGCTGTTTAGGATGTTAGTGAGCAGAGGAAGGTAAAGCTAGAGGCAGTCCTGGTAGTAGCAGGAAGTTGAAAGGGGTTGTCTTTGGTTGTTAAAGGGTGTATAGGAGAGCTGGAAATTCTGTTCTTTTTGTTTTCTAGAGGAGGAAGGGGTGGTTTCAGTTTTCTGGTTGTATGTGGGCTTTGAAATGAGCTGTAGTAGTAGCAGAGGTGTAAGGAGTAGTCTCTGTTTCTGTGTTTGTTTTGAAAGTGAGTTCAGGGTGCAGTTTAGTTAGAGTAGTATGAGGGAGTTGTAGGGGTCTGTTATTGCTCATAGAGAGGTTGTTCTGATGCTGTTTTGTGCAGGGTGTTTGAGGGAGTTGTAGGGGTCTGTTATTGCTCATAGAGAGGTTGTTCTGATGCTGTTTTGTGCAGGGTGTTCGAGGAGGTATAAAGAGGGTCTGTTATGGTTTATTTCAAGAGACTTGGTCTGGTTGTTGCAGATGCAGTTAACTGTCCCAGGGGTTCAGGAAAGGGTATTAAGCAGTATGAAATGTTAGATGTAGTTCTCTGGAGGTTTGTTTGGTGGATGCTTGAAGTAGAGGAGTAAAGGGATCTCAGTATAGGGGTCATTTAAGTGGTCTATGAAATCCGTTTGGGTAGTTTGTAGTAGAATTTATTAGGAAAATGTTCCTTGTTTTCTGCACTTAAAACATGTAGGAAATCAGCAAATTCATTATTTGTTTCTGGTCGTTGACTCTCTACAAGAGTGAAGCTGCTGAGAGCAGCAAAAAAGAGAAACGACTATAGAAAATCACTAGTTAATTATCTTGCAAAATAAGGTATTTAAAAAAGATGTTGGAGGTCTGGTTCTGTCTTTTCTTTAAAACTCATAGCCTGTAACATTGGAATCCTTGTAACATCATAATAGCAGGTTTGTTATGGTGAATTTCTATTTGGATTCATCCCTTGGATCTGTATAGTTTATGACATTTGTTCGGATATAGAATTTGTTCTTGTTCCTGGTTTTGTCTTATTTATTTAGTTTAGTTATGGCATATCCTGTTGTTTCTTAGTTTGGTTGCCGGTAAGCATTTTAGTTCCAATTTCGAAATTATATATATACATATGTGTGTGTGTGTGTGTATTACACACACTTGCATTTTTAGATTATATTTATTTTTGGTGTTTTCGTCCTAAAGCTTCCGATGGCTAGCTAAAGGAATTAATGTATGGGAATATTAAGACGTAGCCAGTAGTTTAGGGTTATATTATGGAAACTTGGCCTTTTTTTGAATAAATTTTGACATGAAATTCATGTGAAGCTAAAGAAAAAGCGATAGGAATTTGATTAGCACTACAGATCTTGTGCCTTCTTGGTTTAAATGGTTTGGAAGTTCTCCCTAGACTTTTATTGTCAATACAAAAAAATATATATGACAATTGACTCTTATTTAAGTTGCTTATCATTTGTCTGCTACCACTAGATTTGTGTGAATCCATTTGTTTACTTGAGTGATCCTAGTGCACATAATAATTTTTATTCTCTCCGTTTTCTTTGACATGAACACCCTTGGGCGCGAGTTGATTAAAACTCATCTATTGGGATAGCTATTTGCATTTGGAGTTATTCGATCCGCTTCGCATTTTTGGGACTTGATATCCCCGAAAACGTAAAAGAAAGAAAAAATGAAAATCACAAAGTCCAAGGCTCAATGATTGAGTTTGCGCTTCCGGGTTCTACCTTCTGAACTCCCTCTCTTCCGTCCCCTTTAGAAAAGCATGTTTTTAGGAGCCCTGTAGAATAGAATTGGTATTTGAATTTTGAATAATTATTGTAAAATTACTTAAATTGATTTATATGAATGCTTTGTATCATTTCTTTGCGAATCGCCAATTAATTTATGGATGTTTAGAATCATTTATCAATTAATGAGTGCAAAAACAAATTCAACTAAAATCATACCTTTGTCATAATTTGCATTTGAATTATTTATTTATTGATTATATTAATATTCCGTTATTTATTTATTTAATTTAATTTATTTACTTAGTTAATCAATTAAATTTCAATCCTTTATTTATTTATTTACTTAATCTAATTTATTTAATTTCAATTAATCATTTATTTAATCAATTAAATATTTATTTACTTAATTAATTAATTATTATTCATTTACTCATTTATTTAATTAAAATCAACAAGTATTCATTTATTTATTTATTTATTTATCTATTTATTCAATCAGTTAATTAATCCTTTATTATTATCCAATTATTTATCTAGTTTGTTTTATTTAATTATCTAACTTCATTTAATCTTTATTTATTTACTTAATTAACCAATTGATCATTATTTAATTATCCATTTAATTGATCTTAAATTTGGTCGTTTATCTATATAAGTATTGGCACAACTAAAATCTTATCTTATTTTATTATTTCTATTATCCTTATTTAAAATTAATTTTATATACTTATTATCCTTAACAAATTCGTGAAAACCGCCGGATTAACCGCTTTTAGCGGATTTTCGGAAGTGCTCCCGCAAGGGACCTTCTTTCGAATTTAATAGAACCACTTACCTAAGAATCTCTGATTTTAATTTAATTTTCTTTTAAATAAAGGTTAAATTGCACTCTTTAGTTAACTTAGGTTCCTAATAATCCTTAAATTAGGTGGCGACTCCAAAGAAACCCTTTGGAATCTCATTTTGTTGAAATATACCCGAAACCTATCTTTTCTTAAAGAAAGGGTAATTTTTTGGGTTCAACAGCGTGGCGACTCCGCTGGGGATACGCAAATGGTTATAACCAAAAGATTTTCACGAATTTACTTTCTTTATATATGTGTTGATTGTATGTATGCGTAGCTTAACTCTTTGTTTGTTTGCATCCGTAGAATTAATTGTTGGAAATGAATGTATTGAAGCATGTTTTATTTGTGCATAGTCTGCATTCCGTTCATATTTCCTCCCTCATGGAGCCTGTCAATTCTCTTTTATCTCCTCGATTTCATCACGGGGGGGCCGCATGACGGGCAATAATACAGGAAGGGCATTGTCCTTCCTAGGTCTCTGAATTTCTTTCGTGTCACCAAAGTTAGTTGGGGTATGGTTTGCCTGGTTTTGTCATGGCCGGTTTTACTGGTTTATGGGGCCAGGTTTATCCCGCATAGGTCTGAATCAGCCTCAACCGTTAGCCCACTCTTAGAAGGAGATTAGGTCATGCATGCATATACACCTTAGTTTGGACCCGGTCCTTGATACCGTTTCCAGGAATTAAGAAACCGCCCTTTTGTCAACGGGTTCTTGAACCCAACGACAATGCATATTATGTGCTGTGTGATAACGAATCCTCAGTCCTAACCATGTTTTGAGCGAAATCAGATTTAGAATTTTGTCTCCTATGTTGTCTTTTAGGTCAGAAAATGGAAGAATTTAGCATAATTGAGATCATAATGCAGATTTTTTGTGAACAAAGTAGAATTGTAGTCGGGGGGAAAGTTAGGCGGATTTGATTGGCTTGTGTTTTGGAGATGGTCTGGTGTAGTGAGATCTAAGAGGCGAAGCCCCTGGTGTCTTTAAAAGATCAGTGGGGTCCCTCTCAAGAATGGCTTTGCGTGTGTGCAGGTCCGTGTTGACTAACCAGCTGTAAATTCTTATTGAATGAAGTATGTTTGTCGCATACTAGAAGAGTGAAGCCCCTATGTCTATAAACGACCAATGGGGTCCCTCCTTGAAGACCAGTGCGGTCTTGGCTACCTAGGAAACTGAGAGGCTTGATTAAAGCCGAGGACCAGTGAGGAGCCTTATGAACAAGGTCTGTGAGCTTTACAAAACCTAGGAAGCTGAGAGGCTTGTCTAAAGCCGAGGACCAGTGAGGTTTTATTTTGAAAGGCCAATTGGCGCCTTTCATGATTTGTAGTCTGGTATTGTGAAGGCAGTTGGAAATCTCACCCCTGGATGTTGTGAAATAATTGGGAGTTGCGCTTGGAGGAGCGTTGATGTTTGCAAAAGGTATAGAGGTTTGTTTCAGGTTTTAGGCATTTGGGTTTAGAAATTTGGTGCAGATGTTGTGGAGAGCATAAGTTGTGTTAGATTTTTGAGTTGGCACCAACTTTGAGAAGATAGTTGGGATAACAGAATTGCGGTGTCGAGGCGGCGAGCTAGTTATTATCAATTATTGTTATTATTTATCGCTTACTCTAAATCTGAATTGATCAAAACTGTCATGAACTATTTTTCGTTACCACTTGTTTGCGCGTCTTAGGCCCACCTCTGGCAATAAGAGGCACCTTACAGGGTAGGAAGCGTTTGCATTTTTTATTTACGCTCAACTACTTGTGTTTGCCACATGTCAACTTGTTTAAAATGCAAAGCGCTACGTGATGCGCGCTATGTGATATGTGTGCAATTTTGCCAATGACATGCAAACTAACGTGGTTACTGTTGAACTTTTTCTTTGTTTTGTTTATCCCCCAAGCAGAGGTTTGATTTATGCTGATTTAAGCTGGCTGATCACTCTTATTACACAAGGACAAAGGACCAATCTGCATACTGGTACACATTTCCACAACTGACAATGACTGGAATAGATGATGAACCTCGCAATACCGAGAAAAATCTCGTAACTCCTGAATCATCAAGAGGAAATGTCATTATTGCTCAAGACGAACTGATTCTTGATATGGCTAAGGAACTACAGATGCTAAAAGATGAGCTGGCTGCGGTAAAAGGACAAACTCCTAAAAATACGCCGTTGCGTGGGCCCGATGCATCCCACTCTCTGGTTCAAATGGGGCAATCTCTGGGGCAATCGCTGAACTCAATTGATGGGGTCGCCAATATGAACACACCTTTGAACACCCACAATTTTTTAAAAGCACCAGTCCACCAAAGCAACTTGCCATTTGTCCAAGCTCCACATCCAAATAACGCTCAATCTAGCCAAACAATTAACCGACCACCCATCTACCCATCACATCAACAACAGCCATCATACACCCCGCACCCCGCCAATACTTATTATCAGACAAACACTCCATATCCATACCAAACTTCCACTTACCAAAATGAACCCATCCCGCAAGCTTACACTGAAAATCCACCTGCACCATTAGTCCAAGTGGCGGTGTCTGGCGGGTAAGATGTTCATATTGTGCAAATTGATGATTACACCAATCCTCCTTATGTGAAGTTTTAAAATGGTGTTAGAAGAGCCAAAAAGGCAGGTGATGGGGGTGAAGATTTGGAGAAAAAGGTACAAGGTTGGGTGATGAGTGCTCTTAGCAAAGCATCAAAAGGCAAGGACAAGGAAAGTCTAGAATATGAAGACTTGTGTGTTCATCCTGGGATTGAATACCCAGAAGGGTACAAAGTACCAAAGTTTGTTAAGTTTGATGGCAAAGGCAACCCCCGAGCCTATTTGAGAAGGTATTGTGAAACCTTGGGAGTGGGAAAGAATGAAGAGCTCCGTATGAAATTATTCATTCATTCATAGTCTTGAAGGCGAAGCTTTAGACTGGTACTCCGAGCAGGATCCCTCAAAATGGATTAACTGGAGGAGTATGGCTCACGACTTCATGGAGCGTTTTGGTTTCTATGCTGAAATACCATTAGATCGGTTGGCTATTGCAAGGTTTAGGAAGAAGTCGACCGAGACCTTTAGAGAATACGCGGTACGTTGGAGGAGTGAGGCTGCCAAAGTTAAGCCTCCCATGAGTGAGGAAGAGTTTGTGGGACATTTCATCGAGACATTAGATGAATTTTACTATGATCGAATGGCATCCATGACTAACTCTACTTTTGCCAATCTAGTGAAAATGGGGGAGATATATGAAGCTGGTTTGAAATCTGGTAGGATCACAAATTTGGCCGCTTTGCAAGCTACAAGTAAAGCAATCCAGTCTGGGTCTGGTAATGGCTTTAACAAAAAGAAGAAAGAGGAAGTGGGAGCTGTTGTGGGAGACATCGAGCGTCGACCGGCTGGAAAGTTGAATTTTGACAATTCGTCTGCTTTTCCCGCCTACCAAAGCCCATACTATCCAAATTACCCCCACTCACTACCAGATGCCACCGGTTCCTTATCCGGTTTACAATGCACAAGCAAATTACTACCAACCTAGAGCACATGCACCTAATCAATACCCTCGTCAGCCAAATTTTCAAGCACCCCAGAATTACCAGCCTCGTCCTCTTGTTCGTCCCAATGTGCAAGGGTTTAATCAGAATTACGAAAGGAGAGCAACCAAAACCTATACTCCTATAGCCGAGTCATATGGCCAGCTTTTTGAGAGATTAAGAAATGCGGGAGTTGTGCAGCCTATCCCTGATAACACTCCAAACCCACATCCAAAATGGTATGATGCAAATAAGCAATGTGCTTATCACTCAGGGGCAGCCGGCCATGATATTGAGAGATGTTATACTTTCAAAGACAAGGTCGAAGGTTTAATCAAAGCAGGCACCATTCAACTCACCGGCACTCAGCCAAATGTGCATGATAATCCTCTTCCCAATCATGGTAACAATGCAGTTAATATGATTTCTCTTGAGGAGGAACCAAATCTGAAGAGCACCATAGTCTCTATCTATGATGTAAAGGTTGATAATATTGCTTTAAGGTACCTAAGCAAGCACTAACTCTATTGCCAAAGAATGAGGGAACTTCTGGCATAGGTGGCAACCCCGCTGAAGGAAAGATGGAAAAGGCTGAGTCTGAGAAGAAGCCGACTAGTGTCATGCTACAGCCTCTTTTACCATTGAACCAGTCATTTGTCCAAGCACCAGAAATGGCCATGCAGAATTTGATTGAAGGTGTTGGCAGCCTATTCTTGAATGATGGATTGAAATGCAGTGCAACTATTGAAGATTTTAAGAAAGAGCCACATGTGCAGAAGGCTGAACCAAGTGATGTGATGGCTAATTGGACTTGTGGTCCAAAAGAGACTTGATGAATGAACTCGTTATTTTTGTTTTGGCATCACAGTCAGCTTGAGGCCCTGAACTGTGTTTTGCACTTTGTTTATGTTTATGTTTATGTTTATGTCTATGTCTTTCAAATAACTCTTTTAAATCCTACGTGTTTACTTTTATGTTGTATGCCTCCCTAAATTAGGTTTTGAATAAACAAATGCACTGCATTCCTACCTTATTATTTTGCTATACTTTAACTATTTATGTGCTTTACTATTTGCTTTTGATTAATATACTTACTACTGTTTCAAATTAAAAACAAAACGTGCTTGAACTTTGCTTGTGATCTATAACGAAACAGCTGAACGATTTAAGGATGATGCACTGGAAGGTTACTTTTTGCACTCTTTGGATATTACATTACCGTTAGAACTTCAAACTGGGGCAGCTTTATTTGCCAGCAATTGGAGCCGAAGCGGTTTGTCTATGCAAATGGAAGTCCTTTATTTGAGAAACCATTCCAGAAGATAAGTTGGAAGATGTTGAATGCGCAAAGAGAAGATTTGAATAGTTTACTTCAAACCGGGGCAATTGGTGTTGAAGAATCTCTTTCCTAATTAAGAAGAAGCAACGGAAAATTTGCGCCAAGTTGGCAATGTCATTATGTTGAAGAACACTAATCCTGGCAGATATTTATAATCAATTTTGGCCAAAGGTAATCGACGCAGATGCCTCAAAAGATACTATGTCTGAAGCAACCGCAAGTTAGCATTAGTCCGAATGTAATCTTTGATGTAATGCGAACTACGCGTAACCTGATTCCCGAGGCGGGATACGTAGGCAACTCATATAGAGTTCGGTTGCACTAGCACAGGAATCCCCTATTTCCTCTTTTATGTATTTTTGAACTACTTCTGACCTGATTCCTGGAATGGCAACAGGATAAGTAGGCAATCCCCATCGGATTCGGTCAACATATTGTAACACTTTAGGCTTGTTTATCTTCTATGATGTAATTCCGAACTATGCATCTGGGCAGATGTGTGGATTTTCCAATTCGGATACAGCTTCGTACTTAGATTGCCATATTTTCCCAAAAAAAAAAAAAAATCTTTATGTAAGCAGAATTACGCAAAGCATGATTCCTGTGGAGGGATACGTAGGCGCTCTTAACGGGCTCGACTCTATAATTTTAAAATTTCCAGTCTCCCCTAAGGCAAGCAATTGGGGCAATTTTGCAAAGATAATTTGAAGATATGGAAGATAGAAACTGGGGCAATTTTGCCAGATAATTCGAAGATTTGAGAGATAGCAACTGGGGCAATTTTTGCAAAGATAATTTGAAGATATGGAATATAGAAACTGGGGCAAATTTTGCAAAAGAGTTCAAAGGCATAAAGATTATAACTGGGGCAGATTTTTGCAAAATTGGTATGGCTTATCAAAGGATTAAGTGGCAAAGTTCTAAAAGTATTCGAGACTAGCATAAGTTGCAAAGACAAATGACGTTCAGTTTGTTTCAAGATATGTCATGAGTTTGAGTTAAAGCAAAAATTTTAAATGCATTATAACTTCGGTCGTGTATCAATGATTATTTATTTTATCAAATTACTTTATTTTGCCTCTATCTTAAAATATTATACAATATTGAGTTCATAAATCATGTCACTGGGTATAATTTGCAAGCCCAAGTCTAAAGAAGAACGAGGGAGCAGCGGCAGCGAGTTCAAGATGAATCAGCACAAATCAAACACCCCTCCCCAAAACTAACAAAATTTTCTTTGAGAGCAGGAACATGAAAACTTGCAATGAAAGGATCATTCACATTGTGGATGAACAATTTATTGAACGCGCGTCCAAAGTTGCCTTTTAGATTGTGTCGCATTGCCTTTTTCATAACTTAAAGCATTATGCTTTGTCATGAGTTATTGTCGAACAGGCGACATTTATACCCCCTATGACTTTAATCCCTAGTAGGCGACAAAGCTGAGGCTGGTTTTGTGTTTTCAAAACTAAGCCAAATAGGGCATCGCTTTATTTTAGTTGATAATCCGCACAAGGCCATCCTTGCTGGATTATCTCGCCAATTGATTTATCAATGGTTATCGCACTGACTACATTTCCGCACTACTCTGCTTTGCACTTGTTTTAAAAAAGTTAATTCCTTGTTTTACTCTTTCAGGTTGACCACCAGGCGGGGCTTCTCCCTTGTTTGACTTTCACGCCTATTGATTCGCTAAATCGCTTTTGCGTTGCTTTACATTTTACGCTAAATTGCTTTGTACCTGCTTTCAATTATGCCTTTGCACTTGCTTTTATATTATAACTTGCTTTACTTTCAGGTTAACAGGTCAGCCCTGAGACCCTCCTTGCTTTGTGCCGGATCGGATCACCAGCTGATTTGTAGACAATCAATTCCAAGACCCTCCTTGCTGCGTGCCCGACCGGCTTGCCAGTTGATTTGTCAAGATTTTTCAAATTGCTTTGCACTTGATTTAAATTATGCCTTCACATTTTCTTTGTATTAAGTCTTGTTTTACTTTTCAGGTTAACAGGTCGGTCCCGAGACCCTCCTTGCTTCGTGCCGGACCGGTTCGCCAGCTGATTTGTTCGACAATCAACCCCAAGACCCTCCTTGCTGTGTGCCCGACCGGCTTGCCAGTTGATTTGTCAAGATTGTCCAAATTGCTTTGCACTCGCTTTAAATTACGCCTTCGCATTTTCTTTGTATTACGTCTTGTTTTACTTTTCAGGTTAACAGGTCAGTCCCGAGACCCTCCTTGCTTCGTGCCGGACCGGTTCGCCAGCTGATTTGTTCGACAATCAACCCCAAGACCCTCCTTGTTTTATGCCCGACCGGCTTGCCAGTTGATTTGTCAAGATTGTTGAAAATGTTTTGCACTATGATTTCGCATTTGCTTTATTGCTTCGCCAGTGGATGGGAAGACAATTTATCAAAGATATTGTAGCTTGCACTTACAAATTACGTCATGCCTACCATAAGCAATTGGAGGCCTTATTCTGAAGCCTATCATAAGCAATTGAAGGCTCTTTTATTGATCCTACCGTAAGCAATCGGGGGTCTTATTATCAAGTCTATCGTGTGCAAGCGAAGACTTCATTAGCATTGAAGCCTACCATAAGAAATTGGAGGCCTTATTCCGAAGCCCATCATAAGCAATTGAAGGCTCTTTTATTATTGACCCTACCGTAAGCAATCGAGGGTTTTATTATCAAGTCTATCGTGAGCAAGCGAAGACCTCATTAGCGTTGAAGCCCACCATAAGCAATTGGAGGCCTTATTTTGAAGCATATCATAAGCAATTAAAAGCTCTTTTGTTATTGATCCTACCGTAAGCAATCAGAGGTCTTATTATCAAGTCTATCGTGAGCAAGCGAAGACATCGTTATCATTCGAAGCCTACCATAAGCAGTTGGAGGCATTATCATGAAGCCTATCATAGGCAATTGAAGGCTCTTTTAAGTTGAACATCAGATTCAAATAATGATCAGCCTAGAGGTGCTCCGGGCGGAGCGCCTCATCAGTTGATTGAAGGAAGAACTTGTTGATAGCATCACAACCAGCATTTACAATCTTATATTATCCCTTTATTTATTCCTTATTTCAATTATTATAGTGTATTAGCAGTCGCTCGCTTACCGTTTGTTAAGTCTTTACAGAATTTTGGCAATGCCGTAGCAGCATTTGGAGCAAAACGTGGAACTTTTTCTTAGCAGTGAACAGGGGCAATCGTTGATATGAGCTAGACTCGTCAACGAGGATCTGAAGAATCGCACTCGAACAAGCAAGTTTAACTAATCTTTCATTTCAGATTAGGCGTCAGTTTGAATTCTTTTCTATTCGTGAGCCCTTTCTTTTGTCAATCGTGCGAGTCTTTGTATCTAAGTGTCGTCGAACTACATATGGCCTGATTCTCTTTCAGCCCGAGATATGTAGGCAACTCGAAAACCGGAGTTCGGCCATGTCCATAAGCCTCGCATTTCGGTCCTTGGAATCGAAGTCTTGGCTTTACCGTGACGAAATTGGTTTTCACGTCAACTTTCTTTACCCTGAAAACTCTTTCATCCTTTTCGGGTAAAGAGGGGCAGCTGTTGACACCCAATTTCGTCCCGAGACTTAATTAATGACTAATTATTTAAATGAAAACTAATTATTTAAAATAAAATTGAAATTAAAATTAATTAATTAAAATTAGTTATAGTAAATTAATTAATTTCAAAAGAAAAGGCTAAGTGTGCAATATACAACCCCAATTTTAGCCTACTCGTGTAATTTTTCACTTACTCCTATAATTCCTAAAGTGGGGGGCTAAAATTGCCTTACGAATTAATTTCCAGCTCACTTTTGCAAACATATATACATACAATCCACGTGCATATCATTTCAGCCCTAATCTCCCTCCCCATTTCAGTGTGACCCGACCCGCGATAACCCTAATCCCAACCCAAAATCCCCTCTCTTCTCAAGCCTAATCACACAATACGCCATGATTGTAGTACGATCTGGTCCCAAGAGTGAAGCTGCTGAGAGCAGCAAAAAAGAGAAACGACTATAGAAAATCGCTAGTTAATTATCTTGCAAAATAAGGTATTTAAAAAAGATGTTGGAGGTCTGGTTCTGTCTTTTCTTTAAAACTCATAGCCTGTAACATTGGAATCCTTGTAACATCATAATAGCAGGTTTGTTCTGGTGAATTTCTATTTGGATTCATCCCTTGGATCTGTATAGTTTATGACATTTGTTCGGATATAGAATTTGTTCTTGTTCCTGGTTTTGTCTTATTTATTTAGTTTAGTTATGGCATATCCTGTTGTTTCTTAGTTTGGTTGCCGGTAAGCATTTTAGTTCCAATTTCGAAATTATATATATACATATGTGTGTGTGTGTGTGTGTGTGTATTACACACACTTGCATTTTTAGATTATATTTATTTTTGGTGTTTTCGTCCTAAAGCTTCCGATGGCTAGCTAAAGGAATTAATGTATGGGAATATTAAGACGTAGCCAGTAGTTTAGGGTTATATTATGGAAACTTGGCCTTTTTTTGAATAAATTTTGACATGAAATTCATGTGAAGCTAAAGAAAAAGCGATAGGAATTTGATTAGCACTACAGATCTTGTGCCTTCTTGGTTTAAATGGTTTGGAAGTTCTCCCTAGACTTTTATTGTCAATACAAAAAAATATATATGACAATTGACTCTTATTTAAGTTGCTTATCATTTGTCTGCTACCACTAGATTTGTGTGAATCCATTTGTTTACTTGAGTGATCCTAGTGCACATAATAATTTTTATTCTCTCCGTTTTCTTTGACATGAACACCCTTGGGCGCGAGTTGATTAAAACTCATCTATTGGGATAGCTATTTGCATTTGGAGTTATTCGATCCGCTTCGCATTTTTGGGACTTGATATCCCCGAAAACGTAAAAGAAAGAAAAAATGAAAATCACAAAGTCCAAGGCTCAATGATTGAGTTTGCGCTTCCGGGTTCTACCTTCTGAACTCCCTCTCTTCCGTCCCCTTTAGAAAAGCATGTTTTTAGGAGCCCTGTAGAATAGAATTGGTATTTGAATTTTGAATAATTATTGTAAAATTACTTAAATTGATTTATATGAATGCTTTGTATCACTTCTTTGCGAATCGCCAATTAATTTATGGATGTTTAGAATCATTTGTCAATTAATGAGTGCAAAAACAAATTCGACTAAAATCATACCTTTGTCATAATTTGCATTTGAATTATTTATTTATTGATTATATTAATATTCCGTTATTTATTTATTTAATTTAATTTATTTACTTAGTTAATCAATTAAATTTCAATCCTTTATTTATTTATTTACTTAATCTAATTTATTTAATTTCAATTAATCATTTATTTAATCAATTAAATATTTATTTACTTAATTAATTAATTAATTATTCATTTACTCATTTATTTAATTAGAATCAACAAGTATTCATTTATTTAATTAAGTTATTTATTTGTTTATTTATTTATCTATTTATTCAACCAGTTAATTAATCCTTTATTATTATCCAATTATTTATCTAGTTTGTTTTATTTAATTATCTAACTTCATTTAACCTTGATTTATTTACTTAATTAACCAATTGATCATTATTTAATTATCCATTTAATTGATCTTAAATTTGGTCGTTTATCTATATAAGTATTGGCACAACTAAAATCTTATCTTATTTTATTATTTCTATTATCCTTATTTAAAATTAATTTTATATACTTATTATCCTTAACAAATTCGTGAAAACCGCCGGATTAACCGCTTTTAGCGGATTTTCGAAAGTGCTCCCGCAAGGGACCTTCTTTCGAATTTAATAGAACCACTTACCTAAGAATCTCTGATTTTAATTTAATTTTCTTTTAAATAAAGGTTAAATTGCACTCTTTAGTTAACTTAGGTTCCTAATAATCCTTAAATTAGGTGGCGACTCCAAAGAAACCCTTTGGAATCCCATTTTGTTGAAATATACCTGAAACCTATCTTTTCTTAAAGAAAGGGTAATTTTTTGGGTTCAACAATTGTATTATTGACTAGTGAAACGAATACGGTTGTCTTGTAAACTTTGTGTTCTTGGAATTATTCTTCATTAAATGTATTATTTTTAGGGCACAAGTGATTCGTTGTATAAAAATAGAAGGCATAATGAGTATAAATCTACCATGTTTAATTGATTGGTGTGCTAATAGAAAATAGACGAATAACGGTAATGTATATCTAAGCAAAGCAGCAATAAAGATGATAATGAAAACAAAAGCAAAATAAAGTAAGGAATGTCTGATTGATTAGCCAAGTTGTGCTCCAATGATGCCGACGGAAGCAGCCTTCAATTAAGCAATACAATAACCAGAACAACAAGAAGAACAAGTAGCAATGACAGAGGAGGAACGTAGTAATAAGTAGAGTTTGGGTTACAAGAGAGTCTAAGTGGTACAACTATATGGTAAAGATTGTATTTATAGGCCTAAAGTACTAAACTTAGTGAAACTCATTCTTTCTCACGTCGCTCTGCGATCAGCTGGCCACTGAGACGTGATAAAACTTCCCCCTGAAATTAGCAGACTCAATTAGAGTAGCAACCTTCCTCGCTCAAGTGACCGACGGAATCTTCTTCGGAGTTTAGTATCCGGATGGGGACCGATCAGATTGAGCTCTACTATAATCACACAATCAGACAAGACAAGTTGAGTTGATGGCACATTGTCTTGAAAATTCACACTGTATTTGCTACACCGTCAGATACAAAGCAACAGGTGTCCGGTCTGATTTCGACCAATACAATTATTTTTATTAAACGTAATGAAAAGTTAAAAGTTTTATGATAACTTGGGTAACTCTTTAAAACATGTTGTTGAAACTTGAGATTATGAAAGGAATTAAGGACGAACAAGGAAAGAAGTAGAAGTGTTGAGAAGAAATTGACAACTTGAAACCACAATTAAAGGACCAATTGAAGAATTACAGCAAGGTGAAGAACAGCAGCCAACAAGTTGTCATCAGCATTGGAGCAAAATCCAAACACGTCAGCAATCCAATATTAGAGTATTATTATTAAGGCAATCCATTCCATTCCATTCCTTTGCGAGTGTTTGAGTTGTCCGCCTCCAGAAAGATAGCCACCCATTTTTCCTATGACCAAAATCAAACCCCATTAAGGGAAAAATCGCTGAAGGCTGCATGAGTAGTTATCAAGAACATATCCAGTTGTGGAAACAATGGTGGTTGTTTTTTCTCAGCCTTGTTCCCCATTCCTTGCTCTTCGTAACAAACCTCCTTTTTCATCTTCCTTTACAATTCGCCCTTGCTTCTCTTCTCGTCGATGGTTAATTCCTCGTTTTACCACTCAAAGGTGTTCCCTTTATCCCTTTTCTCTTTTCATTCTACACTTTAAGCTCTTGATATTCTTAATTACTAACTTTCTCCTCTACATTTGTATTGAGATTTTTACCCTCTTCCAATAAGTAGCTTTAAACTTGGTCCTATTCAATAAAGCAATTAAAAATAATCAAGATTGCAAGAAAGTAGCATTATTCTAAGATAGTGTACCTCAAAGGTGCTTCCTTTGACTCTTTAAGCTGTTGATGTGGTGAATTACTGATTTGCTTCTCTATATTTGTATTCGGATTTTTACCCTTTTTTTTTTTATTTATTAGCTTAAGTTCGTCCAATTTTGGTGTACTACAATCCATTGTGTTTGTTCTATAAAGCAATTAAATAATTAGTGCAGGAATGTAGCAATCTTCCAAGATAATGTGAAACTCACGTATTCCAGCTAACCAAACAACAAGAAAAATGTGAAGATAATTTTTTTTTTCTTCCTTAGTCGCATGCATATTTTGTATCTGTTGGAAGTTGATTATTGTTGTTCCTGTAAAGAGAAACGTTGTCTTTCCCGTTTCCATTTTGTTACTAGGTTTCTAAGCTTGCCAACTGTGTTTGAGGAAGTAGTCCTATTTTTACATGCTAAAAATCGTGAACCGAAAGAAGGTGGTAGGCGAATGTACTAGTAGATAGGGATATTGCTCTATTAACAGATGTACTTTTGAGATATGGAAAGATTCACACATTAAATTACCTTCCATTGTCTTTCAACAAATAAATTCAATGCAACAATCTTTGACAAGTTATTGGGTTCACCAATGTAGCTTCTTGTGCATAGGCAAAAGGTCCCTACTTAGCTAGAATTGTATGGACATTCACAAGACTAGCCTTCTACCGTCTCTAATACAAAAAAAAAAAAAAAAAAAAAAAAAGAGGATTTTTTTGGTTCTTGTGGCAAGAAAACTGTCGGCCCCAAATGTGTTTAAGAACTATGTGCAACTAATAGATAAAGGTCCAAAGGAAGAGGCAACTAGTTTGTAAAAATTTATGTGATGCCTCCTACAAATAATTAGGACTTTCAAATTAAACCTCGAGATCTTTCCAATCTTCACTCTTTCTCTCCCCTCTATTTGTGAATACACTCACAAGCAATGTGTGTGGGTGTTTTCCCCAATTGCAATTGAGGCACAACAGTTGTTGCGTGCGCACACACAATATTGGAAAGTCGTGTTGTTTTTGCAATAGAGGAACTTGGTATTTTCACTATCATTTCCTACTGTTTATCTCTTGGTGATGTTTTGGAGAAGGTTATATTAATAGAAGGATGTGCATCTGATAGTTCACTGGTTCACTGGTAGTTGACAATGATGATATTCAATATTCATCTTGGTTTACTAACTCCAAATCTGCCTATGTAGAATTGAATATACTGCAGAGAATAGCAGTACGATGTGAGAGTAGTTGATTGCCATCTTCATCAAAAAGACTGTTTGACTGCCATCACAATTTAATTTCTTTTCTTTTATTGCAGGGTGGGAAGTTTTAGCTCTAGATGTTCCATTAATACTGATGTCCTTACTGACATTGCAACTGATGAAGAGGTTCGAGATGGCCTTGTAAATGATGATTGTGGCTGTTCAGTGCCTGTTGTTCATCTCAAATCTGATATCCTGGAAACTGAAGCACTGCATCTGCTAGCTAAAGGCACATTTGTGGATACACTCTTGACAACATTGCCGGTAAGATTTATTATGAATAATTTTAACTCCTTCGTTTCTACTTCCCCTGTTCTCATCTTACTAGAACTGCTACACATTTAATTGTTTTATTATCGGTGATGTTGACAGGTCCTATCAGAGGAGGAGCAGAATGTTATTGCTGCAACTCCTGCTCATCCATCAGGGTTGTACGGTTAGTCTTTCCCCCTTAAGTTGACTGGCATCTCATATTCTAGTGTTTCAACTTATCGAAGTATTTGAGGAGAAAGGAGGTTTGAAAGTAGCATGAGTTGCCGTCTGCTGTACTTTAAAATGATGATAACGGCTGAACCTGTACTTGGTCTGGAATTTACCCAAGGATACTTTTTAGTTATTAATGCGGGTATAGAATCTATTGAGGTCCGTTAGAAGTTTGTATAATATTAGGTTGAGAGACAGAAAAATCTGATATCTTGTTGGTCAGATATGTATGGTAGATGGACTAGTTGGAGAAACAAAGCAGTGTCATTGTACAACTGAAGATTTGAGAGCTCCCTCTGGCCTCAAATCTTCTATCTTCAGTAATAGAATATCTAATGTTGTCCATGAAAAGCTATTTTCCATTTTGAAACTTTAATTTGACAAGGCATCCACTACTGTAGTTGATGGTTCATGGAATTCCATTAGGGCGAAGACCCTCCATTACCCCTGGTGGTCATCAGGCTGGTTTGGAAGTTTGATAAGTAGTTTGGCTCTGAAAACATGATAAGTTACTGATTGTCTGCATTGTGCCAGTAATCTTTTTTCATTTCATAGATTTCTGATGCGAAGTGCTTTGAACAGCTTTGTACGGCTGTTGCCTGGCTGGGAATTTGGTGGAACAACTTTGGAATTTTGCCTGGCCAGCTGCTATTGCTATGATTCATCCAAGTCTTCTTCCTGTAGCGCTGATGGGTTTCTTCTCTAAGGTCTGAATTAATAAGTGATACCAAATGTAAAGGCCAGAAGAATAATATTTACCTTACATCTTGCTAATTGTACAGTTTGCTGTAATTGGTGGAGGTCCTCTGGTTGGCAAGCTTATGGATCACTTTCCAAGGGTACCTGCATATAACTTTCTGTCTATAGTCCAGGTATCCTTTTCTGCACGTGTCGCTAATGAAAGGTGTATACAAAAGCTTTTCTCCTGAAGGTTCCCTAATACTTCTTTTCTGTCAGACAGCCGCCCAGCTGGTGTCTGTTGGAATGATTATACGTGGTCATGCTCTTCATATTACATCTGCGTCATGTTTAGTTTTCCGTCCTTGGTTTATTGTGCTTGTTCTAGCGGGAGCTGTTGAGAGGCTATCTGGGTTGGCATTGGGGGTAGCTACGGAGCGTGATTGGGTTGTTTTGGTACTGCTGAATGAACTTTGTTTTGTCTCCTATTTCTATTTTGACTCCTTACCTGAGCTCAAGCAATTTCATAATTTGGAGTCTCGCTTTTACAGTTAGCTGGAACGAATCGCCCAGTTGCTCTTGCTCAAGCAAATGCTATTCTAAACCGTATTGACCTCTTATGCGAGGTAATAGGCACATCAATTTGGAGCTTTTTTCCCTCTTTTGCAGCATACTGATTATGACTGATCACAATTATAATCAAAAGTTTACGTTTTGTTTCTATAGAGGGAAGCTTATATAATATACTATAGTTGAAAATTTTAGTGATTGTAATTTATCTTAAAGAAGTTAGTTCTGTATGATGCATCTTACGAGTCTCTTTTCCTATGGATAACTGTAGATTGCTGGAGCATCATTATTTGGCATTCTTTTGTCCAAATTTGAACTAGTGGCATGCTTAAAAATTGCTGCTGGTTTGATGATTGGGGCACTTCCTGTTGTGGTAAATCTTGGTCCTGGTTCTATTTCATTCTTTGATAAGTTTCAAATACTGTATTGCAATTACATGTTATCACGTCTTTCACTAGGTATCTCTGACATGGCTAACCAACAAGCTTTCTTCTGGGGTTCTTGACCGTGCTGTGCAAACTTGTTTTAGTTCCTCTGGGGAATCTATACAAGAATCTGAAAATATAGGTATCCTCTCTTGATTTGAGTTACATTGAAGGTGAACATTGATCTTGCTTGTATACTAAGTCCATTGTTTCTTTCAGTGGTAGTGGGTCTGGAAGCTATAAAGCATGGCTGGTTTGAATATATCAAACAGCCTGTTCTTCCAGCAAGCATATCCTATGTGCTTTTATACTTCAATGTTGTTCTTGCACCTGGTGGTTTAATGACAGCATTCCTAACACAGCAAGGTATTTTCTGCACTCTAGATTCATGAAGTTTTCACCTTTAGTTTTCTGGCTGGTCTCACTTACTGGATTTTGAGAATGTCACAAATGTTAGACATTACCGTAGATAATTTGGATTTGGTTTCAATTGGACTATGACCTATCAAAAATAAAGAAGCTTGAATTGGATCAATGTGTTAGTATGAACAGTTGATATTACTTCATCATTCATCAATCTAAAATATTTATCTGGTATTCTTTGATGGGTCCTCGTTTTGTAGGTCGAGAATGTTTAAAGCAGATGTGGCTTCCTTTACAACCCTTCATGTCTTGAAGAAATTACAAATAATCCGATATCTAGAGTATAATCGTATTGCGAAGTATACATGTGGCTTCCTTCACAACCCTTCATGTCTTGAAGAAATTACAAATAATCCGATGTATTGCGAAGCATACATCTTGTCATGCTGATACCAGCAAAGTACCAAAATATACCTCATTAAAGGGATTTTGTTAGACACAAAAGAAGTTTTGACCTTCTTTAACTTTAGATTAAGTCGTTAACAACCAGAAACCTTGAAAAAGGTTTAGCTGTCTATCGTTATAACTTCCCTTTTGTTTGAAAAAATAAATAAATTATGTACTCTTTTGATAGACGAGTTTATGATGATTTTGTCCAAAACTGTGCTAATTCTGTAGGATATTCTATCAGCTTGAAATCTTCCTTATAGTAACCTGAGATAGTTCCCATCTCTATTTCTCTTGTAGAAAGTATATTTAACATCCATGAAAGAAAGGGAGCATCTGCTCAAAACCTTAAGACAACACATAAGATCCTCATAAATCACTTTGGCTTCCCTTATCCGTCCGATATAGGATATTACACATGCTTCCTGATCTTGGTTGATTTTTAATATCCTTATTGATTGCTAAATCGCATAAAAGATTCATAAGTCTAATCATTTTCCCTGCACAGCACCCTTGGACTATCTTTCTGTTGGCAAGCATACAAGACTGTTTCTCTGTGGTCCCTCATTCAGTTTTACCCATTGTACCATGTTTTCACGTAGTTTACATTAAACACAGACATACTACCTACTTCTCCCAAAAAAAAAAATAATAATAAATAAATAAACACGGGCATACCACCTCTCGGCTGTTTCTTTTTGAAATTGTGAGTGTTTCAATGAGTGTGGTGGTCTTTAAGGTGTAAATTAGGTGCTAACACCTTTTATTTTCGAGCAATTTGCTGGCTCTGTTAATAGTGTTTTTGTAACTGTAAGTGGCATATCCTGTAAACAAAGTCTTTATTGTGCACTCCATGTTTAAAATTTGCAACTAAATTGGAAATTTGACCGATCTCTATAACTTTTAGTAACTTGCAATGATTTATATAACATGACCCCTGTATGACGATATGCTTTCTGTATTTTTGTACTTAGTTAAGTCTTCGGATGAACAGCACTTCCTGCAAAAGGCTTCAAATGCATCCGAAACTCTTTCATTACTAAAAAGAACTTGAAAATTGAAAGTACCACTTTAACATCAATTGAAACATCACTGTAACGATTTCAGGTTTAAATCCATCTATTATTGGGGGCTTCAGCGGATTATGTGCTTTTATGGGCGTTGCAGCAACACTTGTCTCAGCAAAGATGGTCAAGCACCTTGGCATCTTAAGGGTTGGTTCTGCTCCTTATATGTTATCTGGTTCTTGTCACAAATAATGTCCTCTTATCATTCACGGTGTGGGCCTAACTCTTATGAACTGTAAATATCAGGCAGGAGCCGCTGGCCTGATATTCCAGGCTTCGCTTCTGACTACTGCTGTTGCTGTCTATTGGAGTGGATCTCTTTCTCAGAAGACTCCTGTTTTCTTTTTCTTGGCTTTAGTTGTAAGTTCACTGCTCTTATCATTTTGCTTTAATGAGAATTTTGTGGCTCACTATATTATCGTTTTATTTGCATTTAAAGACGCTATATTTGAGTGCGCTTTATTTTCGACAGATTGCTTGATGAGAATTTTAGTCATCTAGTTTCATTGACACGTTCTGGTTCTTGTATTATATAGTGGCTGTAAAGATGATTTGAAGTTGGGCTACTTTTATTATTAAGTTCAAGAAGGCTTATATTGACTCTTTCACAGGTACTCTCAAGACTGGGACACATGTCCTATAATGTTATTGGGCAACAAATTCTACAAACTGGAATTCCTGCATCTAAGGCCAATCTTATTGGAACAACCGAGGTTTCTGTTGCGAGTTTAGCAGAATCAATAATGTTAGGAGTTGCGATTATTGTAAATGATGCCTCGCATTTTGGATTTCTAGCAACACTTTCTGTTCTATCAGTAGTTGGGGCAGCATATCTATATTGTAGATGGTTGGAAAATCCAACCGATACTCAAAGGACTCTTTTCTCTTTTAGCCCTCAGTTTTGAAATGCCAAATGTAAGTAATAAGTAGTTGTAAATTCTTCAGTAGCATAGCTTTAGTCATCCCATTGAAAGTTGTATACCCCAATTTAGTTGCATCCAGCATGCCATTTGTAAATTAGTTATTATATCAGCTAACATCAACACAGATTTTATATAAAAGTTGAGGACTCTTCTGAAGTGAAGTAGGATCTTTCAAGTTTATCTGTATGGATTTGTTACTTTTGCCATATGTGAGATAGACGCTTTACAATGACTTTCTTGAGTTTGTGTATGTGCCATCCTTGTATAACTCTCTCGTGTACAGTGACTGCCCCAATGCTAGAATTAACATGATCCCATTCCATAGTTTTTTATACTTCTCCCAAGGCTTGGGATCCCAACGACAGCAACAGTATACTCAGCATGATCCCACAGGTGGGTCCAGTGAGGGTATACTCAGCATGATTGAGGTGGAGAGGTTGTTTCTGATATATCTTTGACTCAAGATAATTTTGAAGGAATTCCACCTTTCATTTTTCCCAATCTGTCTGTTTTCTTACTGTTGAATAATGAAATGGCATGCCATGATCAGGATCAACTCCTTGTATCACTATGCAGTACAGGTATAGATCAGTTAACTTGAAATCGATCAGTTATTACCTTGCCATCTAGTTGAATTATGGGTGTCAAATGGGTAGGGTCTACCCGTCAAAATCCGGATCCGGATTCATTAAAACCCAATCCCATCCGGACCCGCAAAAACTCGGACCCGGACCCGGACCCATAAACTCCCTAAAATAGCCCTACCCGAATGAGTTTTTTTCCTTAACGAATACCCGTATCCGTTAAGACCTGTCAAAATTATGGGGTATTACTGGATATACCTGTATCCGTATCCGTTAAAATAAACTGAGTGTTAAAACTTGTATGTGTAGAAAGGTATACATAAGTTTTTTACTCATGGTTTAATTCATTTTGTGTCCATATTGTTAATGGTGAAATATGTTCAAGAGAAACAAGTTTAGCTATTTAATTAAAAAAGAAACTTGATATTCCATAACAAATCAACAATTTGAATATATATTACTCAAATATGGTATAGAACTTCAACTATTAACTTCGATATATACCTCAAATAGGTGATACCCGTCACTCTTTTGGACAATAATGCTTTGGATGTTCTAGTTTGTTTATGAGACTGGATTAGATCGGAGCGAAGAAACTAAGGAATTGAGGACTCACTAGAACAAGATGATAACCTTGAAGAAATTCGGTTAAGTGATCAAGCACTATCATGGACAATAATGCTTTGGATGTTCTAGTTTGTTTATGAGACTGGATTAGATCGGAGCGAAGAAACCAAGGAATTGAGGACTCACTAGAACAAGATGATAACCTTGAAGAAATTCGGTTAAGTGATCAAGCACTATCAATGGCACCTACAGCGGAGCATGAGGAAAATGACATGGAAGAAATTTGTAATTTGAATTTTCATTATTTAGTTTTGATGTTGCACTTTTCAAATTTAGAAGTTAATGTTCAATACTTTAATAGTTCAAGTATCTTAAATAAAGTAAGTCTTTCAGTTTTTCCTATCATTCATCTTCTTTTTTTTTTAAGTATTTAAAATAATATTATTAAAAAAATTAAAATCCGAACTCAAACCCAATTTTTAAAGACCCGAACACGTACCCGTACCCGCTAAGACCCGAATCAGCACGGTTTTTTTTTTTCCTACCCAAAACCCGGACCCGTTAATAACCCGTAATTTAAACCCGTACCCAGACCCGTACCCAAAACCTGTGGGGTTACAATTTTACAACCCGAACCCGGACTCGTATACCCGTTTGACACCCATAAGTTGAATGCCATTTAAAAAAGAGTAAAATTGCCTAACATATCAAAACAGTGTACGTACATTCAGGCATTATGTGAAGTGGTGATTTATCAAAAGTTGGTGCCTTTTTTTTCCATACGAGTCAAATCCTAGTACATCTTCTCTGTGTTTATGATGTCATTTATGCAGTGTGGATGTCATTAAAGACTAGGGACATTTGGTCAAAAGGGACACTCAAGAGTGAATATAGGTAAAAGGGACAAAGTCTTAATTAATGTAATAAAAGGGACACATCTAATTAATGCTCTTAAACATCAACTTTCCTCCACTCCCCTTCACCCCAAAGTTTCATTTCTTACACTTTGGTCCTCACGTATATAAAAAATAAAATTTGCCAAATTAGGGAAATATTTTTCCCTCCGTTTATTCCCTCCTTTCTCTCTCTCTCCTCTCTCCTCTTCTCCCTCCCGACCTGAAACACCATAGCTGCTGCGCATCTGCTTTCTTCAATCTCCATTCGTTTTCGCTATTATTCTTGCATTCCAACTGTCCCAAATGGAAAATATTGTCAGATCTAAAATCCATTTCGGTTAATTAGAGGTATTATTGACTCTAATTTAATAAATAATTTGGGGAAAATACGCTGCAATTCTTTGAATAACAATTTCTGGTTGGCATTACTTTTAACGCTGGGCATTACTTCAAACTGGAAAGCTTGACAACTCCCATATCTCCTGTAAGTGTAAATCTCCCTCTTGCTAATCTCTACTATTCTAATTTTTGTAAAAATCCTTTTAAACCAGTATGTTGCTGTTTTGAAACATCTTACCGTGACGATCGCAACATTATAAAGATTGTTCTACAAATACTCGTACAACGTAGTCACAATTATGGAACATTGTATTAGATGCTCAGGATAATCCTTTTGATGTTCCTATTGTGCTAGTCAGACTTACGGAACATAATTTTGGTTGCCCGAATAATCTTACAGCATGTTCAGTAAATGCTATTCATAATGTTGGAACATTTTTGTAGATGGTCGGAACTGATGTATCGATGTTTCACATCAGTATGATTGTATTCTTAAACATCCTTGGGCATGTTCGGATCTGTTTTTCGATGTTCCAGTATCCTTTGCTACCTGGACCACATTTGATGAATGTTTATCCTACCTTGCAGATATCGTTAAAGTAATGGGGGACAACATACTACTAGGAGTTGATTTTCTCGGCGAATGGGTTGAGCGTTCGAAATGCTATGCTTGGATTCCTAAGGTGAAAGAGACAAGACCTATCCTTGTGAGTAGGAATATTACATATGATGAACTTGTCGACAAAATCATACGCAGTTGGGGGGTAAGTGATGATCCTAGGGATCTTTGCATTTCATATATGCTGAGTGTTGCCGCAAAGCAAAAGACTGCTCCATCTAAAATTAGGTCTGATGATGATGTTCAGCTTTATATGGCTGATGTAGACCCAGCTGGGGCTAGGCCAACACTAAGGGTTAGTGTGATTCCAAGGCCTGAAGGAATTTCAAGTTCGAATGAACAAGATATGCATGTTGAGATGGATGAAGATGAATTAAAACAAGGTGGAGAGGCAGACGAAGAAGGTGAAGAAGGTGGAGAAGTAGTTGGTAATCCTTCAGAAAGAGCACCATCATTGAGCAGCCGCAACGATTTTTTTGGAAAAGACGGCACAGGTTTTGTAAAGGGTATGACTTTCAAGAACAAGCGAGAATTAGTGGTGAAGTTGAGGCTTGCTGCAGTGAGGAAGCCTTTTTCTTTCAAAGCTGTGAAGAATACAAAAAGGTTGTTTTATGCCCGATGTGTTGATGCAAATTGCAGGTGGTGGCTTCGAGCATTGAGGTATCATAGTAGTGATACATTTTATATTACAATCTACAATGGCGAGCACACGTGCGGTGTGCAGCACCTGCAAAGCCACCATAAACATGCCACAGCTGATGTTGTTGGTGAATACATGAAAGATAGGTACATTGAGGGGAAAGGAATAACACCAAAAGACATCAGGGTTGCATTCAACAGAGAATTGGGATGCAACATTAGTTATTGGAAAAGTTTGAAGGGGTGTGAGATTGCAAAGGCAATAGCAAGAGGGACACATGAACACAGCTATGAAATTTTAGAGGCATACAGTTATATGGTAAGGTCCCAAAATATTGGAAGCAAGACAGCTTTGAAGCTTGATAGTTGTGGGAGGTTTAAGTATTTTTTTATATCTTACGGATCTTGGATTAGGGGTTTTCTGTATATGAGGAAAGTCCTTGCTATTGATGGGACTCATTTGTCAGGCAAGTACGGCGGTGTGTTGTTGTCTGCCGTTGCCCAGGATGCAGAGAAGCACATATTCCCTGTTGCATTCTGCGTTGTGGACAAAGAATGTGATGCTTCCTATGATTTTTTTTTCGAACAATTGGTTGACATAGCCCAGTACAATGATGAGTTGAGCGTCATTTCAGACAGGCATAAAAGCATAGCAAAATCAGTTGCCAAGTGGTTTCCCCAAGCTCACTACGGAGTTTGCACGAGGCACCTTGCTGAAAATATCCGTACAAAGTTTCAGTTTGGAGACCACCTGGGGTCCTATTACTTGGCAGCAGATGCATATCGTGTGGAGGATTTCAGAACGCACTTTAAGCAAATCGAAGACAACGATCCAAGGGTTGCCAGATATCTTCAAGATGACGTGGGGTTCCATAAATGGAGCAGATGCTTTTTCCCTGGGCACAGGTACGCGACTATGAACATTCATACCAAATGTTCTAAACGTTGCGTTGGAATGTTCTATATTTACATGTCAATTAAGTCGAGAACATTCTAATTGACGTTCAAAATAGTACCAATGATGTGTATGACGTAATTATTGATGTTCTGATCGCATGCTTAATGTTCGCACTTGGATTAGACGTATTTAGCATTAAGGTCTTTGTTTGTTTGTTACAATTTCAGATTTGCAGTGATGACCTCGAACATTGCTGAGTCCACAAATGCAATGCTGAGGGATGAAAGAGAATATCCTATCGTTGCCCTATTAAATCATATCAATCGTACATTTGGCGAAAAATTCCATGTGAGAGCTACGGAGTTCCTCGAGGTTTCAACCATATGCGTCCCTTCAATTGAAGGAAAAATAAGATTCAACCTGGAGGAAGGGGGTAAGCTCGCAATTAGTCGAAAAGGTACGTATGGTTTCACCATCATCAGTCCAGGCCAGGGAGCAGAAGTCGATTTACTCAACAGAACTTGTACGTGCAGAGAGTATCAAATTGACTTAATACCCTGTAAACATGCTATGGCAGCTATCAGAATGCTGCGTCCAGAAGACTATGGAGCGTGCGTCTATGACTTCACTTCTGCATATTACAAGTTAGAGTCATATATGCTTGCCTATGCAGAACCGATCAACGCTGTTCCGCCGGAAGAATTTTGGAATGTTCCTCCTGAGCTGCTTGAGAGACGAATATTGCCTCCTTTCATCGACGTGGGTAAGGGTAGACGAAGGAAAAAGCGGATACCATCAGTTGGTGAAGTATTTTCAAGTAGGAGAAACAAATGCAGCATCTGCAAAAGGTCAGGCCACAAAAAAACTACTTGCCCGAAACGAGTGGATAGTGGACAATCCTCCCAAACTCAAAGTGTTGATTTTTGAATTTTAATCTTGACAATTTTATATATTTTTATATTTGAACGTTTAACTTAATGTTCCGAGCATTTATCAATGGCGTTCCAAATTCCTATCATTTTTGTAGTATATAATTCAAATTGATCATCATACAGATGTTCTAATACTGCAAACGGGATGTTCAGTGTAATGCAATAGTCATGCTGATTGATCAAGCGAAGGGTTGCCTCGTGCAAGCATCCCCCAAAACCTGCATACGAAAAGGCATTAATTAATCCAGATACATCACCTAGAGAGTAGTGAACGTCTTTTCAATGTTCATATCACGCCTTTTGGTGTTTTTTATGTTTTTTATCATCTATAAATACAAACATTTCCTTGTCCCTCCATACACACAATTATCCTCCTACTTGAATTAGCAAAATTTCTTCATAGACAACAGACACAAATGGAAAATAACCAAAACGAAGTTGTCGCTAATGGCCACTATGCCCCAGCCGACGAACCTGACCATAACGAACATTATGGAAACATCGCCTGGGATATTGCCGGTATACAAACTGACATCACTGCAATCAACCATTCTGTGGACCGCTTATCTGCTGATGTATGGAGCATGAGGCAAGTGTTAGTTCAGCGCTGGGAGCGTATTGAAAGAATGCTTTTGGGACTCCTTATCCATCAAGGGATGAATCCGGAGCAGTTTGCTACTCCTCCAAATTCTCCCAATGCTGACAACTAGAACTTTTATATAAGCATTATATCTAGTACTAGTACTTTTGTCTAAGCATTATATCTAGTACTTTTGTCAAGCATTTTGTCAAGTACTTTTGTACATGTATTTTGATTCCTTAAGTATGAATGAAAATTATCAGATTATGTGTTAAGTTGATAATACTTCCACTACGTAAGTGAACGCCTAAACTTCATCAGCAACTTGAAACATTCTAAACCACGTTCCAAGCACCGTATGAAGATGTTTGAAATCGTTATTAATGTAAACATGCTAGCACATATTTTAACAACTCCCATCTAAAATGCATCAGCAAGTTGAAACATGCTAACAAAAGTTCAGAGTACAGTATGAAGATGTTTGACATAGCAGAAGGAGTTTGGCCTTAAAATCGTTATTAACACAAACATGCAAAAGCCTCTATTTGTACAACAACAACAACAACAACAACAGTACACAGCACTGTTTTGGGAGATTTGACGAAAAAATCAACAAAAAGCAGAGATTTTCACGAGAATTTCAGTCCAGAACCAGAAAGAAGGGGTAAAAACCCTAGCTTTATCGAAATAGCCAAATAGCAAAACAATAAACCCCGATTCACTTGAAAACATCAATATAGTACAAAATTTACCTTTAGATGTTGCCGGAGAACATTATGTAGATGGCTGGCGACGAAATAGAAGACTCAAGAAGAAGACTCGAGAAGTGTGTAAGAGAAGAAAGGGGCGGGTGTTCGATGTTTGAAATGATTGAATTGATAAGACTGATCAGCCGCATTTTTAATTAAAACTTCACTTTTGGGGTTGTCATAATTGCCATTAAGGCCCCACCTTTTTTTTGTTCCGATTTCCACGCGCGTCCCATTTTTGTTCCGGTTTCCACGCGCGTCCCATTTTTGTATAAAATCGAGCCCGGGGCTGGTGTACATTTCTTTTTTGAGATATTAGAACGTTCTTCTGAACGTGCCAAACATAATAATCAATTAGTACACGTGTTTAAAATGAAACTCGTTTGCTCAAAATAAAGAGTACCTTTTGCACGTTCAAAACATAATAAATGATGTTTAAACCCTAACCCTAACCCTAACCCTGAACCCCAAAACATAACCCTAACCCTAACCCCAAACAGCAAAAATTCCTAATATTTAGAGAACATTCATTCTCATGTTCTGAACCTTTTTTGGAACATTCTTGAACGTCGCAAGTCTGTTCTGGATCTTCATACTGATGTTGTTTTTGTACCGTTGAGGATTAGTTGATAAATACTAATATAAGGATCATTTAAAATGCATAAACAATGATTTAGTAGTTTAGTAAGATTCCAAAACATGCTATGTGTAAGTAAACCAAAATATATGTCGTTAATTTTACCAAAATGTAATTATTAGGTTGTTTGGATAAGGAGTGTAGGGTTGATTCTAGATCAATTAACAATTTTAAACATTAAGAAGTGTATTATAACGAATTGTAGCATAGATTGGACGTTATATCACTAGATAGACACATTATTAATCTATTTGCTGATCTTGCAATCTATGTGTAGCTCAATTACAGGCATTCTTCGTGTATCTACAACAACTAAGACTTCAAATCATACAAGTATTGATTGTAATACTCAATATTATGTGTATTTAAGGTGACTACATCAATAGTATGTCTATTGGAAGTGTTTACTCATAAAAGTTCTACTAGAGTATACTCATTTATATCTATTGAAAGCGATTACTTAGTTATATCAAATGAAACACTTACTAAGTTATTGAGTATTTCATTAGATGTTGTTCTAACTAATGGATAATCTATATAATGATGACTTAACCTCAAATATAAAGACTTATTAATCTTTTCATGTTATATAGTTTCTTATTACAACCATATTAAAGGTTGGAACACTACATATTAAATTAGGCACCTACTATGAACTGAACATATAAACCAACGTTCGTAACTTAAATTAGATGTTTTTGCATCAATCTTTGGAAATTTATGTATATTCAAAGAGATTACTCAATATTATGTGTATTTAAGGTGACTACATCAATAGTATGTCTATTGGAAGTGTTTACTCATAAAAGTTCTACTAGAGTATACTCATTTATATCTATTGAAAGCGATTACTTAGTTATATCAAATGAAACACTTACTAAGTTATTGAGTATTTCATTAGATGTTGTTCTAACTAATGGATAATCTATATAATGATGACTTAACCTCAAATATAAAGACTTATTAATCTTTTCATGTTATATAGTTTCTTATTACAACCATATTAAAGGTTGGAACACTACATATTAAATTAGGCACCTACTATGAACTGAACATATAAACCAACGTTCGTAACTTAAATTAGATGTTTTTGCATCAATCTTTGGAATTTTTTTTGGTGTTTGTAGTACTAATACAACGGATACATTTGTTTATAGATATTAGAACAATCTCTTCTACGTGCCGAACATGGTTTTCTAATGCTAAAAAAAGTGGAGCAACCCGTTTTAAATACGTGGAGCGACCTGCTCCACACAACTTACATTAATCCCAACCCGTTCTATTATCTTATAACACGTGGAATAACCCCAACCATTCAATTAATTAGGTCTTTTCCCATTATTGTTATAAGTTATCCCTAGGGACCCCCTTTACCTCGTCTTCTTCTTAACTCAACCATGTCTCATCAAGGATCAACTTGTTCTCACAGCTCCTCTCAAAATCGTCGATGTTGGTGTGGCTTACCTGCGATACAATTCACGACGGGCACACAGTCGAATGCTGGACGAAAATTTTGCAAGTGTCCCCGCAAGGGTAGTAGCAATTGCGGATTTTGGGAATGGTGTGACGAGGAGTATCCCCAGCCTACTACATTGGTTTTAAACAAGTTGAAAATTTCACTTGATGAAGTTTGTGAAGAAAGGGCCAATTTGCTGAAGGAAGTTGACAAATTAGGGGCTTGTAATACTACAAATTTATTGAAGATCAGCAAGTTAGAGGCTAAATTGCAACGGTGGAATTTGTATTTCTTATTGTCTTGGGCAGCTTTTTTGGGTTTCATTGTAGCTAGGTTTATTTGATACCAGTTGCTGTTTATTTGAACGTTTAAGTTAATGTTTCGAGCATTTATCAATGGCGTTCCAAATTCCTATTATTTTTGTAGTGTATAAATCAAATTTATCATCATACGGATGTTCTAATACTGCAAACGGGATGTTCAGTGTAATGCAAAATAACATTCATAAATATTCAAAACATGCTAGATTGTACTGAAAATTAAAGGACAACAGTTCTAAACACGACATTCAAGTCATATAGAAAATCTTCTTAAATGACTACACTTGAAATAGTTCTTCATTTCACATGCGTTCCGCTGGAGGCCGTGGTGGTGAAGAGTAGTTTTGGGGGTCAATCTCGAGTGCAGCTTGAATACCACGAAGCATACGCTTAATAAGATTGATATCCTCACGGAATTCATCGAACCTAATTCTTAATCGCTCCACTTGATCCTCCACATTTCCTATATATACTGCAAACTAATCAACATCTGAGGTCAGATCTGCGATATCTTCACGGACATGATCGATTTCAGTGAACCTACTAGTACTTGGAACTCCACTATCATGTTCTGGTGCTCTTGGTTGCCTTACTCTGCGAGACATTGTTTTTGTTTCGCCTTGTTGTTGTTGTGCAGACATTTAACATTTATAGAAGGCTTGGTGCCTTTTCGGTTGCATATGTGATGATTTAAAGAGGCGCATATTCGCATTGAATGGTTGGGGTTAGTACACGTGTTTTAACTGTGACCAGGGGTTCCTAATCCTTCCCGCGGAAGTCAGAACATCTTCATGGCGATACGAATCATCATATACTCGTTCCATTAGTCTATTGGTTTTTGACGTTTATAATTCAAATTGATCTTCATGTTTGAAAATTATTTATAGCCTTCCAGTAGACTATTACGACTATTGGTATTTTTTAAACTACTCATCATTATACACTTAACGGCTATCCCCTTAAATTCAAATCTGAAGCAAAGCAACGAAGCGTCACTTCAAAAATTTAAAAAAATATATAACGGCTAGTGTTTTGGATAAAACACACTTAAGTCGGTTACCTATTTTTCTCCTATAAATACTCGATCAAACCATTCAAATTCAAAAAACTCTATACCACTACAACCTATAATCTTCAGCCAAAAATAAAAATGGTTCGCCGACCTTCCTCCTCAATAGTTGCTACTGCTGCAAGAACAGGAGCAACAAATACAAGAGCATCCACGTCAAGAGTACCAAAATCGACAAAGGGAGCAACATTGAAACAAGAAGGAAGAGGTGAAGCCAAGCAAAAAGAAGGAAGAACGGGAAGAGGGTCAGCCAAACAAAACGAAGGAAGAACGGGAAGAAGTGAAGCCAAGCAAAACGAAGGAAAAACGGGAAGAGGGTCAGCCATGCAAAAAGAAGGAAGAAAGGGAAGAGGATCAGCCAAGCAAAAAGAAGGAAAAACGGGAAGAGGATCAGCCAAGCTAATAGGAGGAAGAAAAAGTCGAAACACATCTGCTGAACGACAAGAACGTGCAAATGATATTTTGGAGCAACTTCGTGCTGAAGTTTGGGGTTGGAAGTTCAAATTTGAGGAATTCTTCGAATACTACAATAGGGACGTCAAAAAGATGTTGAAAGAAATAAAGAGGATAAAGAACATGCTCCAGATAGCAACCTTGAATCAAGAAAGGACTGCATCGCGTTGAAGTGAAAACGCATATTATTGACCAGGATGTTAATATGACTGTTTATTAAGTAATGTCTTAAATGCTAATATAATTAGCATACTTTTGTAAAGCGCTGAATCGCCTGGTTCTTGATTATCAATGTATAAAGTAACTTTAATGTTTAGAACATCTGTTGTTGTTTCCCTATTTACTAGATATTGAACATCAAATAACCATTAAATTAAAAACTATTTGAACGTACAAAATAATGTTCCGAAAATAACTAATGCTGTTCCTATAGTCTATAATTTTTAATATTTTTAAGTCAATCTTATCATAATACAGATGTTCTAATAATGTAAACTCGATGTTCAGTGTAATGCAAAACAATAGTCATCATTTGCCATATATACGCATCAAAAATGGGTAATCATCCATATATTACACCCATCAAAAACAAAAACATAATTATCCAAATTTTACAACCCATACTAAGGGACTAATTTGCCATGGAATATGTCCACAGCAAATTTAACTAGACAGTCTTCTATCACATTGTCACAAAGATCTTCCATCGGGGTGTTGGACAGCAAATGTTCGAGGAACATGATGGCATACGCTCCACATGCAGTACCAGTCAAATTCCTTGGAAGGCCTTGGATGCGCTCGTACGGCCACATTTCCATAGATTGGATTTCAGGAGGGAGGTGGTTGAATTTCCCCGACTGCCGGATGTATACTGGGAACATGTACATAATTGGCCCCATTATTGAATCAAAGCGGTCTTCATTGTACACCCCAATGTTGCAGTCGTAGACATCGATCCTTGCCTCCTCTAAATAAAAGACGCATGTAACATAATGCGTGCTTTCAATGTTATACACGGCAAAGAGTCTTTTCACACCATCCCACTTCCTTCCACCCGGATATGGAGACTTACCTCTGGCATAATCAAGGAATGTATCCTCAAACTTATATGCTGCTAGGTATTTGTCAAGGCCGACATCAAACCCCCTTGCCTCCTCTTCAGCCGCAGCGTATCGAACGCACATGTTGGTCAAGAATGAAAGATCGAGGATGAGATCAGAGCTATCATAATGTCGGGGGTAAGCCTTATGCCTCACACGCATCAAGGCCAGGTACTCATCCATAAACTGCAGAATAAAACAAATTAGAAGTTGTGAATAAAACTATGCCGACACATACTATTATATGTTTGGACCAGCAAGTCGAATGTTCAACGAACATAGGACCATCAGGTTCCGAACGGAGAAACAAATGTGCGTTCTTCGATAAAAACCAAACACTAACAAAACAATAGAAGTAAAGAGATGCACTTACGCTATCCCACATCCACTCTTTCACGTCCAGGAAGTCCAGAAAATCCAAGTAATTAAACTCGTGACACAGGAAGGCAGTCTTTTGTTCCTTCTTCTCCTCCATGAAAGCGTCAAATTCAGCTTTCTTGTGAATGTCGAGTGCCTTGTACAGTGTCACTGGCAATCTCCCGAGATTTTGGAGCCTGACTTGAGCTCTCTCTCTAAATTTCCAAAAAAACAAAATATAAATGTTTGAAATTTTTTTATAAATTTAATAGAAGAACGTCCCTTTTATGTTCAACGATTCTAATTGGATGTTTTACTAACCTTGCCATTCTGGCAGCAGTCATTTTCTTCTTTCCTTTGTTCTTCTTTGCCTGGAGCATCCTGGACAACAAAATATTCCTCTTTGGTCGCTGCTGCTGCTGCTTCTTCTTTGACGACGACGCTACTAAATTAGCAAGGGACAGCTGGATCGCATCAAGCTTCTGATCCAGTCCCTGTCGCCATTGAAGGCAGTCGTGACACTTGCAACTGCAGACACTAGGCTCCACATTCTCCTGTTCTCTCCTCCTAGAGCTTTCTCCAACTTCGAACAAACCCCTACCACTAAAAAGCCCACCAGTAAAACGACCAGCCCTACCACCAATCTCATCACCAACTTCTGTTTCACATCTGCCAACACCTCCACTAACAAATTCTTCACCAACCTTTCCTTCATCAATTACCTCTCTTGGAGGGGTCCTGGGGCAATTCCTAAAAACTGTCACTCGATCACCACCAACGATCGAGCTGGCCCCCTCCAACATCACAACAAGGTGATCAATTACCTCGTCGGCCCCATCAACAAACGGCTCAATATTCTGAAAAGTTTCATCTTCCCTCTCTGCATCGATAGGGTCAATAAAAGGGTGCACCACCTACATACCATAAAAGAGTGTTCAGAACATCATTATTACTGTTCGACATTTAACACCATTAAAAATGAAACATCATATCTGTCGTGATCGAACATCTGAAAAGATGTTCTTAGCATTAACAGCAATGATTATAACGACATTGCAGATGTTCCAACATTTAGAAAATTGTAGGTAAAGTACTTACAGGCTTTGCAACATTCTCAAACAGCCTTAGGGAGTCTCTTTCATTCTTTTCAGTGATCCACCTGTGCATCCTTGGCATGCTCCTCTCCTTGGGAAAATCCCTGGGACGAAGCGAAGGTATTGCTTCAAATACCCAACCCACAAATGCCCAAGGAAACCCATAAAGATTGTAATTTGGCCCGTCCTTGGCCTTGCTAGCTGCACGATCAGCCATGGGCTTCGTCAGGTACTCAATGGTCAGCTCGAAGCTTTTCCGCCCCCAAGGATACTTGGCAAATTCATTAGGAAGGTATGCAAGACAGACCAGTAATTCCTCAATACCAGCTTTTTTGTCCTTGGCGCACAATATTGAGTGAACAAACCAAGCCATGGCAAGCCCAAACTTGTACCGTTCAGGAACTTCCTCATTTTCTATCAAACTCAGCAACCGGGAAGCAGTTACTGCTCTTGCTTTCCCATCCTCCCACGCCGTTGAGATATACTCCCACATCTCCCTGCCCCTCTCTTTGATCGCAGCCTCCCATTGGACACTTGGATAGGCTTGGCATCTCAGCTTTGTCATCAAAGCAAACTCTTGGAGGCCAAAACGAACAGGCACTCCATTGAAATTGAACCAAGCTTCTTTTTCTTTATTGCACAAAACTCTTCTTAGCAGAATATTGTGCACCAACCTGGTTGGAAACGATGGCTCCTCCGGCAAGTCCAAGAAATGGCCAAAGATACTGTTTTTGAACTTGTCATACAAACCACTTGTACGCAGCACAATCCTGAACTCACGCATTCGTCCAATAAGCGACGAGCGGACAGTTATCTTGGATTGAAAATGCTCATGCTCATCCAAGTAAGTCTTCAGCACCATTGGTGGAATGACACTGGTGACGTACTCAGGCTGCACGAACTCAGGCTGCACAATGTTTTGAAATTTGTTAGTTTAAGGAATCACCAGGGTAGTAAGAACATAATATCAGATGCATGAAACATCCCTTGAGATGTTCCAAGAACTACAATAAAATACTTCGAACATAGTTAAGATTGATCTGATCATGCACGCGAGTGTTCTCAAATCACATAAAAAATATTGAACATTCTACTGTAAAGTGACGAACAACTTTATGTATGTTCTCAACTATACCTCTCTAGGTGGCTCTGCAGAATCAGCTCCCACGTCGTCTACGAACTGACGTTCTCCTTCGCATCTCTCACCCTCTTCTTCTTCCCTACCATTCCTACCTCCTTCACCAGCTTGAACATCTACTATCTCTATAACTTCATGTACATCATCTACTTCTTCTACATTTGCAACTCCTTCAAATTCCCCTGCAAGATTATTTACCAACCTTCCCACCTCCTCTTCTTCTTCCACATTTAAAAGGCTCTCTTTTTTGTTTCCATCTTCATCCCAGTCATCATCACCAAACAGCGCTTCTATTTCTTCTGATAGATTACCATCTTCCGGCAGCTGTGGCCCAACATTTACATCATAGTCTAGGGACCCCTCCTCTTCGTCCTCCAATATTAGTCTCCTCTTCATAGGAGGCTGTTTACTAGGAGGAGTAGTCTCCTTCCTCTTAATTCCCCGCTTATAAGCCATTGTAGCTGCAAATCACAAGTACATTCATCAATTAAAGATGTACAAGCATGCAAGTAGAGTCATCATTAAACGTTATCATCCTCTCGCACGGTCGGAGCACTGTCTCAAATGTTTTAGAACTTTAAACATGCATGCACAAACATAAACATGCAAAATCTTGACTATATGTACATTTTTTCAACCTTTAGCATATTTATTTTATAAAACCCTAATTTATTTTAACAAAAACCATCTAAAATGCATCACCAACTTCAAACATCCCATCACACGTTTAGAACACTGTCCCACGACGTTTGACTCTGCGAAGGAGTATGCGTACAACATTTTTTCAACCTTTAGCCTATTTATTTTTAAAAACCCTAATTTATTTTAACAAAAATCATCTAAAATACATCACCAACTTCAAACATCGTATCACACGTTTAGAACACTGTCTCACAATGTTTCAGTCTTCGAAGGAGTATGCTCTTAACATAGTAATATAACATAAACATGCAAAACTTCACTATTTGTACAAGAACATAGCACTATTTGACGAAAAAATCAACAAAAACAAAGATTTTCACAAGAACTTTCTCAGTACTGTAAAAAGGCGTAAAAATCATAGTTTTTTCAAAATAGCAAAATAGCAAAGAAAAAACCCGATTCACTTGAAAAACATCAATATTGTTCAAAATTTACCTTTAGATGTTACCGGAAAAATGTTTATGCTCGGCGACGATGATGTTTAGAAAACTGCGTAGAGCTACTGTAGAAGATGAACTTGAGAACTGTGAAGTGTGTAAGAGAAGTTTTTTGGGGTTCGATGTTTTAAATCATTGCCTGCGTCCGTTCGGTTCGTTTTCCCACCTTTTGATTAAAAGTTTTTGGGATTGCTAATTCAGTCCAAAAGGTTTTTAATCAAGCCCCGCAAGTTTTGTTGTTTCTAATATGGCCCATGGTTTAATGTTAAACGCGCGCGTCATTCGACGCTCCACGCGCGTCCCCTTTTATTAATTAAAGACTTGAGGGGGTCTTTTGGCCCATTCTTCTCTAAAGACTAACATTGTACATGTTGTTTCAGTTCTCTTTTGGCGGTCTTCATGTGCATTTTGTTTCTAAAAACAAATCAGGAAGTAAATTAGATGTATTTATTGTTCTTTTTGCTATCCTGCCGTGCTGATTTGAGCATTTTTAAAACAAGTCTCAGTATCAATGTTCACAGCTTATTTCAATATATTGCATCAACAATTTTGTTCTCAATATAGCGCATAGCTTCTATGTGATAACAAATCCTTAATAATATTTGAAACAATGCATTAATCCATCTTGGATGGTTGTTTTTGGCAAGTTTGTAGATATCTATAATCACCAAAAATATATCAGGGACTTTTATAAGCTTTCAATTGTACGTCTCGAGCTTGATTTCGAGCTCCCTACTTGAATTTGTATTTTTGGAAAAAATTAATTTGGAAGTTGTCACGGTAAATACTTTTAGTTTTGCTAGAATGTGTTTGGAACCATATAATCATATTCTTGTATCAAGAAAAATATACTAACACTTGGAGACAATTAGCTAAACTACCTCAGGTCAGGTGTGACATATATATAGTTCTGACCAAGGTCTTTAATTGTTGTCTGGTAAAGTCGAGTACAAGAGAGACAGTGAGATGAATTATAAATGTACTTTTTTGTTGTAACTAATAGAATTTCTATAATATTTTCCTCTACTTTGTAAAACATGATCTCATTTATGTTGGATGTGGTAAATTTAATCAAACTAACATTGATAAGCAAAAGTTAAAAATTAAGCTGGCATTGAGGTATACAATGGTAATGGTGGACCATTGTAGTCTAATAATGGCATCAGCTCCTCCACATGATTTTTTAACTGCAAGATGATATTCTAAATTGTACAGCTACACCTTCAGGAAAGACGTAAAGATAACTGTTTGAGCACACATTATTTGCATTCTATTAGGGTTGTGGTGTAAGGGTTGCGACCAAATTCTCAAAAACTGCTCTTATTAGTTCCACGAGCTTCTTACATATATTTGCATAGAAACTTGTGGACATTAATCTAAGTGTTATTAGTGGTTCAATCAACATCCCCTAGTTAATTTATACTTAAATATCAAGAATAATTTTTGGTCAATTATAATTTATGCTTAAGGAATGAAATTATAAGAGTAATCAAACATCAAAATGTAGATATAGATTGAGGATGAGAAAATTTTCTAGTTGACAATTTCATGTTCATGCGCACTATATTTTTCAATTTGGAACCTCTGTCCAGAGGCCTATGTCTTACTTCCATGGGAACAAACGTTTTAAACCCTCTATGACGAATTCCTTTCAGTAGTATAGCTCTAGGTTAAGCCCTTTGCCGTTATAAGACTTCCATGCCTGTCCATATGTGTTCTTTTCTACCCCTTTCCTGACATTGCCTTTGCATACAACTGAATCTACGACATATTGTTTTTCTTGGTTTAAGTTCTATGCATGATCGAGCTTGGTTTCATGTCACATATAAGGCAACTATAGGTATCCTTGTAAAGATGATATATAACTGGCATCCTATCAACAACAACATACCGAGTATATATGATCTCACTTGTGGTATCTGAGGAGGGTGAGATGTACACAGACCTTACCCCTATCTTGAATGAGGTAGAGAAATTGTTTCCTATTGACCCTCGGCGCATGAAAAAACATAAAGAAAGAAAGAAAGAAAAAGAAAACAACTTTGAAAATGGGTTTGGGAGAAGAAAAAGAAAAACATACCAACCGAACAAAAGCTAAGATAGAAATACTAAGATAAAAAATAAAACAATAGACATCAATATAATAAAGACGACAAGGGTAAATGAAACAACAGTACAACTAAAAGAGAGGAATAAGAGAAAAATAGATCAATAACATGAACACTGATAAGAATCCCCACCCCACACCATAACCATGCTCTCCTCTTGAATGGAGGAAAAACACTCATCTACTTTGTAACCTTTTACCCTAATCTTCGACCTCTGAGTCCTCCTATCATTAGGCTAAAATATATTTTCTGCATAAAATTTAAACAATGAGGAGTCATTTGGTTTGACGTATAAAATAAAATAATCATGGTATATAAATTGGCATTACTTCATTCAACTTTTAATATGAGGTATTAAATCCTGCATTACTAGTTAATGATAAGAGCATCTAATTAAAGACAAAAATGTCATTATAATTGGTGATTCATAAAAAGCACTCCTCCTATTATATATATTCAATAAATTAACATCACTGCATTACTTGTTATTTGCATGTTACTCTCCGTAATTTAGTCTCTGCATCATTAATCTCATAAATATGATTTGTGTATTACAATTCATATATAACTAATAACACATCGACCAAATGAAATCGAGTGTATCTAATTTAAATCTTTTTTTTAAAATAATAACTACTTTGTTCGGCTTTCAGTTTGTTCAGATTTGAAAACGAGGCAAAGGAGCCTACTTCGGTAGTTGCAAAAATTAAGTGCACAAAACAATGTGTGCCAATTACACTTAGATATTTGGGAAGAAGAAAGATGAATTCAGAAGGTCTTTGGTTGTTGGGTCACGAGTGAGTTTAGGTTAGAGAGTCAACTGCACGTACCCGTTACGCTGTTTGTGCCTAAGATTCCAATAAAATCTTAGTCTTTTCCACAAACCCCAATATGAAGTAATAATTAATTAACACATTTTCGTACGACAATGTTTTGGTATCTTCATGTCGAGTTTCATTCCAAATTTATCGGTTCCCCACTTTCAGAGACCTCAAAGGACAAGGCTATCAACAGACCTTAAATGGCGGAATTGGTTATTTCCCACCTAAACTTGTCCCGAATTACCACTTTCACACCTAACCTTTACGGGCATCCCTTTAACCCCCTTATCAACTTTCAAATGAAACTATGTCCCCCTTCACCGACTCTTGATCAGTTGCATGGTGGAGAGTGAGTTACACTTGCGCCAAGTAAGCAACACATGGCAGCCATGTCATTGCCAAGTAATTATTTTCTTTTTTAATATTATTATATTTACTATTTAATTTTAATTTATCTTTTATTTCCTTTTGTTACTTTTTGTTTTCTTTTTCATTTTTCTTTTATCTTATCTCATCTTCTCCGGCAGCTTTGACGCACTGTCAACTGTGCCTCCGTCATATCCACCACGACTATGCCATAAGACCATCACAAAATAGACATCAAATTAAACCACAACTACTAAAACCATCGTAGACCAAAACCACCAAAAACAAATTCTAAACCACCATAAAATCACGGCAAGAAAAGCATAATTTGCAGCAACCCTGTACGCAAATATAACCAGATCTAAACCCACCCTTCCGTCCATTTTTAGAGAAATTGAATAAAACCAGCACCTCCCAATATAGCTCAAACCAAAAATTCAAATACAAAAAAATTATTCAAATAAGCCTCTTCCGCTAGCACTATTATAGAATTTGATTTCTATCTCTTGGTATTGAAATTAGTTTTCAAGATTTTGTTTTTGTATTTTTGTTGATTTCCCGATCTGTTTTTTGCGTTTGTTTTGGACCTATGAAGAACAACAAGGGGAATGGGGGTGGTGGATTATATAGGAGATGGGAAACACGTATTTTTGCTACATCAGCCAAAAGAAAAACTTTGAGTTTTGAAGGTCCAACGAAAATGGAGAATTCAGTGGGAAAGAAAGAGAAAAGGAAAAAGAAAGAGAAAGATAAAGGAAAAGGAAAGAGAAAAGATAAATAAATAAAAATAACAGAGGGTCCACAAATAATTGATAGTATAATTAGTATGTAATGTCCAATTACAAGTAGACACGTGTACAAGTTAACTTAGTTTAAACATTATTTTTGTTATTCACTCTCCGTTTAACAAGTTAACAATATTTTTACTGCCACGTCAGCCTTTAGGTGGGAAATAATATCATTTAGAAGTTGATAAGGGGGTTAAAGGGATGCCCGTAAAGGTTAGGTGTGAAAGTGGTAATTCGGGACAAGTTTAGGTGGGAAATAACCAATTCCACCGACCTTAAATACAATTCTACTTTGCACATGTCCATGCCTATTGCAATATACGACATATTGGTTAGTCTTGAAAATCATATTCCTAACAAGGTAAAAGTTTACTTGACAACCCTTTTGAAAGGACAAAAAGTTTATATCTTTAAAAGATGCATGAGAAAGTAATGGAATCGAGACGAATCCAATACTTTAAGTTTGAAGAAACATTTTTCATATCTAAGTAGCTCCTTTTCGTCATTATAAATACATTTGCACATGTTCATGCCTATTGCATATGTTTGAATTAAAAAGAAATATGACAAACAAGTGTATTGGGAAAAACTCTTTTTGGACAAACACCAAACTAAATAAAATGTATGTCTAGTCAAGCAGAGCATCAAAGATTAGTCAATTACTACAAGAAGAGAAAAATGTGTAGTCCATGTAGAGAGTTGAAGGGGGGTTGGGAAGTAGTGTAAATTGTAGTGCCACCCACAAACACTATAATAATAGGAGAAAAGAAGCACATATCAGCCTATCATAAATGGTCTCCCTCGATAGGATAGATGTCTTTCAGTTTTCTTTTCCTTTTTCCTTGTCTTTCTTTTCTGTCTATCTGTCTCTAAATTAAAACCAAATATATTCCAATATACACAAGGAAAAGAAATGAAATGAAAGAAGTCAGTCAGCCACGTGAAATGTACTACCATCATCCATCCCTACGACAAACGATTTACTCTACACTTTTAAACATTTGAGAATACAACTTTTTATCAAATCACTTAAAATACTTTTAAAAAAATCATAGAGTATGGAGTATATAAAAGTGAATTGAAGTTGAGTATCCATATGAGATACGCTGCTTATATTACAATTAGTTAACATTTACATGTAAAAGTTATTATGTCTGCAGACTTGGTGCATGTAAGTTAGATCTACAAATAACCAGTACTATATAATTAAGTTTGAGAGTGTTAAACACAAAAGAACTTTATACTCGGTTATTTACATAAAAAATAGCTTACTAAAACAAGTTATATTAGGTACAAAAGCTAAAATGTTGTGAAATAAAAGTTGTAAAGTAAATAAAATAGAGAAATTGTATAGAGAGAGAGACTGATATCTTATTTCATTTCAAACTGACGTACATAATAAACTGAAATGACTTCCTATTTATAGAAGAAAAGAAGCTGCTGCATGAGTGACGAGTCCAATGTGTATAGGATTTTCCTGCTTGTTCTTGTCAAATTTTAGTATAGTTTATGATATCGTCCACAGAGATTGGAGAATCTATCCTACAAATTTATATTATCAATCCTACTATTTAAGAGAGTCGATTTTTTGGTGAAAAGAGTTGAATTTATGATCTACTTGAAAGCAAGAAAACTTGTTTTTGATTTTTCTTTTAAAATAAAAGAGTTGGGATTTCATGGATTCACTCGGGATAAAATTATAAGAGAAGTTAGATATTTCATTTTCTATTCCACATATTAATTGCTTAAGAGAAAAGCAATTAATACTACTGCGAGTTTCTCAATTAACTGTGCCTCTTTCGATTAGCATAATAAAATGATTAACTTGTAGTATTAGAGTAAAAAATACTTATCTTGAATGAGTACATCGTATGAACAAAAACCTCTTTCGATTAGCTTTTGTTAAATTCCAAAACTTGGCTAAATGATTTTCTTCTCTCGAATGAAAAACTCAAATATCAAGATAAAGAATTTTGAGTGATTAAATATAACTATTTCAAATTATCACGAGAATATATTTAGTTATCAATATTCCCATTTAATTTTTGTTTCTTTCGATAACAAAAATTAGCAAGAAGTATTATAGCATAAATATATAGGCTTGATAAAGTTGAATAGCATAGTATTTAATACTCTGATGTAAGATTTTGACAAAGTAGGATTCTCACTCAAGAATAATAAAATACCAAAATTTCCATTATAATAATATACCGAGCTTCAACACTGATCCCAACTTAAAGAAAATTACTCCATGGAGAAAATACTAAATACTACAAAAGTAGAAGAACTTAGTATTTTTAAAGAATGGAAAAATATAGTTTTAACACTAAAAAAGCTTAACCAATATTATAGATAGTATTTGGTGTTGCTTTACACAGAGAAAGGATGATTTGCTTCATCGTAGAAGACGATCTATTTATAGAGGGTTGAACTTAGGCAAAAACCGTAGTAATGCCATTACTAAATTAGTAATGCCATTTCTGAATCAATATTGTCATTTCTGGAACAATGATGCAATCTCTGGAACAATGATGCCATCTCTGGATTTATAATGCCATTACTGAGCCAATATCCCCATTTCTAGAACAATGATGCAATCTCTGGAACAATGATGCCATCTCCGGATTTATAATGCCATTACTGAGCCAATATCCCCATTTCTAGAACAATGATGCAATCTCTGGAACAATGATGCCATCTCCGGATTTATAATGCCATTACTGAGCCAATATCCCCATTTCTAGAACAATGATGCCATCTATGGGTTTCAATTTTGCATGTGTTGTCTTCCTTTTCCACGGTGGATGTTCTCAATTCTTCTATGCTCACTTATTCTTCTATTTTCTTCATTCTCTTTACCTGCAATATGTTTTAGAAATATTTGCATATATTTGAACATAATATTATATATTTTATATAAAAACATAAATATATATAATAATTTATATATCTAAAATTGTATAATATATATAACTATCAAACACCCCCATACTTGAAGTTTTGCTCGTCCTCGAGAAAAATAGAATAATATTTACTTCACCACTTTCATTGCTTCTCTGTAAAATAAGAATCTAAACAAATACAATTTTCCATTAATACAAACTATTTACCTTTCCATATTTATCAAATCTTTACCTCACCTTTGAATTCATCTTTGGTGGACAAAGACAAATATTTCTCACTTTATGTCCTTATCAAAATTGATGATTTTATGATACTGCAAACTAGGCAAAACCAATTCTTTTTCTTCAACGTGCCCCAAATGTCTATCTCATTAAGAACATGGACTCTCAGTATAGTATTTTTTTGTTTGGCTAGTAGAGTGGCTTGGATTTACATGGTATGAAAGATATATTGTATAGTGACAATTCAACTTAATTATCTTTGAGAAGCTTATTCACCATTTTTTTTTTCACTTCTCTATTTTGACAATTTTTTCTTTTCTTTTCTTTGTGTGCTTGTCACCTATATTACAATATTTTCATGATTGTAGGCTATATCTAGACTCCTTTTATTTTACTTCTCTTTTCTCTTCTTCTCATTTTTTTTTCTTTGGGAAGAGAGATATATTTATTATAGAAGTAAAAAGGAAGCCTATCTTTCTTGAAGTAGTATTTACTAGATAGGTAAAAGAAGCCTATCTTTCAAGAGTGGTTATCTATACTTTAGCTTAGAGAGACATATGGAGCAAGTTTCAGTAAAATATTGGGTTCACCTATTTTAGATCATAAAACTTCTCAACTTCAATGATTCTTTGAGCTTTGAAATATCCATTTTGCTTTCACAAAGATAAAATCATTAGCTTAGAAGTTAGATGATAAAAATCGAAGAAATAAATATTTGCAAGAAATGAGAAAACTCTATATTGTAGATTTTTGTATTTCCAAAAGTGCAATAACTAAGGTTAAAGTGTATATATATATATATATATATATATATATATATATATATATATATATATAAGCACAAAAATAGTTGTAATTAAAAAAAATGAATAATATATATATATATAATTTGTAATGAGCAATCCAACCAACATCAAAAACAAAAAATGATTAGTGAGCCAAGCGTTAATAGAGAAATAAAAGTACTAAAACACAAGAGAAATATCTACAAGATAATATTAATAATGCATCTAGTAATTTACAATTGTGGTGATTTCATATTAATCCTAATACTTAGAAACTTTGTTCTACTCCCCCTAACCTTAATAATTATCTTCCAGGATAATCAATACAAAAACCAACACATAGCAGGAAAGACAACCATCCATAACTTCAAGAAGCACATCAACTTTATATCATCAGAGAGCTAAAATAGATCCATGTCCTATTCAAGATGTCCATGTTCGGTGGAGTTTTGACCAATTTTGTCTCCTTTCTTTGTGAAAGTGTATTGCTATATATAGATATATACTAGTATATTTTTCATACTAAAAGAAATTATAAATTTATTTAATATATATATATATATATATATATATATATCTTTCCAAAAAAAAAATTATTTATAAAATTATTATTTTTGGCTTTCAAATATACAATCACAGAAGAAAGCTTGAAAGAAACTGTGACCGCACATATTCTATGTGCAATAGAGTGGAAATTTTTTAGACCTTACCAGTCTTGGGTCCTAGTTTAAATATAAACTAGAAAATTACCTGTGCCGATATTAGATTAATATGATTTAATAGTTAACTAACCAGTTACTCAGGCATACCGATCACCATGGAGTTACTCCTGTATAGGTGACACTGTTTTTGTAGAGGCCGTCATTTGCAGTTCCGGTTGTACAATAACCTGGATATTAACCAGATCAATTGGTTAAGTATTTGATCAAATAAATCTATACTGGACTTATAAGGCTCCAATGCTTCACCCTCAATGGCTACGGGTTTGAAAAGTAGTTCTGAGTTTAACGTCGTCAACTCGACTTATTGCGGTTCAAGGATCATCACTGAATCTCAATTGCAAGAGCTTGCTTTTCATATTGTCCTCCATAATATAACTTCAACCTGTGCCCATTAACTTTGAATTTTTCCCCTCCACTGGCTTTTTGAATTTCAATTGCTCCATATGGGGTAACATCTGTTACTACAAATGGACCAGTCCAACGAGATTTAAACTTCCCAGGAAATAGTCTTAATCGACTATTATACAAAAGCACTTGATCACCAGTCTGAAACTCTTTGTGGCGAATCAACTTGTCATGCCACCTTTTCACATTTTCTTTATACAACAAAGCATTTTCATAAGAGTTCAACCTAAATTCATCTAACTCATCAATTTGAAACAATCTATTTTTACCAGCACCGGCTATGTCCATGTTCAATGTTTTCACTGCCCAGAAGGCTTTGTGCTCAATTTCAACAGGTAAATGACAAGCTTTTCCAAAAACAAGCCTATATGGTGAAGTCCCAATTGGTGTTTTGAATGCAGTTCTATAGGCCCACAATGCATCATCTAATTTCAAGGCCCAATCCTTACGTGAAGTACTAACAGTTTTTTCCAAAATTCTTTTTAGCTCTCTGTTAGAAACCTCAACTTGACCACTTGTTTGTGCATGATAAGGTGTGCCTGTTTTGTGAGTGACCCCATACTTAGACAATAAAGTGGAAAACTGCCTATTCATAAAATGTGTTCCTTGGTCACTGATTATCACCCTAGGAGTCCCAAACCTGGTAAAAATATTCTTCTTAAGGAATTTGCATACAACCTTAGCATCATTTGTTGTTGTTGCAATTGCCTCTACCCATTTTGAAACATAATCTACTGCTACCAAAATGTATTGACAGGATTGTGAGGAAGGAAATGGACCCATAAAATCTATACCCCAAACATCAAATATTTCACATATGAGTATAGAATTTAAAGGCATTTCATCCCTTTTTGAGATGTTACCTGCCCTCTGACATTTGTCACATGTCAAAACATATGATCTTGCATCTTTGAACAAGGTAGGCCAGTAAAATCCTGCTTCCAAAATCTTTGAGGCTGTTCTGTTAGAATTGTGGTGTCCTCCAACTGCTCCGTCATGACAATGACTTAGAATATCATTCATCTCTATTTCTGGAACACATCTTCGCACTACGTTATCTGCACAAAACTTAAACAGGTAAGGATTTTCCCAAAAATAATATCTAGCCTCAGTTCTGAGCTTCCTTCTTTGTTGTGGAGAAAATTCCTTTGGAATCCAATGTCCTACCAAATAATTGGCAATGTCAGCAAACCAGGGTGCCTGTTTTGTGATCACAGAGATAGAGAAAATATGCTCATCTGGAAATTCTTCCATGATTTCTACTGCCTCAACAGGTGGTATTTCCAATCTAGACAAATGATCTGCTACTTGATTTTCCGTTCCCTTCTTATCTTTTATTTCAAGGTCAAATTCTTGCAACAAGAGTATCCATCTTAACAATCTAGGCCTAGCATCCTTTTTTGTCAAAAGATATTTTAATGCTGCATGATCTGTGAAAACAATGACCTTGGTTCCAATTAGATAGGAACGGAATTTATCAAAAGCAAATACTACTGCCAGTAGCTCTTTTTCAGTGGTAGCATAATTTAATTGAGCTTCATTTAAAGTTCTACTGGCATAGTAAATTGGACGAAAAATTCTGTCCATTCGCTGTCCTAATACAGCTCCAACAGCAATGTCACTTGCATCACACATGATTTCAAATGGTTTACTCCAATCTGGAGAAACAACAACTGGTGCTTTTGTCAGTTTTTCTTTTAACAATTCAAAAGATTTCTTGCAATTTTCAGAGAATTCAAACGGCACGCCCTTCATTAAAAGATTTGTGAGGGGTTTTGAAATTTTTGAAAAATCTTTTATGAATCTTCTATAAAAACCAGCATGTCCCAAAAAAACTTCTAATGCCTTTCACAGTTATTGGAGGGGGCAACCCTGCAATTAAATCAATTTTTGCTCTATCTACTTCTATTCCTTTAGAAGTAATTTTATGCCCCAAAACAATTCCTTCAGTAACCATGAAATGGCATTTTTCCCAGTTCAAAATCAAATTTGTCTCTTCGCACCTTTTGAGTACAAGAATCAAATTTTGCAAACAGTTTTCAAAAGTTTTTCCGAACAAAGTAAAATCATCCATAAAAATTTCCAAAAACTTTTCTGTCATATCTGAAAAAATGGCGGACATGCACCGTTGAAAAGTGGCTGGTGCATTGCATAGTCCAAAAGGCATTCTTCTGTAAGCATATGTACCATGAGGACAAGTAAATGTTGTTTTGTCCTGATCCTCGGGGGCTATCGGAATTTGGTTATACCCAGAGTAACCATCAAGAAAACAGTAAAAAGCATGACCTGCTACTCTTTCCAACATTTGATCAATAAAGGGTAAAGGAAAATGGTCTTTTCTGGTGGCATCATTTAATCGTCTGTAATCAATACAGACTCTCCATCCTGTGACAGTTCGGGTAGGTATGAGCTCATTATTTTTATTTTTCACAACAGTCATACCTCCCTTTTTTGGTACTACCTGTACTAGACTTACCCAAGGACTGTCAGAGATTGGGTAAATGATACCGGCTGCCAATAATTTTACCACTTCCTTTTTCACAACTTCCTGCATTGCTGGATTTAGCCTTCTTTGTGGCTGGACAATCGGCTTGTAGTTTTCCTCCATCAGTATCCTGTGTGTGCATATAGCTGGGCTAATTCCCTTGATATCTTCGATTGTTCATCCCAAGGCTTTCTTATGCTCCCTCAGCACTTTGATCAATTGCAATTCCTGTTCATTGGTCAACAAAGATGAGATAATTACTGGAAAAGATTCTTTCTCAAGATAAGCATACTTTAAATTTGAAGGAAGAGTTTTAAGTTCAAGTTTTGATTGAACTGTTTCTTTTGGCTCATCATCTCCCTCATTTTCTAAAGTTTCAGCTTCTTCTTTAATTTCTGGATCCTCATCATTAGTTGTGCCTGATCTTACCAACCCAATGAGTCTGAAAATAACTTGTCATCCTTCTACTCATCTGTAATATCATTAAGGAGGTCAATAGTAAAACAATGAGATGATGAGTCATCATCAGGATATCTCATTATCTTCTGCATATCAAAAATAACTTTCTCCTCATCTACTCTCAAAATCAATTGTCCTTGATGTACATCTATTATTGCCCTACCTGTAGCTAGAAAAGGTCTTCCCAAAATGAGAGGTACATCAGTATTTTCTTCCATTTCAAGGACAATAAAGTCTACTGGAAACACCAAACTTATCAACTCTCACAAGAACATTTTCAATTATTCCTTTTGCCTTTTTTGTACTCTGATCAGCTAGTTGTAATGAAACAACTGTATTTTTTATCTCCCAAGTTCCAATTTTTGAAAAATTGAAAATGGCATCAAATTGATGGATGCTCCAGAATCACATAAAGCTTTTTCAAAATGAGTTCCTCCCACGCTACAGGGAATGGTAAAACTGCCAGGATCTCCAAGTTTTTGTGGAAGCTTATTTTGTAAAATAGCACTGCATTTTTCTGTAAGCTTAACCACTGAAATTTCTTCAAGTTTTCTTTTGCTGGACAAAATTTCTTTTAAAAACTTGGCATATGATGGCATTTGAGTCAAAGCATCTGTGAAAGGAATATTTATATACAATTGTTTCAAAATTTCCAAAAATTTTGAAAACTGCTGATCAAGTTTTTCTCTTTTTAATTTCTGTGGAAAAGGAATTGGCTCACAATTGGAATTATCTTTATTTTCGTGAGCAATTTTTTTCTTTGCTTCAAAATATTTTTCCTCACCATTATCAACAATTTGACCCTCTATTTGATCTTCCTGTAACTTACCCTCTCTGTTAGGGTATGGATCATCAAGATTCTTACCTGATCGCAAAGCAATAGTTTTAACATGTTCTTTTGGATTTTTTTCAGTATTGCTTGGCAATGGTCCTTGGATCTTTTCTGAAACAAGAGTAGCTAATTGACTTACTTGAGTTTCCAGGTTCTTGAGGGAAGCATTTTGACTTTCCATTTTTTCATCAGTAGTTTTGATGTACTTGTACATCAAATCTTCCAAAGTTGGTACCTGCTGTTGTGGTCTAGGTTGGTATGGCCTAAAATTTTGTTGCATCCTGTTTTGTCCTTGGAATCCAGGTGGTCCTTGTGTTGGTTGTTTCTGAAAATGTTGAGCATTTTCTGCTCCATTAGGATTACTCCACTGGAAGCCAGGATGCTTCTGGGCCAATGAATTACCGAATGGATACGTTCTGTATCCAATTTGGTTCACCTGTTCATCAACTTGATTACTAGCTTGGCATTCATGGTTCTGATGATTTCCTGCACAGAAATCACAATTGTCAGTTGAAGCGGGCAGCTGAGATCCTACCTGAAAAGTATCAAACTTTTGAGTTAGAGAAGCAATTTATTTTGACAAGTTAGCCAGAACATCAAATTGGTTTATGGCTGCAGCTTTCTTAAGGATTACTCTTTCAGATGGCCATTGTACCGCATTCTCAGAAATTTAATTTAACAACTGTAAAGCTTCTCCAGTGGTTTTTCCCATTATGGCACCTCCAGCTGCAGCATCTATAACATTTCTCGCCGATGGTTTTAGGCCATGGTAAAAAATATATAGTTGCATGTGCTCAGGGATGCCATGATGTGGACATTTTCTTAACATAGCTTTCAGTCTTTCCCAGGCTTGATATACTGACTCTGAGTCAGTTTGCACAAAGTTGGTTATATCTTGCCTCATTTTAGTGGCTTTGGCTGGGAAAAAATATTTACTGAGAAACTTTTGGGTCATTTGATCCCAAGTGGTAATGGATCCTCTAGGTAAACTACGTAACCATAATTTTGCTTCTCCCTTTAAAGAACATGGAAACAGACGTAACTTAATTGCATCTGGTGAAACACCATTATATTTTGCCGTTTCCACCAATTCTAGAAAATCAATCAAATGACTGTGAGGATCCTCACTGGCTTCTCCATTAAATATACAATTTTGTTGTATGGCTTGAATTAAGCCAGTTCGGATTTCAAAGTTATTAACGGCCACTGGTGGCCTTCTAACACTTGACTCACAGTCAAAGGGATCTGGTCTAGAATAATCCCTTAGGATCATGTTAGCTGGCCTGGGGACCACTTCATCGAATTGGTCCTCAGGAATTGGTGGGATAATTGGTGGGTCTGGTGGTGGTGGTGGATCATGTTCCATGTTTGAATATGATGAAGAGAGAGAGATTGAGTTTTGCTCCTGTCTGTTTTTTCGAAATGATCTTTCAATTTCAGGATCGTATTCAACAAGTTCCTTTGAAGAGGAACGGGTCATATACCAACTGAAATTCCTGCAAAAAGTAGCAAAAAAAAAAATGGTTCTTAAATTAGTAAGAAGATAATTAATCTGAAGTAGACAACTGCCAATCCCCGGCAACGGCGCCAAAAATTTGACGAGTCCAATGTGTATAGGATTTTCCCGCTCGTTCTTGTCAAATTTTAGTATAGTTTATGATATCGTCCACAGAGATTGGAGAATCTATCCTACAAATTTATATTATCAATCCTACTATTTAAGAGAGTCGATTTTTGGGTGAAAAGAGTTGAATTTATGATCTACTTGAAAGCAAGAAAACTTGTTTTTGATTTTTCTTTTAAAATAAAAGAGTTGGGATTTCATGGATTCACTCGGGATAAAATTATAAGAGAAGTTAGATATTTCATTTTCTATTCCACATATTAATTGCTTAAGAGAAAAGCAATTAATACTACTGCGAGTTTCTCAATTAACTGTGCCTCTTTCGATTAGCATAATAAAATGATTAACTTGTAGTATTAGAGTAAAAAAATACTTATCTTGAATGAGTACAACGTATGAACAAAAACCTCTTTCGATTAGCTTTTGTTAAATTCCAAAACTTGGCTAAATGATTTTCTTCTCTCGAATGAAAAACTCAAATATCAAGATAAAGAATTTTGAGTGATTAAATATAACTATTTCAAATTATCACGAGAATATATTTAGTTATCAATATTCCCATTTAATTTTTGTTTCTTTCGATAACAAAAATTAGCAAGAAGTATTATAGCATAAATATATAGGCTTGATAAAGTTGAATAGCATAGTATTTAATACTCTAATGTAAGATTTTGACAAAGTAGGATTCTCACTCAAGAATAATAAAATACCGAAATTTCCATTATAATAATATACCGAGCTTCAACACTGATCCCAACTTAAAGAAAATTACTCCATGGAGAAAATACTAAATACTACAAAAGTAGAAGAACTTAGTATTTTTAAAGAACGGAAAAATATAATTTTAACACTAAAAAAGCTTAACCAATATTATAGATAGTATTTGGTGTTGCTTTACACAGAGAAAGGATGATTTGCTTCATCGTAGAAGACGATCTATTTATAGAGGGTTGAACTTAGGCAAAAACCGTAGTAATGCCATTACTAAATTAGTAATGCCATTTCTGAATCAATATTGTCATTTCTGGAACAATGATGCAATCTCTGGAACAATGATGCCATCTCTGGATTTATAATGCCATTACTGAGCCAATATCCCCATTTCTAGAACAATGATGCAATCTCTGGAACAATGATGCCATCTCCGGATTTATAATGCCATTACTGAGCCAATATCCCCCATTTCTAGAACAATGATGCAATCTCTGGAACTATGATGCCATCTCCGGATTTATAATTCCATTACTGAGCCAATATCCCCATTTCTAGAACAATGATGCCATCTATGGGTTTCAATTTTGCATGTGTTGTCTTCCTTTTCCACGGTGGATGTTCTCAATTTTTCTATGCTCACTTATTCTTCTATTTTCTTCATTCTCTTTACCTGCAATATGTTTTAGAAATATTTGCATATATTTGAACATAATATTATATATTTTATATAAAAACATAAATATATATAATAATTTATATATCTAAAATTGTATAATATATATAACTATCAATGAGCTACTTGTAAGTTATCTGCTTGTAAACTACTTGTAAGCTGCTTGTGAGCTATCTGCTTGTAAGCTACTTGTAGATCTAGCTTCTTCAAGAAGTTATGGGAGTAATAGATATCCATAATACAACGTATTCATAACACTCCTCCTTCGATGTTCATTAATAGATAATGTGCCTCATTAAAACCTTACTAAGAAAAAAACCCTGTGGAAAAAAAAGTCTTAATGAAGGAAAAAGAGTACACTTATCTTGTAATACGCATTATCAGTTGCCTCATTAAAAACCTTACCAAGAAAATCCAGTAGGAAAAAAATATGGTTAAGGAAAAAATAGTACAACACGTATTTTGCTCCCCCTAATGGAGATGTCGATCTAGGTGTCTAAGTTTCCTCATTCCAATATTGTATACCATCTTTTCAAAAGTTGCAGGCGGTAAAGATTTGGTGAAAAAATCTTCCAAATTATCACACGAACATATTTGTTGCACGTCAATTTCACCATCCTTTTGGAGATCATGTGTGAAGAAGAACTTTGGTGAAATGTGCTTTGTTCTATCTCCTTTTATGAATCCTTCTTTCAACTGTGCTATGCATGAAGTGTTGTCTTCATATAAGATCGTGGATATTTTGGTATCACACTTCAGACCACATCTTTCCCAAATAAAATGAATCACTGATCTCAACCATACACATTCTCTACTCGCTTCATCAATAATTATTAATTCAGCATGATTTGGAGAAGTACCAACCATTGATTGTTTTGTAGAACGCCATGATATGGCAGTACCTCCACATGTAAAAAGATAACCAGTTTGAGATCAACCTCTATGTGGATCAGATAAATAGCATGCATCTGCATAACCAACAAGATCTGCACCATATTTGTTAGAATAAAACAAACCCATATCAACAGATCCTTTCAGATATCGCAATACCTGTTTGATATCTTTCCAATGTCGATGTGTAGGAGCAGAACTAAATCTTGCTAAAACATTAACAGAAAAATGCTATATCAGGTCTTGTAGAGTTAGCAAGATACATAAGTACACCAATTGCAATTAGATATGGTACTTCAGGACCAAGGAGTTCCTCATCCTCTTCTCGAGGCCGGAACGGATCTTTATCCACTTCAAGGGATCGAACAATCATTAGAGTACTTAATGGATGTGTTTTATCCATGTAAAATCGTTTCAAGACCTTTTCTGTATAGGCAGATTAATGAATAAAGATTTTGTCTACTAAATGTTCAAGTTCAATTTGTAGACCAAGACAAAGTTTTGTCTTTCCTAGATCTTTCATCTCAAATTCTCTCTTTAAATAATCAATTGCCTTTTGGAGCTCTTCTAGAGTTCCAATGAGATTTATGTCATCAACATAAACAACAAGTATAACAAACTGTGATGCTGTTTTCTTTATGAATATACATGGACATTTGACAGTGTTTATATATCCTTCCTTTAGCAAGTACTCACTAAGGCGATTATACCACATGCGCCCTGATTGTTTTAAACCATACAAAGATCTTTGTAATATGATTGAGTACATTTCTCGAGGCTTTGAATTATATACTTCAGGCATTTTAAATCCTTCAGGGATTTTCATATAAATTTCATTATCAAGTGAGCCATATAGGTATGTTGTAACTACATCCAACATGTGTATTTCAAGTTTTTCATGTACAGCTAAACTGATGAGATATCGAAATGTTATTCCATCCATAACAGGTGAATATGTTTCTTCATAATCGACACCAGGTCTTTGTGAGAATCCTTGTGCAACAGGGTGTGCTTTATATCTTATGATTTCACATTTCTCATTTCGTTTACGCACAAAGACCCATTTAAAGCCAACTGGTTTTACACCATTAGGTGTTTGGACTACAGGTCCAAAAACATCACGTTTGGCAAGTGAGCTCAGTTCTGCTTGAATTGCCTCTTGCCATTTTGGCCAATCATTTCTTTGTCGACAATGTTGAATAGATTGAGGTTCAAAATCCTCATTATATTGCATAATATTAAGTGCTACACTATATACAAAAACATCATCCACCTCTATTTCTGATCGATTCAAATTTATTCCATCACCAGTGGAATTTATTAAATATTCCTCGCTCACTTGAGTCTCAGGTTCATTAATTTCTTCAGGAAATTCAGGATTAATAAGATCTTGGTTCTCTTCAAGAGATTCTTTCATAGTGTCATCCTGATCATTTGTTATTTTCCTTTTTCTAGGATTTCGATCTTTGGAACCCAGTGGTCTACCACGCTTCAGGCGTGCTTTAGTTTCATTGGCTATGGCACTACTAGATGGGATATCCATCCGAATTGGCACATTCTCTGCAGGGATATATGATTTAGTAATTCTTTTCAAATCAGTAAATGCGTCAGGCATTCGATTTGCTATATTTTGAAAATGAACGATCTTCTGGATTTCTTGTTCACATGTGGGGGTACGTGGATCAAAGTGAGATAATGATGGAACTTTCCACATAATTTCTCTGTTTATGTCTTTATTCTCTCCCCCCTAATTGTGGGAAAATTGTTTCATCAAATCGACAATCTGCAAATCGAGCAGTGAATAAATCTCACGTCAATGGCTCAAGGTAGCGAATAATAGAGGGTGACTCAAACCCAACATATATTCCTAGCCTTCTTCGAGGTCTCATCTTAGTGCGCTGTAGTGGTGCTACTGGTACATATACAGCATCCAAAAATTCGTAGATGATAAATATTTGGTTCATGACCAAAAATTAATTGTGACGGGGAGAATTCATGATAATGTGTCGGTCTGAGACGAACAAGTGATGATGCATGTAAAATAGCATGACCCCAAGCAGTCGTGGGCAATTTTGTTTTCATTAATAGCGGTCTTGCTATCAATTGCAGCCGTTTAACAAATGACTATGCGAGGACATTTTGAGTATGAACATAAGCTACATGATGTTCAACTTTTATTCTGACTGATAAACAATAATTCATCACTTTTAAGAATCTTCATGTTCTTAAGTGAATTCCCCATTTGAATTTTTAATGATTCGCTTCATCATTATTGATCCAGGATGACCCGAACGGTCATGCCAAAGCACAAAATCGTTTAAATAAGTAAACTTATGGTTTACGACAGAGTGTGGTTCAACTGTACCAATCTTTGTACAGTATAAGCCAGAAGATAAAGTTGGCAACTTTTCTAAAACATATTTCTGGCCAGAGACATTCTTTGTAATACAAAAATATTCATTATTCATTTCGTTTATTGTCTCAATATGATATCCATTTCGGCGGATATCTTTAAAACTTAACAAGTTTCTTCTGGACTTGAAAGAGAACAATGTATCATCAATAATAAGTTTTGTTCTCTTAGGCAGAAATATAGTTGCTCTTCCGGAGCCTTCAATTAAATTAGTATTACCAGAAATAGTAGAAACATTTGCCTTTCTCATTATCAAGTGTGAAAAATATTTTCGATCATTGAATATGGCATGTGTTGTTCCACTATCAATTACACAAATGTCTTCAGAATTGATCTTTGATCCAAATAAAGTTTGAGGGATATCCATGTATTCTTCAAAATAAAATAACATAGATAAAAACAGATATCATATAATACATGCTTTATTATCAAAATAAAACTTTACTAGTATTATTACAATAAAACATACAAACTATTACAAACGACATAACTTAAAATATATTTAAGTCTCTTTGGCTACAGATCCATCACCAATCAGATGATCTATTTGTCCTTCAGGGAACTATCCTTCAGGGATCTCAAAGAAATCTGCTATGTCCAAATGCGTGAAGTCCACATTATCTTCAGACATAAAGTTGGCTTCAGCATTATTTTCTTTCTTTTTCAGAGATGCTTGATAGAGATCAACTAGGTACTTTGGCGTATGACAGGTACAAGACCAATGTCCTTTTGCTCCACAACGGTAGCAACCATTCTCTGAATTTTTCCTTTGCACCGCTTCATGCTTTTTATCCTTCCTTTTCCACTGCTGGTGGTCAGGGGATTTTGGTGCATAACGATCATCATGATAGGAGTTTTTTCCTCGACCACGACCGCGGCCAGGACTGGGGCCACGCCACTTTCCACGTTTTTGGTGGAAATTCATCTCATTCACTTCTGGGAATGGAGCAGAACCAGTGGGTCGACTTTCATGATTTTTCATCAATAATCCGTTCTGTTGTTCGGCAACAAGCAAATGTGAAATTAACTCAGAATATTTACTAAATTTCATCTCTCGATATTGCTGCTGCAGGAGCACATTCGAGGGATGAAAAGTGGAGAATGTTTTCTCAAGCATGTCACTATCAGTGATATTTTCTCCACATAATTTCAACTGAGAAATAATTCTAAACATAGCAGAATTATATTCACTGATCGTTTTAAAATCTTGTAGCCTCAGATGGATCCAGTCATAACGTGCTTGTGGATGTATGACCATCTTCAGGTAGTCATACCTATCTTTCAAGCTATTCCATAGCATGAGTGGATCCTTAACCGTGAGATATTCCATCTTTAAACCTTCATCAAGATGATGACGCATGAATATCACTGCTTTAGCACGGTTTTGATTAGATGCTTGATTATTATTCTTGATAGTGTCTCCAAGACCCATCGCATCTAAATGAATTTCAACATCTAAAACCCATGAAAGATAACTTTTGCCCGATATATCAAGGGCAGTAAATTCAATCTTAGAAATATTAGCCATATATTTAGAAAGTAAAATCCTTACCTTATACTTTCTCCAGATAGCAGAGTCTCGTGCTGATAACATGTTGTGAAATAAAAGCTGTAAAGTAAATCAAACAGAGAAGCTGTATAGAGAGAGACTGATATCTTATTTCATTTCAAACTGATGTACATTGTAAACTGGAATGACTTCCTATTTATAGAAGAAAAGAAGTTGCTGCATGAGCTACTTGTAAGCTGTTTGTGAGCTATCTGCTTGTAGATCTAGCTTCTCCAGGAAGCTATGAGAGTAATGGACATCCATAATACAACGTATTCATAACAAAACAAATTTAAGTTTAAGTTATCTTAAAGAAAATAGTTCTTATGATAAAGTATCAGGCGTTCACATGAGGTTCTAGAAAAGACCGCACCCCAAGAAGCAGGGATGAGGTCAGGATTTTATAGGAGGGGATAAAAAAAGCCATACCTAGGAATGTTAGCTAGGATATGATTATATGACTTAAAATTATTTTTGAGCCCCTTTGCTTACTAGACTTTTTTCATTATTTTATATTGGTGTTCAATAATAGCTTATATATATCAAAAACATTAGCTTTTACCCTATTTATAGTGTACTTTTTCATTGAAGGGGGGGTAATGCATGCAGTCTATGATGAATGTTTTCACGATTCAAATTCATGACTTATAAGTCATACAAGACAACTTACCAATTGCTTCAAGATAAAATACTCCACATAAGTATACACAAGCAGGTATAGTAACCTTACAAATAAAATAAATTATCCCGTAGATACTTAGAAGGGGTAAAAGTAATCTAATAGCGTAACATTTGTTGCACACCAATTTATAGTAAAAACTTATCCACATCGAGTGTATGGGCCAAATCACATCAATTAATCATGTGTAAGTGATTTAATAAGATGAAAAAATGTGCTAACTAACTTTGGTTAAGAGAGAGACATGTATGACAATACATGTCATACATGCAGTGGCGAAGCCACATGGGGGCAAGGGTGGTACGCGACCACACTTCGCCCGAAAAAATACCGTATATATGATTTAAATTTAACTATTTATGAGCAAATATTATATTTGAACACCCTTAACACAACAAATAGTGTTAGGCTAATGATGCAAAGTGGTCAAATTTAGCTAAACAACCTAGGATCAAAACCCAATGTATATATTTTGAAGAAAGATTTTTTTTTCGTTGAAGCTTGAACACTCTTGCCACTGCATACATATATCGGATTGGTGCATGCACCCGATGTTGATAAGTTTTTTTTTCCAATTTACGTAAAACTCAATTCATAAAGATATAGCGCCCGTGTTTGTCGCGTGCACACTACGGTGGTGCTGTCTGACCGTAAAACTATGCACTATCTATCTGCAGTTTGCTTTAGGGTTTCTGTCAGTAGTCAACAAACTCTCATTTCTATCTCTTCCTTTTTGGGAATTGCTTCACTCTTCACTCTTTTGTTTTTTCCCCTTATTGCCAGCTTGGTTTATGTTAAGATGAATTCTTTTACATTCTACCAACAAATTTCAACACCTGAAAGTTCCAAACGTACACCACTACTGTAGGTGTTATATTGTCATAACAATTCATCTTATTGCAACAAATACCAGTAATCTATGTCATATGAATTGGAAGAGAGTGAGTACATATTAACTAATTAAGTGCAAAACATACACTATTAAGTGCATCCATGTATCAATTATCATGTATAATTTTATGTTGATATCACTTTCATTAGTTAATGTCGAAATAGAATAAGACACCAAAATCATGATGGAGAAGTAACTAAGATGGTTCACTAATTAGATGGAGAGAGGGGAAGGATTTCAACATGATTAGACGTGGAACAAATGCTATAGAGTAGCCTAATCATCAATTATATTTCAAATCTCTCGTTTGATAAGACAATCTCAGAGACATTTTGCATCGCAAATTAGCTTAATCAATTAATGCATGATTTCTTAGTATAGGAGTAGTATTATTTTGCCAATAGATTTACCCTTGACCAGTTCGAATTTTTTCTTACCAAGTTAATTAAAAATTTTCATTTTCATATCTCTTGCTGTTCAATAACAAACTTTCTTTTTAAAACATCTTATGATTGACAATATTCAAAAGGTACTATTCCATGTTTCACTTTGTTTAATACTCTCCCCGTCTCAAATTGTTTGTCCTATTTACTTTTATACGCTCCTTAAGAAATCATTAATGAGGAGGATTATTGACTATTTTACCTTTATTTAATTTTCATTGGTATTTGAACAATTATAATATTAATCAATAAGTGAGATCTTTGTGATCTTCAAGACATTTATTACTATGGGTAAAATAGAAAAAAAAAAATTACCTTGAAATCCTAACTGAACAAATATTTTGAGACGATTATTTTTAGAAAGAATAACAAATAATTTGAGACGGGCAGTATAATTTTGATTTGGTAAGATAGAAAGTATCTAAGAGTACAAGTTTATATGTTATAGATGCATGTGTAACTAAATCATCTCATTAATGGTCAAATGAGAAATTTTGAGCTTTTCAAATTTGAAATTGTGATATTCAAATTTAAAACACATTAGTAAAAAAATTGTGTTACCTTTTTGTAATGGATGAGTAATAATATATCTATAGTTCATATTTTTTTCTGAATAATTCATGTTATACTTCTTTAATTTATTAAATAATCTCACTTTTAATATATCACATGAGTAATTTCTTATCTCATTTAACCAAATGATGTTACATGAATATGCACCCGGCCAAATTCATATGATCTTATTACCTTTGTCAAGGTTAGTGTCTCCTTTTTAAATGTGTTTTAAGTCAGTTTATAATATTTTTTTTTTGGTAAGGAACGAATTTATTTCAACAAACAAACCTAGCTATTACAAGATTGGGTCGACCTTGATAACGTAGTACACCAGTCGCCTCGATCATAATTGTTCATAGAGTCAACAAAAGTGACAGATGTAGGTACCGTAGTATCTTGATTGTCTTGTTCTAAAATGGAAATTACATAAAGGAGGAGAAAAGTAAATCCTAAGTTCTTCAAAAGATGAACTGCAACCCATTTTTGCCATTTGATCCGCAGCTTTGTTTGCTTCTCTGAAGTTGTGTTGCAGTTTTGGACCTCCTGCCTCAAATAATAGGACCTGCCATCATTAATTAAATTTAGATGTAGCCCAGTTCCCTTAGCTATCATATTGATTATATCCTTACAGTCTGTTTCAATCAGCAGAGAAGCAATATTATTTTCTAAAGCAAGTTTTAGACCATGATAAAAAGCAAGTAGCTCTGAATATATCCCTGTCGAACAAAGAATCAGCTTGTTAAAACCTAAAACCCATTTTCCACTCGATTATAATACTGCATACAATTAGCTAATACTACTAGCTTTATTGATCTCTCTATCGTCATAAAGTTAAAAAGGAAAACAACAAAAAGAAGATAAGAAAGTTACTAGCCGTGAAGAGAAGTTAAAGAATTTATTACACAAGTTGTCACTCGATTAAAGAGAAGAGTAAGATGCAAATGTAGAGAAAATTTGCAAACTTTCGAGGGGAACAGCACCATTCCCATTTCCCAAAACTAAAGAAAGAATTTGCACAGTTCAGTTTTAGTATTAACAGCACGAAGCCCCAGGTTGGCCACAAACACCTTGAGAAGGGACATCTCTCTAGATCCACTTCACTAAAACCAAATAAAAAACCCACCTTGAGAATTGGGTTTGTGTCGAAAACTTGGCAACCATCAATCCCAAGATTATCTTCATCACAAAAGAAAAAAAAAAAACAAAACAAAAACTCTTTTACTTCTTTCTGTCTAAAAGCCGAGCTGTTTTAACCAAATACTGTAATAATAAGGATTTAAATTACATATCAATGACGTAAAATCTTTTTAGGTAATGACTTAGCTCGTAAATTATCTTTTTAAGTGATATGCAAAGGGGGATGGAACATATCCAACTCAACATGTTTTACTTGGAGTAGTACGAATTACTCGCTAAATTTTAAATAAATACTAGTAACAACTTGTGAACTAATAAGTGCACTAGACTCTATAGCAAGGAAAAAGATCAAATATATCAAACTTAGAATCTTTAGCTTATCAAGTTTAGGTTTTGATTCTTATGATATGATAGCATATTATGATAGCATACAATTTTTCTTACATACATAAAAAAGTTGAACTCGACCACAATAAACATAAAAGGCCTTCCCATCATTTCCCACAAACCAATGCTCCAAAACTTCATCATTTTAAGTTAGACAAGTGAAAAAGTAATAAAGAGACCGCAAGTAAACAAACACAACAACAAACAATAGACGTGGAAAACAACAAAGAAATAAAAGATTCATCTCTCATTATACTCTCTCTCTCTTTCTTGCACACTTTGGTTGTCTTCATCTTCATATATATCACGAACCTCACCTTTTATTTCCTTTCTTCCGAAAGAAAGAATATGGGAATTTGAGTTAAGAGTGCAAGTACTTACTACTATAGTAAGTTTAATAGTAAAAAAATAGTGTTAATATTCTTTTCACTCTCACTCAAGGTCACGGCCTGTTGTTGTTGGTGTCACAGTGATTTAGACGTGAAAGCGCCCATCTTTTCATGTCTATTGACACTGATAGTTGATATGTCACTTGGCTTGTTCATGTCCTCTTTGACCCCCCACTCCTTCCCCTACTACTCCTTTTCCTTTTCTCTTTTTTCTTTCAGCTTTCTTCTCCATTTCTCTTTATTAATATTCTTGAGTTGAAGTTTAGCTCTTAAACTGTAAGAAAAAGAAGAAATACAGAAGAAACAAGAAAGATAATGGGATCTTTAGGAGGTGGTGAATTAGTAGTACACAATAAGAAGAAGAAACAAATGTGGCTTTATCCAAAGGTGATGGGAGTTCATCCTTCTGAAAGATGGGGCCATTCTTCTTGTTACTCTAATGGCTATTTCTATGTTTTTGGGGTAAGTTGATAGCATTTCTTTCATGAGTTTTTGTTATAATTATTTCTCAGTTAATATAGTACTACTAGTTATTAGTCTATCTTGTTCTAACCTTTTTTCTATATTTGTTTCTTGAAAATATTGGTTATTACTGTATTTTCCTATTTTAGGAGAGGATGTTGTGAATCGAGAAAGTCTGAGCTTGTTTTGTCATGCTTAATTCCTTCATGTTACTGTATGGTTATTTTTGGTTATTAGCAGCTACTCTTTCTAAAGTTGTCCTTTTGTTTTCCTATATATATTATACCAATCTTGTTTCTTCTTGTCCATATAACGTCTATAAGTCAGCAAGTTGGTGTTTTTTTTTTTAATGTATGAAATATATTGAGTGATGCATGGAGGAAAATCTTCTATCTTAAGACGGAAACAAGTTAGAGAAATGAAATACTCCACTAAAATGAAAAAGAAGTGCCTTTCTGCTTTAGGTTTCGTCTCTTATTCTGTGCTTCTAAGATGTCGTTTTAATATATATATATATATATATCCCTCCATCCCACTTTGTTTAAAGACTTGTGAAATTTGTGGTTTAAAATATGTCATAGATTTTTGTATTATAAATAAGTAAAACTAGAAGGTTGGAGTTAAATTATTCTTTGAAAATTTTTTCGAGACAGACTTATAAGTAACGGAGGGAGTAGTGTCTACTCTATTTTTCTATAGCAAGTAGTCGAATATGTTGATGTTCATGACGATTCAGTAAGTAAAAAAAAGTGTTAAGGTGGGGGAAGTACTTGATCCATTAAGACTTGTCAAGAAGACAACTTTCCATTAGGCTAAAAAGCTTTTGCCATGTTTGACATGTCTTGGATATATAGAAGGTTCAGTTTCTCTTTTCTATGGAATGGACGTGATCCACAACAGTGTTAATATGTTGCATATATGGTTGATTTGTTCTAGAGAATTCTAGTACGTCACCCTTACAATGTTGCAGCTTATTCAATTAAATCATTTCAGGGATGTCGCGGGGGTTTACATTTTAGCGATGTTCTTGTGCTAAATCTTGAGTCAATGGCTTGGAGCATTCTTGTGACAACAGGGCAAGGACCGGGGGCTAGAGATAGCCACAGTGCTGTTCTTGTTGGCCACAGGATGGTAGTATTTGGGGGTACAAATGGTTCCAGGAAGGTCAATGATCTACATGTATTAGATATCAGGAGCCAAGAATGGACTCAACTTGAAAGTCAAGGTAATCCTCCTTCACCGCGTGAAAGTCACACGGCTACTCTTGTTGGTGGTGATAAAATAGTGATCTTCGGTGGTAGCGGCGAAGGAGATGCGAACTATTTGAATGATCTACATGTTCTGGACCTCAAAACTATGAGGTGGTCATCCCCTGAAGTGAAGGGTGAAACGCCAGTTCCTAGGGATAGCCACAGTGCTGTTGCCATTGGAAATAGGCTCTATATATATGGTGGAGACTGTGGCGATCGATATCAAGGTGACGTTGATGTGCTTGATATGGATACATTAATTTGGTCAAAGGTACTAGCTTCATTCCTCATCTTTCTTTTCTAATTCATATAGTTATTGATCCAGTCTTGCTATAGAGATACAGATTATTTATAGATTGTGTAAGCTGATGGTTAGTTCATTTTTCCAGCTGGATGTTCTTGGACCGTCACCTGGTGCTCGAGCTGGTCATGCTTCCGTGAATTTTGGATCAAAGGCAAGTAACTAGTCCTTTTAAGTTTTTTTAGCAAGTAAAAATGTTGCTTTAGTATGGAGTGAAAAATTGTCCTTGTCAAAAAAGTATGGAATGAAAATTTGTTGGTGTTTCTACCCTTACTAATAATTAAGTGCTTGTTTGCGCTTTCTACTGCTGTTGTAAATGGAGTGAAGGTTCTCTCCTCCAAGCAGTTGTGTTGAACCTTCATTTGAATTGAGCAATTGTCTGAAGAGATATGGCGATTATGTATTTCACAGGTATATGTGATTGGTGGAGTTGGAGACAAGAAATACTACAATGATGTTTGGGTTCTTGATTTGATAAATTCTTCATGGACTCAGCTTGACGTAATGGGCCAAAAACCGCAGGGACGGTTTTCTCATACTGCTGCAGCCAGGCACACAGATATTGTAATCTATGGAGGGTAAGCCTTTATCAGTTTTGGTCCATTCTTTCCTGTTCCAATTGATTTTAGTTCTTTAAGTTTTGTTTCTTCAACCTTGCAGTTGTGGTGAGGATGAGCGGCCGCTCAATGAGTTGCTTATCTTGCAGTTTGGAGTAGAACTTCCTAATGGGAATAGCAGCTTTTCTGCTGGCAGAACTTCTGGAAACACATGTCATTATGATAAGAAAAAGTTTCTTAGAGAAAGAGACAATAACTCGGTACAGTACCTAATCTTGATTCCTTGCTCATGAATTTTAACAATTTGATATCTAAATTTTGATTCACTTGAATTGGTTTAGCAGGACCCTATATGTAGGGGAAAGAAGGAAGATGTACTAGCAACGGGATCTCAAGAACTTGAGTTTGTATCAAAATCAGCCTTTCGCTTTAGTTCTGGTAGGTTATGAAATGATATTATCATGTTAGCAGCAAGTAGTTTCAAGAAATGAACTAGGCATGACTAATTTATAACTTTTCATGTATTTTGGAAGACACATTGCATCCAAAGAGGAGAAGGATGAGTAACAATTCACATATATTTAATCTGGAGTCAGAGCAGGAAGATCAGTCTCCTTCTCTGTCTCAGCATTCACCTCCGTCCCATTGTGATGCTGAAATGAGTACTATTAAGCAAGGTTCTGGTTCTGGAACTGCATCAGATCTATTTCCTTTAGCAAGGCAGCAACATTTGACCTCTAGCAATTGCCAGCCACATCCAAAGAATGTCATAATAAGGAATCCTCATGATTTGCAATTATTTCGAGAACAAGTAAATCCATCAAACTCGGCACGTATACCTTCCCTTCTTATGGATAAGCAGGAAGTGAAACGCCATGAAGGAGAATGCAAATCCTTGGAAGCCGGACGATTCAACAACTTGGTAAGCCATTCAAGTTTGCAAAATTCTGTAGGTCACTTGCAGTTCATTTTTTATTTTTTCCTTAAGTTGAATACAAATATGATATCTGTATGTATGCTACTCAGATTGGAGCTGAGATCCGGGGAAAAGTTGATGGAGCATTTGATTCTGGTTATCTAATGACTGCTATTGTGAATGGAAAGATTTTTCGAGGTGTTCTGTTTGCTCCGGTAAGCTCATACACCTACTATACCTCATTTTAACCAGCTTGTTAAGTATCTCAAACTCAACAGCGACTTTGATTTTCTTATATACAAGGCACCTGATCTATTACCACGAGGACCAGTCCTTGGCCAGAATCCTTCACCCCCTCCAGGGCAGATTGGTGTCAACTATGCACACACACATATAAATCATGTAAGTCCTGCTAGTCGAAGGCAGCCTCAGCAGTTGGTGCAAATGCAAGTTCCAGAACTGCGACAGAGCTTAGGGAAGGTTCCGGTTAGAAGATCGACATCATTCATGAGATCATCTCCACTAGACAAGGATCTAAAGCAAAGAAGTGAACTTGAAGGAGTAGTTCTCACACTTGGAGGTCCAGGATGTGGCAATGAAAGAACATAGATGACTTAAAATGGTATAAAGAATAACCAGAAATTCTCCATCCTTGGTCTCTCATGAGTGTCCTTTTGTACATGCTAAGGTAGATTGTATTTCTTTCATGTCTTTAATAGTTAAGTTGACTGGGAAAGCTAGTTTAATCTAGTACCATCCTTCCCACCAGATCAGATATGTATCCTCTCTGTGTAATATGAATCAACATTTGGTCACTGTCCAGTTGAGTAATTATCCTATGTTAGTGTGCATAACATTGGATGAGAGTTTTTAGTATGAGCACTCGGCATTATATATTTCACTGTTGTAAGCTATACGAGTATATGCCAAATGAGTTTTTCCGCAGCCTGTTTAATAAATTATAAAGGCCAGATACATGATGGAGACCCTTGTATCGCACGTTGAACTCTAGGAGTCTGATCTATTGAACAACTTAAATTCTTTTTCTTTTGTATTTTTGTTACAATAACAATTCCTTTAGCAGCATCTACTTTAGCAGCATCTACATCAACTAAGATCGAAAGACAAGAGTAGCTCAAGAGGAAGGACGCCGGCCTGTTAGATTAAGTAGATAAACGATAAGGTATACGTGATTGAATGACTTTGAGTAGGTACCCTATGTAACCATTCCCAACTTTTATCCACTTTTTGTAACCATATTTTGTTCGTTCTTTTTTTTCTTAGCATATTTATTAAATATAATTTGATGATATAAATATTTAAAAAATATGGGACAAATATATATGTGTATAGAAGGTATATATACAAAATATCAATCTATTATATTTGATATTTTAATTATAAATTAAATTTTAAATATAAATATTGTTGCTATATTATGTTAGTGCTGAATGACTTGTTAATATGAAATATTGTGGACTATTTACGTGGAATTTTTTTTTTTTTTGGGTGGATCACCTAACATAACCAACATGAGCCCGTTGCAATTTTAACACACAGTATGGTACCAATTTATGTGACACACCTTTTCTTTTTAATTTGTTCCGAAAAGAATAACGCACATCTTTATTTAATACTCCCTCCGTTTCAAAAAGGATGAACCTATTACTATTTGAAGGGTCAAACAAGATTATGTTCGACCACATGTCTTACAAATATTTTCTAACTATTTTAAATTGTTAACTATTGTGACTTATAGTATTTTCATGTAGTTTCTAAATATGTAAATTTTATTTCAAAAAAATTAAAAATTCGATGTGCAAATTCCCGGTCAAAATTAGTCAATTTGACCCTCGTACTCCGCAAAGGTTCATCCTTTTTGAAACGGAGGGAGTAACTAATTAATAACATTCTCTCTATTTTACTCTTGTTTGAACATAATAATATTAAAAGCTACCAACAATTTTTTTAATTACTCAAATCTTCTCTTTTACTTTTTATTTTTACATCTAACAATGGTAATTTTAAAACTTTACAAGATTAATATTTATTTCTTAAACTCTATGTAAGTCAAACTACGTCGCGTAAATTGGCACGAAGGTTATGTTAAAAGATAAATGCTCATATAATTAATAACATTAATGACTTCTTAAATTGTGCAAAATTTTAGGAGCCGTTTGGACATAGAAAGTTTTTCTTCTTTTTTTCAATATATAAAAATAAAAACACTGTTCGGCAGGAAAATATAATGGTTTTAGTGGTTCATTTTTTAATATGAATTTTCAGGTGTAAAAAGAATTTCCTCACTACTGCTAATTCTTTTCAAGTGAAATAGATAGTCGAAGAGTTTTTTTTAAAAGAAAAAATCAAATTTGAACCAAATAAACGTCCAAACACCTAATATAATGGAGAAGAGTAAAATAATGAAAAACAAACCCCAAAAAAGAATAGTAATTCAACGTGAAACTGTGAAGAAGTCAAAAGACCTCTCAAATCTAAACTGCACTTTTGCATGTGTTCTGTTCTATGCCAAAAAACACACAACTATAATAAAAACACTGTAACTATGATTCACTCACAGTCATGTCCTATCTCTCTTCTTTAACATAGTCAGTACTCTGTAATAAAAGCTCCCGTGCCTCCCGCGGGATTTTGCCATATTTTCAGTCATTTTCAACCGTCAGATCATTTTTCCAACGTCATCTTACCACCGCCAGATTCACTCTAACAATTCAACTACACATGTCTTGTCAACATCACATATACTGTAGTTGATTCACTTGATTGATGACGTCATTATCTGTGTTTTAACTGTACTTTCTATACTGTGGATTCATTTATTACCAAATAAAGAAAAAGATGAAAAGATTCCTTTGCTTTGTGGGCTCCAATTGGCTCTCAGCTACGACCCACTTGTTGTCTTATGATTGGACTCTTATCTGTTTCTGTATCCGTTGGAAGCAAGCGAGACGGGCCTTGTTGCTAATGGGTCAGCCATTGTCATTGTGGTGGGTCTGTAATTGGTAAAAAAATGGGCTGATTACAAAAATATACCAGTTTAGGACTGAAATTACACAAAATACCGATATAAATACAATTTACAAAAAATACCGATATTTTTTTTCAAAACCTATACTACTATATAAAGAAACAAATTCAAAGAAAAAGCTCAACAGAAACAGAGCATTCACCCACCCCGCTAAACCTAATCACTGCGCTTCCAGTTCTTCAGTTAGGCGATTCAAAAGGAGATTCAAAACGCAATTACATATTCCAATTCAAACATCAATTTGCTGTAGTTTACATTCAAAATCAATGCGATTTTGAATCGCGATTTCAATCGCAATTCAAATTTGAAGGTTTTACATCTATTTCATCCACAAATTGTCTCTCGCATTCAAAATTGAAGCTGTTTGATCGATTTCATACACTAATCAGCAGTCGCGATTCAAAATTGAAGCTGTATATTGATTTTTGATCTGTTTTCATAAACAAATTAGAAAGTTCTAATGTCAAGAGTAACAATTCTTCTCCAACACAAAGGTCGCTGGGATAAAACAGGAGAATACGTTGATTTTTGTGCTGATGCAATAGTAATAAGCACTGATTGTACATTTGATGATCTAGAATATACAATTTCAAAACAAATTCATGTTGATACTATTATTAATCACATGGAAATCAAGTACAAGGTGAATGCGACATGTCCTGCCATAGAGATACACAACGATATGGGGGTGAATGTGTATGTCGAGCTAAAAAGGATAAGGATTTTGAAAAATATCCTTTGTGCATAACAGTAACAGAGAAATCATTCAGCCACGCAGTAAATACAAATTCATTGGTTATATCACCTAGATATACAGAAGGAACTCACACACACGCAATAGAAGATGATGATACAGTGAAATTGTTAAATGATGATGAATATTTTGATGATTATGATGAAATTGTTGGAATAATTACCGACCCTACGCATGAAGTTATTGCGGAAGGACAGGTTTTCGAAAACAAGGAGACGATTGTTACTGCAATGAAACACTATGCATTAAGGCAAAAGTTTCAGTTTAAGGTGAAAAGATCGAGTTCGAAGTGGTATGAATTTTAAAAGCTTTGTCTATTTGTGTATGAGGCTGTATATCTATGCGTTTATGTATAAAATCATGTATGTCTGTATAAAAGCTTTTACATTTTTCATATTTATTTGTGTATGAGGCTATATATGTGTATTTATGTATGAAAATGTGTTTGCGTATGAAGAAGTACGTCTGCGTATTTGTGTATGAAGTTTTATATGTGTGTATGAAGATGTAAGTTTATGCATTATGTATGAAAGTTTGTTTGTGTATGAAGTTGTATGTCTGTTTATTTTTTGTATGAAGCTGGACTTATGTGTATGAAGCTGTAAGTTTATGTATTTATGTACGAAAGCGTGTTTGTATATGAAGTTGTATTTCTGTGTATTTTTTGTATGAAGCTGAACTTATGTGTATGAAGTTCTACTTGTGTGTATGAAGATGTAGGTTTATGTATATGTGTATGAAAGCGTGTTTGTGTATGGAGCTCTATGTCATTGTATTTCCTGTATGAAAGCTATAGTTGCATGTGTATGAAACTATACTTGCCCATTATTCTATTATAATAAAATCTATGTTTAGTTATGTATGTCTATGGACAATTTTGTATGTATTGTTTTATTCTGTTTCACTATGTATATGTGTGTTTATGACTAAGTTATGATGTGTATCTAATTGTATATCACAAAGCTCTAATTTGTTCGTAATTTGTTGTATAGCTACTGCCTAAAATGCATAAGGGATGATTGCACATGGTTGTTTAAGTCTTCAAGTTTGCATGAATCTGGTCTGTTCAAAGTTAGAAAATTCATCGATGAGCACTCATGCCCATTGAAGGACAGAATTTACGAGCTGCGGCAAGCAAGTGCAACAATCTTTGGCAGTATAATTAAACACAGGTATATCAACCCCAAGAGAGAGTACAGACCAAAGGATATAATTGAAGACATGCACAAAAGCTTAGGCATTGAACTTCCATACATGAAGGCGTGGAGATCAAAAGAAAAGACACTTGAATTTGTAAGAGGGGATCCTACAAAGTCCTACACCAAGTTACCTAGCTATCTGTATATGTTGCTGAAAGCCAATCCAGGGTCAATTGTAGATTTGGTTAAAGATGAAGATGATTGTTTCATGTATGTCTTTGTGGCGCTCTATGCATCTACCAAAGCTTGGGAATATTGTAGGCCTATTGTGGTGGTCGATGGCAGCTTTCTTTCAGCTGCTCACAGGGGAACTTTCCTTGCTGCAACAACAACGGATGCATCAGGTAAATTCTACAACATCAACTATATTCCCTATTGTGCCATGTATAAAATGTAGTAAAAGTTGTATGTTCATGTATATGAATGTATGTAGGTGATGATAAAAATTTATTTACACTTTTTGTTAACATTTATACAGGCAGCATCTTACCCCTTGCCTATGCTGTAGTAGATTCAGAGAATGATAATGCATGGGGATGGTTTTTCGATAGGTTAAGACAAGCCTATGGTCAAAGAAAGTGTATGTGTATTGTGTCAGACAGGAACGTGAGCATCATAAAAGCAGCATCTATTGTGTATCCAGATGTCCCTCACTATGCTTGCATTTGGCATTTATGGAACAACATAAAAACAAAATTCAAGAGGGGAGAAGAGAAGCTGCATGAGGTATTCTTTAGCATGGCTAAGGCATACACAATTAAGGAGTTTGATAGTTGTATGACAAAGGTAGAAAATATGGATGTACGTATTAAGCAATACTTGTATAATATTGGGTATCAAAGGTGGGCACGAGCTCATTCTACTGCGAATCGAGGTTTCACAATGACTTCGAATATCGTTGAATCATTGAATGCAGCTAGCAAAGATTCACGAGATATGCCAGTACTTGCCTTCATGGAATCCATGAGAAATTTGGTTGAGAGATAGAATTATAACAACAATGAAGCTGCAAAAAACAGATTCAGGAAGCTTAGTACAAAGTATCACGACATTCTGGATACACATCGAAAGTTGGCAGTCCACATGACGGTAAAAATACATTTTTAGTTCATCATTAATGTGTGTTTGGCATCACTGTTTTATATTTGTGTATCAACTGTATTACATCAATTATTCATAGTTATGTGTAGTTGTTCGTAGTTTACTAGTTGAATATATTGTATGAAAGTTAAAAAAAGATCTAATTGTGCAATTATAGGTAAAACCTACAACAAACATGTATACAGTGATGCATGGGGAGCGTAAATTCTTAGTATCCTTGACTGATCGAACATGTTGTTGTGGAAGATTCCAAATGGTTGAGCTACCATGTCCACATGCAGTGGATGTTCTAAAGTCAAAGCACATAGAGGAGGAAGATTATGCATCTGCATACTACAGTACAGAGTACTTGCTGAAGACCTATGAAGTACCAGTGAATCCCATTCCAGATGAGAGTAATTGGGATGTTCCTACATATATTTCGGAAGAAGTGGTACTGCCTCCAACTGGGAAAAGGCCTCCAGGAAGACCAAAAAAGAGAAGATACAAGCCATCTTGGGAGATACATTCTAAAAAATCAAAGATAACCTGTGGAAATTGTGGACGGGAAGGACACAACAGAGCTACTTGTAGGAATCCCTCCACCAAAAAATAAACAAGCTTCTCAAAAAAGTGTTTCTATTGTTTGAGGATTTAACACAAAATACAAACCATACATATTAAATTCAAAATGCACAAAACTTTTACATGTTATTAAATAGGTACTGCTATGGCAATTATATTACATATGTTGTTGGAAATGACATAAAGCAGAAATAAGTTGTTGAATAATTTGTGTATGAGGCTATATACGTGTCTATTTGTATATTTGTTTATGTATGTATGTCTCTAGTTGCGTGTATGAAACTATAGCTTTATGTATTTATGTATCAAAGAGAGAGAGAGAGAGAGAGTGTGTGTGTGTGTGTGTGTGTGTGTGTGTTTGAAGATGTATGTCTGAAAATTTGTGTATGAAGTTGTACTTGTATGTATGAAAGTGTGTTTGTGTAAGTGTTTATGTATGAAAGTCTATGAAGATGTATGTCTGAGTATTGACTTAGTTAGTGTGTTTGTTTAAGTGTTTATGTATGAAAGTGTATGAAGATGTATGTCTGCAAATTTGGGTATGAAGTTGTACTTGTATGTTTGAAAGTGTGTTTGTTTAAGTGTTTATGTATGAAAGTGTATGAAGATGTATGTCTGCAAATTGTGTGTATGAACCCGTACTTGCATGTATAAAGTTGTACTTCCATGTATGAAACTGTAGGTTTATGTATTTATGTATGAAAGAGTATGCGTGTGTGTGCGTATGTGCATGAAGATGTATGTCTATGTATTGACTTATTTTATAAATTTGTTTAAGTGTTTATGTATGAAAGTGTATGAAGATGTATGTTTATGTATGAAAGAGTGTGTATGTGTGTGTGTGTGTGTATGAAGATGTGTGTTTGCGTATTGTATAAGTTTGTACCTGTCCAAATACATAAATATATGTGTATTTTCAGAAAATGTACTACGAGATGTTGTAATATCTAAGTTTGTACATGTGCAAATACATACATACAGTCACACCGTTAAAAAGTTATATAAAATGTAATGTCAGGCAACACAACAAATACAGTTAACATTCAAAACTTATATAGATTTTCATCAGTCATACACTGAAAAACACAAAACATACAAAAGTATTTATCGTAAGTAACATATAGCTTAAAACAAATGGCAAACATAATTGTGATATGTCCAACAACCCAAGTATCTAAAAAGGTTATCACAAAATCCACTAAAACCACGTAACAATGCACTTCTCCCTTTACGGACCACCCTTCTTCCTAAAATGATTTCCTGTGACCTCAGGTGCGCTAATTGCTCCTTCTGCCTGCTTTTGTGTTGCATACTGCCAAAGAAGTGCCCCCAACTTCATACGATAAATAGCAACATCAAAATCAACAGGGGGTTCAAGCAGTCCACATGCAAATGACTCTGCATATGCAGCAACGAATATACCACAGTCGCTGCAGCAACAACAACTAAAAGTCAGCCACATGCAAAATACATCAAATTTAACAACAACAAAAAAACACATACAGCGATTCAGGAGCTTGCTGAGGCAGGTTTGGAACTATGACAATATTGTATAGATCTGTCACAGCTTTGTCTTTGTATGGATTTGACTGCCAATCAATGTCAATTCTCCCACCGTAAAAACCAGTTACTGACAGGTATAAAGGCAACGTAACAGCAAATTTCTGAACCACACCACGAACAACGGCACTACAACCACCATTCCTTCCAAGTAGAGAGTCATACACCCAAATACACCTATCAATAAATGAGACAATTCCCAATACCCAATGGTTTTTTTCTCTGATATGTATAGGCATCATAACATAGTCAACATGGATCCAAGGGGTGTTGGCACGCAATTTAAAACCCATAATATACTCACTAACAACATCATCCTTGGAAACCACACTACCATCCCTGTTTCTGGCCTCATACAAGTTAAACGCTTCTTCAACCCTTGTTTTGAAACAACAATCAGTACATGTGAACCTAAAAGGTACATTTGGATCATACTTGCCTTTTTTCCGCAAGTAGTAAAAGATCACATCAATGTGCTGGAAAAAAATAAAAACATAACTATAATTAAAAAAACATGTGGCATACCAAAAATATATACAACATCCATACAGAACACTATGCTTGCATTTGGCGTTTATGGAATAACGTAAAAACAAAATTCAACCAATTATGAAGAAGCTGTACACTTAGTTGTCCAAGGATCGGTTACACAAGCCATTGTGTGGTTAACTATACTCTTGTTTGTGTTGGAAGTGAGACGAACAAGTAGTGATTTTGCTGTTGGAGATACAAATAATATTGTGTTTGAGGATAATATTAGGAAAGATTTGGAAGGAAATAATACAAAGGTGGTGGCAACTATCACTACGCCTTCCTATTGCTGTTTGACAAAGACAGTGTGGTTGAAACTTTCTACAAATCCTAATTCATATGCCTGTATTTTGGTCTCACTTGGGCACTTATATCAAACAGGTTGGTAACTACTTTATTAAAGGGGGGTTGGGGAATGTTATTCATATGCCTGCAAAGAGTGTAAGTTGCTACAACAATAAGGTACAAAGATCGTTTATAATTTCTTTAGAATGAAGGTGTATAAAAAAAGTCAAGTCCAAAAATATATACAACATCCATGTGGCATACAAAAATATACAGAACACCCTAGTTCATACAGACTTTGTATCAAACTGTATGTGTGTGTATGAAAGTCTCAATTTGTATATGCAAGTGCATATTTCAGTATAAAAATCCTATGTGTGTGTGTTTATGTATTTTCTTGCAGTTAGAAATAATTATAAATAACTACATACATACCCCATCATTCAAACACGTTCTAACATGTACCAATGTGCAGAACCAGTCCTTCCACTCAACTTTCAACACTCCTAAATTCAAAGCCTCCTGAAGTCTATTGGCTACTCTTGGATAAACTGATTTCCTAAGCAATTCATATAAATTCAATGATTTAGATACATGTAAACAACAAAAAATACAAAGAACAAAAAATCAACCAAAGACATTACCTTCTTTTACTTGGACATACCCCTTCATCAAGCCATACAGAAAATGCATTTTGTAGGTCTTCATCAACCTCAACACCAATTTGACTCGTAAATGGATGTTTTGTTCCAAAATATTTTGGTCCTGGTATTTTTGGTGTTGCAACAACCCAATGAGAATTAGCATACCTCCCTGGACGCCTCAGTCGGGCAATTAACTGCTCAGGTGTAACAGCACCTTCTTCTTCATCAGGCTCAACCAAAACAATTTGAGACTCAGTAGCAACAAGATCATTACCATCACGTTGGCGTTGAACTTCTGAACCAACATCTTCAGAATCTATTTCTTCAGAATTACAAGCAACATCTATTAACAAAAACAAGATTATAAAGTAAAATGAGTGACAACGATAACAAAAGTAACAACAACAAAAGATGTCAGATATACCTTGTTTTTTAAGATTTTCAACCGACCCACTTTTAGACTTAAGTACACTTGCCACAACATCATCAATCATCGCAAGGTGCGTAGCATTAAAAAAGGCATCATCGTCATCAAGAGTACCCAACTTGCTTGATTCACCAACTTTTGTATCCATACCAGAAGCATGGACTGATCCAGCACTAGTTACCTACTATGAAAATGCCATATAGTTTACTTTATATACAAAATTTTAAAAATGTATGAATTTATATAAAATATACCTGATCATCCGGATGGACACTACCACCACTATTGTTTGCAGCAGGAGCTGGATTCTCATCTTCATCACTAAAACCAAGAGAAAAGCTTGGACAACCATCATCTTCACGAACTTTGCAATGAGTATCTTCAGCAGGCACGTGACTGCCCTCGCTGTGTGTTGGAGCAGACTGGTCAGTCCGTTCAGTTGCAACGTCTATAGCCTCGGCTTCTATCCCAACACCCTGCTCCAATGGAAGTTTAGAAGCAGGATCTGCAAAAGGCTCATCACTGCCCTCACAAGCAGCCTTTTCAGTTCGGACATCTACAACATCGGGTACAGCTGAAACAGCAAATGATATTGAAATTTTAGAAGCAGCGTCTTCATCAGGAAGAGGCTCGGCTGCATCTGCAACAGCAGGTAGTACTGTCCCAACACCCTTCAACAAACAAAAAAGTTTAAATAGTTAAAAAAAATTAACATCTAATGAATTAAAAGTAAAATTAAAATAAAGACACATATAAAAACATGGACAACAGTGTCAACTGTGTCATTTCCCAATATAACATGGCTTCCATCAAAGAAATTGCCGACTTGGTGTAACTGTTCATCTCTGACAACGACACTTCCAAGTACCTGGTTCCAAAAAAGGTAAATAGAACACATTTAAATATGTGGATATACAGTTCTATAAACATAAAACATACTAATACAAAATATATAAATAGTAAAACAATTTTAAAACATCTCTAAACACATAAAATGCATGTCCATACACATAAATGGAACTACATAGACAAAAATAATATACATACAGGTTCTCCCCAAACAACCCATGAAAAAATTGCTATACACATTTAAATTATCTCTAAACACATAAAAATAAGGCTATACACATAAAATACAAGTCGATACATATAAGTATGCATTGTATCTCTAAACACAAAAATAATGCATTTTATCTCTAAACACATAAAATGCAAGTCCATACACATAAATGGAACTACATACACATAAAAATAAGTATGCAGTATATGCATACAAAAATAAATGTACATACAGGTTCTCCCCAAACAACCCATGAAAAATTGCTATACATATTTAAATTATCTCTAAACACATAAATATATGGCTATGCACATAAAATACAAGTCGATACATATAAGAACAATGTACATAAAGGTTTCCCCCAAATAAATCTGTGAAATAATTACTATACACATTCCTAGACACATAAAAGACATTCCTATACAGATAAAAATACATGTCTAGACACCTAAATACAAATGACATAAAGTTTAGACATGGATTCATAAAAATAGTGCACGTACATGATCGTTCACAAATATCTCCTTCTGTTGCACCAAATGTCCAGGGTCAAAAGGGCTACCAAAGCTGAAATCAGTGCGTGCTCTATCAGGATCTACAACAGGATCGCCTCCGCCAATCTTTTAAAAAGGAACAACAAAATCATTATATAAACAAAAACAATCTTGTTTAAAAATACAAAAATGTAGAAACATTACCTTTAGGTGATCAAACAGTTTCTTAAATGTTTCAGTCATAAAGCTCTTAAGATTAGCAAACTTACAATCAACCTACAAACAAACAAGAAACATTAGTTTGATTAAAAGTGTTGGAAAAGTCTCTTACGGTAAAAATAGAAAATACAAAAATACATGCGTCTTATGTGTTACAAACTCATTGTTCAATCGGTGCAACTCATTCCCAATCAAAGACAACTGCACAGACATGGAAGGATCGATTGAAGATACAGAAAATTGGTGCGAATCCTTAGCAGGATTACTTGAAGAGGCACCAAATTGTTGTGATCCCTTGGCAGCAGCATGTTGTGAGTTCTTGGTAGCTTCGGAGGGATTACTCATAGATTTAGCATGAGGGACTTGAGCACTACTAGTATGGATAACAGGCTGCTCAAGTTCATTGCTAGAATCCGTTAGTGCATCCAAGTTGAAGGTTCGCACCTCATCGGCGGTTGAAATAATATTGTTAAACACAACCTACAAAAACAGTAAAACAAAAGGATATAAAGACAAAAAAAAAAAGTAATACACTAAAGTAATAGGAAAAGTAATACAACTATATACAACTAGTTTATGTGCATACAACATACATACAAAAAAAGGGTGTGGAGTGAATTTACCTGACTTCCTTTTCCTCTAAAAATTCCCTCATATAACTTTCGAAAAGATGGTTGTTGTACAATCACTTTCCAATTCAAAATCCTAGGGATTCCATTACCAGTACAAAGCGCGATACTGCCATCAACTCTTGAACAACATTCGTAAAACCAAACTTGTCAAGCAAGTGGCAGCCCACCAATCCTATAAAATTTCCCTTTTGGATGTAACTTTTTGCTAATGGTTTCAGGTAATGCAGAAAATGAAGCTTTACCCCACGGATACGTAAGATATGCACCAGATTCTACCAAATCAAAGTGCGCCTTTGGTATGTATGACTTAGCCCCATTATCTGTTGACAACACAAAAAAGTGTATAAAGAACAACACAGCAATCTTCACTGCATCTTCATCACAGATCCATCTCTTCTAAAAAATGCAGTGCAACAGTTGAATCCTCGGCACTTTAGACTGATTTGGGAAGTACGATGAGATAAGCCTATTTGGTGCAGGATCATCAACAAGAGTATCACCGCCTAAACAATTTAAACCAGTGATTGCTGCAAATTCTTTAATACCAAAATGCAGCCGTGTGCCGTTCGTCATAATTCTAAAAATATTTGAGTCCACTAACACAAACTCTCGCAACATAAGATGATGAATAAGCTGATTTTGAATGTGTACTAGCGGTAGACGCAAAAAATACTCAAAACAAGTCTCCTTGAACATATCCAGCTGGGTGTCACTCAGTTTCTGCTTTAACAGAGAAATAATATGACACTGGGTGGTGGCAATCCAATGACTGGTAACAAATGGTTCATTGGTGGAGACACAGTACGTGCAAGGCTGAACATGGACAGAAAGACAAAAACATACATCAAAACTAAAATTCAACTGTAATATAACAAGATATAACTCAAACAAATACAACTATACAAAACACAGGGCCGCCTCGCACATCCCAAATATTCTCAAGTGCATTACTACAAAATAACTTAAAAAATCTTCATGTATACATATAAAATAAACTAGACAGAACTACAAAAAGCAAACTAAATATGGATAAATATGTGGATATACAGTTCTATATACATAAAACAAACATATACACAATAATACAAATATATACACAGTAAACACAATTGTGAAAACAGTTGTCAAAAAAACAACTCTAAACACAGATATACAAGTCTAGACTCATAAATACAATGTACATACAGGTTTTCCCTAAAATAAGGCGTGAAAAAATTGTGAAACACATTTAAAAGTATATATAAACACATAAATACAAAGCTATACACATAAATACAGTGCTATACATATTTAAACAATATAGATACAGGTTTCTCCCAAAAATCCGTGGAAAAAATGCTATAAACAGAAAACATTCCTATATACATAAAATACATGTCTATATACATAAAATACATGTCTATACACATAAGTACAATGTACATACAGGTTTTCCCCAAAAAAAAAAAAAAAAAAGCGTGAAAAGATTGCGATACACATTTAAAAGTATATCTAAACACATAAATACAAAGTTATACACATAAATACAAGGCTATACATATAAACACAATGTAGATACAGCTTTCCTCCAAAAATCCGTGGAAAAAATGCTACACACAGAAATACATTACTATACACAAAAAATACATATCTATACACATAAAATTCAAAAGACATACAGTTTGTCCTCATAAAAATCATCAAAACATAATGTAACTAACAAAATACGAATTCAACACAAGTACACACACTAAAAATACTTTTAACATATATTTTATACATATATTTGTACACAAATAAATATAAATAAAAAAATATGTAAATACCTGTTCGGAACACTGATTGTTAGCGAGAATTTCACCCCGGTCAATTTTCTTCTTTGAGCATGCAACATCAACACTGATTTCATCAACAAAATCATCATCTACAACGGTTTTCCTTTTAACATCAGAAATCGACGATGTAGACTTCCTTTTACCAGTTTTTGGTACCGAACTTTCAGAAAGCTTCTTCCGTACTGACCGATGTCCTTCTTGATTTAATGTTAGGGATTTCCTGTCATGTCGTGCTTTTGATCGAATTTCACGAGGTGATGGAGGAGTACCTTTGCTTGTTGACATTTTCTATACAATAATATGCTAAATTGTAGGTAAAACGTATGGTAATTGCAGAGAAGAAGACGGAAAAACGATTACATTTGAAGAATCGTCAAGAGACGCGATGGAACGAGAAGACGCGATGGAACGAGAAGAGCTAAAACCTATGGTAATTGCATAGGAGTACCGTTGCTTGTAAGTAAGGTTTGGTAAAATTTAGGGAAAAGAGGAATAGTTAGGTTTTTGGTATGATTTATAATAAATTTAAAAATATTGGTAGTTTTTGTAAAATTTTGAAAATATTGGTATATTGTGTAATTTTGGCGCCTAGGTTGACAACTAACGTAAAAATGTCTTTAAAAATTTGACCGGTAGCTAGTTTCTACCATACTAAATGAAAATTAGCTGGTGTTTATAAATTTTTAAAAAATTAGCCATATTTAAAATATAAAGAAAAATTTATTAATTTTATTGAAATTTTTAAAATAAATTTTCAAAGTCCCATTAAATTTACTTGGAGAAGTCCTAGTAAGTCTTCGTAGCCGTTTGGCCTTAAATACCAAAAAGTTTTTGAAAAAGAGTTTTTGAAGTTGAGTTGAAAAAATGTATTTGGAAATTGAAGTTGTGTTTGGACATGAATTTTACTTGAATAAAAGTTAAAATATTATGAGTAGAGAAAGTTAGTTTTTTCACAAATCTGAAAAAGTGGTCAAAACCATTTTTTAGTTTTTCAAAAATTATTTTTCAAAAAAGTTTTAAAAACTGACAACTTTTTATGGACAAACAAGTTTTTGAAAAAAAGAAAAATTTTTTTTATGGACAAACGGGTCCTTAGTGAGACTTTAAAAATTTTAGTTCAAAAATCCTAATAAAGAATTCTTGGACTTCAAATGTGAAGCTTTAGGAAAATTTATTGGAATTTTGAACTAAATCTCACGAAATGTTACTGGAGTTTTGTTTAAATTATCAAAAAAAATTATGTGACCAGCCTTAAAAAGAAGCGTGTTTTTAAAATCTAAATACTTTTTTAAAAATTTGAAAAGTTGGCAAATTCTCTTGGGCTCATTACACAAACAGCCACCATACACAAAATATTTACTAAAAAATGGCCACAACTATTTGTAGCCAATATTAATAACAAAATAATTAGAATATGTATTATTAGAAAAATAATAATATTCATTAATAAATACCTAAAACATTAAATATCAAACAAAAAATATTGTATCTGTCCCAAAAAATAAGGAATATGAGGAATACACGTACTACAACAACTACTCTCCTAGAATCCTAACTACACCAACACACTACCCCTATATTCCCATATTTATCGGAATAATATTCATTACATTTAATTTACAGAAATATTCAAAAAACTAATATTAATAAAAAAGTTTTTAAAAAGAAATGGCTACAGAAAGTTAATATCAACAAAAGGTGTTTATAATTAGAAAATATTTTTGATGAATGTTCATCTAGGGTAAAAAATCCAATTCTCTTTAAGTGGTGCGAAAACTGACTTGTCACCAAAATTACTCGTAATTGATGGGCCATTTTTGTCAAAGCCCAAATAATTGGTTAGTTGGTCAGTAATTGGTTAATGTTTAAATATGTTCCCTTGATAGTTGATTCTTCAATTGTTCTCTTGTTAATACGTGTCTCTATATTCCAAAATATATATATCTCTCTATTTTGGATGGTTTCAGTAAAAGATGGAACTATACGATCTATAGACTGCGAAACCTCATTGTCATTTGTGATTATGAGGAAAGATCCCATCTGCGGTTTCTAGGACCAATACATTTTGAGCTTTAGAGAACCCTCATTAGCAACTGGAAAAAATTACAGAAAATGACACCATAAGGGGTGGTTTGAACTTTTGGCCCCTATAAACAAATCTTAGGAAATACAGTATTTGTTGTCCATTGTGCATACGTTGGGCAATGGAAAATAAGCATCATTATAACTAATTAAAACTTTTGCCCACAAGGTAGTAATTTCTAAGGACTACATTAAGCGAGTCACAAGTACAAACCAGTATGAAGGGAGAAATTAGGAAAATTTACACCAGATGACAATTCTATTAGCAAAATTACAAAAAATACCGATACTTTTAAACATTTACACTAAATAACGATACTTTTGAATATATTACAATATATATCATTTTTTTCATTTCCCGCCCTCCCTAATACAAAACCCTAATTTTTCTCTCTTTCTCTCCCCTTCACCCACCCACCCATTTACCCACCCGCCCCTGTCCCTCCCTCTTCTCCGGCGACCTCAGGTAAGGTAGCGTTTTTTTTGCTGCTGCTACTGGGCGGCGTTGCCGCTGCTGTTGGATCTATTCTACTGATCTGCATCGGCGGCGGCCGGAGCCGTTGCCGCCAATCTGCTTCTCTCATTCTTTTTTTTTTTTTCTAATTTTGGAAGTGTATTGATGTGTATATACGTATATACCTTTTGTATTAATGTGTATTAGTATTTGTTGTGCCTAAATATATTTTAAAATCTTTATGAATAGCTAGTTGAATTTTTTGTATTTTATTGTTTATTTGTGTATATTTGTATTTCAATTGCATGTGCGCGAATATTTTTATTTTTGTATTTGTATATTTTTGTATATACACGTATTTAAGTGTATGTTTGTTTCATATGTATGTGAATGAATCTTTTGTATATCCAAAAATTCATTTGTATGTTTGTGGGTGTATATAAAAATATGTTTTGTATATTTAAAGTTTATGTATGTTTATGTATTTTCATTGGTTAAATACACTCTTTTTTAAAGTATGAATGTGTATTTTTTGTATGTTTTATGCTTGTGTTAGCTTGTTTTCCAAATTTATAAAAAAAAAAAAAAAAAAAAAAAAAACCCTGCTACCTACCGCCGGCGGCTGGCCACCGTCGGCAACCCTGTGACTGGGAGCAGTGGGTGTGTGAGGATTAAAACCTTCATTTGTATGGTTTTAATGGAAGTTGTATATGATTTGAAAAAAAAAAATATTGGTATGTTTTGTAAAATAGTATAGTATTGGTATTTTTTGTAAATTTGGTATTAAGATTGTATGTTTGTGTAATGGGAAAATTACACCGTATGTCATTTTAGGGACCTTTTTTTAAAAACATAGCAATATTTTGTCACTTTACCAAACGTAGCAACATTTTCAAAAATGCTACCAAACATGTCATAACTAAAAAACTCTAACTTTACACTCTCTTCCTCTTCCTTCCTCTCTCTTCCTCTCTCTTCCCTCTCCCTCCCCCTTTCTCACAGGTTGGCGGCGCCGCTGCCCCACCTCCTATTCCACATCGCCGGATTTTCCTATCGTTCTCAACCCCACCGTGTTTTTCTTCCCCTTCCCCCGTCGTCGTCCACCATAGGTGCGACCAGAGCAGCGGCGATGTTGTTTCTGTTTTGACCCGATGTTGTGTTGCTTTTTTAGTTACAACCACCCCCATCCTCGTCGTCATGGTGTTGTTCCGATGTGCTAAACATGGTGGATCGGTGAGGGGTTGTTCAGCTCTCATTTTTTCCTTTTTTTTTTCTTTTTTGAATTTTCCGGTGGGATATGGCGGAACCACGGTGGGTGTGGTATATGTTTGGTGTTTGTGGACTGTATGGATTATATGAAATGTGTATTTTCATTGTTTGTGCGGTGTATGCACTGTATATACACAGAATATACACCGTACATACAATGAATATATACTTGTCATACAATAAATATACAATCAGATTCGATTTTGTTGTTTGTGTGTATGTACGGTGAATGAACATGCATACAATGACCATACAGTGTCTATACAGAGAATATACACACATACAATAAGTGTATGTGTGTGTATCCACCGTATTTTTACTATATATACAATGTATACACTGTCCATACACTGTTCATACAGTGAAATTACAGAAATATACACTGTCCATACACTATTCATACATTGAGGCTGGTGGTTGATGGGCGGCGGTGGTGGCAGTGATGGGGGCTGGGGGCTGGGGGTGGTAGGAGGTGAATCTATGGTTTTATCATCCTTTTGTTTGTGTTTTGCTATGTTTTGAAAAAAAATGTTGCTATCTTTTGAAAATGGGAAAATGTTGACATTTTAGTATAAGAAAAAATGTTAGTTTGTATAGTTTTGTGAATTGCCCTTGTGTAATTCTCCCGAAAAATTAATGGATAGCCCATTTCCTAGCTCCATTTATTTCATAGCCAATTTTAGACACTTTACATGGCGGGACCACTTAGTCAAACTCATCAGGACTGCAGCTGGACTTTTAAGAAGAAAAAAAAAATCTAAGGGACTGAAGTTCAAATCTCAATTAAGTTATTTTTTGTCTAAGTTGGATACAACTTCCGGTGTTGTAACTTACTACACTCAACTTCAACCCTTTAGAGCCTAGCTTTTCTATGCTGCTAGGCAAAATTAATTACGCTATGTTTCATTATATGGAACTTTTAACAGTATAAAAATATGTTTTCTCTTTTTTGCAATTATGCTATCAAACATAAAAAAAAAACAAAAATTATTGCTTTTGAAACCTTAATTCTCCCTCCCTCTCTTCTCTCTCTTGCTCAACGACTCTTTCCCAGTGTCGTCACCACAGTTTCCCGTCGTCGCCACAACCCGTCTTCATTGCCCAATGTTCCATCACCTCGGTTGTCCTCGTTGCCGACAAATATGTTATCTTCTGTCGGCGACGGATCTGCTTCAAATCCCACCATCCGTAGTCGTCCATCACAGAGCAGCGCCGTGGCTGCTCTTCTCCGATCATCGATGCTGCTACTTCTGTTTTCTTTTCTTTAGTTTCTCTGGTGGGTATTACGAATCTATGGTGGCTATGGTGTATTTTTTTGTGGTGGATGATTATAGAGAATGTATGTCTGGTGTATACCCATTGTATGTCTGGTGTATATCCTGTATATATGGTGGACATACAACAGACATACAAAGTATATACACATGCATACACCAAATGTATAAAACTCACACACTTGTTTGTTCATTGTATATACATATATACCTGATGTATTGAACGTCCATACAATAGAGATACATAAGGCGTAAAAAGTACATACAAATAACATACAAGAATATACAAAACTAAGTGAAAAAAGGTTCCCGACTGGGAGGTTGGCAGGGGTTGTATAAGGGAGTTCTAGGATTTCTCCCACCCTTTTATATGTATTTTCTATTTTAAAAAAAAATTATTGTATTTTGAAAATGATGTAATTTTGACATTTTTGTTTTAAGTTCAATATATATTTGTATAGTTACGTAAGAAGCACAAAATTTTAGGTAAATATAAATAGGATTAATTACACTGGAAGACAACCTGTACTGGGTGAAAATTTATCGAGCCTCGGCTCTAGGTTTCGAGACGTGGGTTGGTTAGATCTTCTGGAAACAACCCCTCGAAGAAGCTCGCTTGGTTCCCGAGGCTGGATGCCTCGGTCAAGAATGAATATTGGCTAAAAGTTACTGCTCATGGCGACTAAAAGATAACCATCACGAGGTGCGCAGCTTACTCCTCGGTGAAGCTTTACCCTTTGCCGAGTGGGTTTTTGTCTTCTGTAACTATCGACCGTTATCTGAACATTTAAGAGAAAGATCATGGGCTGACCATGATTGAACATGGAGAATGACCATAAAATATATTTATTGCCATATGCGCTCTTGTAGACTATAAATAGCCATTGAGAAACTATGTAGATCTATCCAGAGATATATTAAAAACACTTACTTTTTATCTATTCGCTTTTGCTCGAGTTTCTTTGGTGTTACTTTTTGTTATTTCATGACTTTGATACAAACAATTACTCTCTCTGTCCCAATTTATGTGGCACTATTTCTTTTTTTTGTTTGTCCCAAAATGAATGGCACATTTCCTTATTTAATACTATTTAATGTATCATCTCTATTTTACCCTTATTAGGCCTTACATATTTTTAAAGTTACCAACAACTTTTTTATTACTCAAATCTTCTCTCTCTTACTTTTTCAAGGGTAAAATTGAAACTTTACAAGGTCAACCTCTATTTTCTTAAACTCTGTGCTCGGTCAAATGATGCCATATAAAATGGGATGGAGGGAGTATTAGTTAACCCAAAATAAATTCGATTTATTGTCCTAATCAGATTTAGGCCAACACACAACCTAAATAGGTAAATTAAATATTTTATCGATACTTTTGAACAAATTACAACAATACTTCCACTTTACTACTCTACATATTCTATTTTTCATTTTACTCTCTCTCTAACACAAAATTCCAATTCTCTCCCCTCTTCCACCCACCCACCCGCCGACTAGAATATTCTCCGGTGATCAAATTTGTCACCATTTTCGACGTCCATCATAGAAACACAAAGCGACTGATGTTGCTGTTCTTCTTCACCCAACCTATCTTGCTGCTGCACTGTAGCGGGGCTGCTCTGATCTGCTTGTTTTTCGGTTATCTGCTTTGATTTACTCATTTTTTTGTATGTGTATATATGTATATGTATTATATATAAATTTGTATTTATTTTATATATAAATATGTGTATCTTTATATATTTTTTTATATATACGTCTATCTCCATTTTTGTATGTTTTTTTTTGTATATATTTGTATGTTTTGTGTATGTTGGTTATATGTAATTTCAAAATATTAATTTTTAAAATATTTCACTGTATATATATATTTGTATTTTTCATTTTGTAGATCCAAATTTAAAAAATAAAAATGGTGGCAGCAGTACTATGGGGCAGTGATGAGTGTGAGAACTTAGGATGAAAGAGATAAACCCTAATTAGCATGTATTTGTTGAAACTTGTATATACACAGTAATTAAAATGCTGTTATGTTTCGTAAATGGTATACTATCAATATTTTATGTAATTTCGCGATTACGGTTATATATTTATTTAAATCTCCCATATAAATTTGAAATGGCCCATAGGTTGTAGGCCGAAGCTTGGCATTCATTCGGGAGCCGCTCAACCCATAGGAATTGATGCCACTAGTCTTTAAGTGTGCCGCTCTCAAACTTTTGACAGTACTGAAAGTACATTTAACTTAGTTCACATCGCCAGAAGTCACGATACACTCATGGCGAATCCTCAAGATCCATCAGAAAACTTTATATGATGAGTTCCTATATGGACCTGGTGATTGACCATGTGTGTTTAGCACTTTTTGATGATTGGGACTAAAAGTTAAATAAATTTTTAACTGGATCGGAAGTGGATGTTTGTTATATTAGCAGTAGTATTATTATTCTTGTATATACAATTTTTTCTTAATCTTTATTTTTATTGTTACTGTATATTATTTACTCTAGTTTTTTTATGTCAGTACTTTCTACACTTTGATTTTTTTTTTCAAACATGTTTTCTAAAATGTCATCCCTAGCTGAGGTCTATCAGAATAACCACTCTACCTTTCTAAGGGTAGAGATAAGGTTTGCATAAACCTCATCCTCCCCATACTACACTTATTGAATAACAGTAGTTATTGTTGTTGTTATAACAATGTTAATTAGAAGTGTGAGAGTGACGTTGAAGTGTCATATTTCCATAAATCTCCCCGCAACGTGAATGTTTCCTGTGAAAGTGAAATTCTTTTAAAATAATGAAGATAGTTTTGGATCGTATTTGTTAGAAAAACAACATATACCTTCGCGTATCTATAGTTGTTCAACACACGAAAGACATATTACTATTATTTTACCTCTCTTTTAACGGTATTCTATGTAATCTTTATTTAGATCAAAAGCACCTATAGATTGCCAAATTAATTTTGTTTACTAAAGTTAATAACGCTTCGTAGATAAGATTTGAACTTGAGATCTCTGAATTGTTGCCAACAAGTAGAATTTAATCGAAAATATTCAATTTTGTCAATTTTCTTAGGTTTGATATGATTTATTGTGTTTGTACTAAATATTTTTCTTCTACTATTATGTTGTATTTGAAAGGATATTTGCATAAGCGATGAATGAGGAAAAAAAATGATCAAATACTTCAAATTTAAGAGACTTTTAGTAGGAGATCAACCAAATAATGACGATTGAACTATGTCTACTAAATAGATCATTCAAACCACGAATACACATGTCTTAAAAAGTAATCAAACTCCAAATGTTTAAGACTAAGTGATTATTTAGCGTAAGAAACATAGATGTCGCATTTATACTTACCAATCGATGTAGATAATCGTTAGATATTATCCATTTATGACAGTCGTTTTAGAAATTTACTTATAAAGAAAACAAAGAATAAAATTTGAGAAACAAACAGTGATAGCTTTAGCAAGAAATAACTAGGGTAACAAGAGAAATTTGGCTCTAAGTCACTAGTCCACTACTTTATACCTTACCACGTTTGCTTTTTCAGAATTAAAGTTTCTTTTTGGTTACCCATCAATTTATTGATATTAATTTTAGAGCTTGATTAATTCGGATTCGCGCCACGAAATTTTACTGTTGAGGTTAAAATGCTCTCTATCAGAAATGATTACATTCTAAAGACTTGAACTCAAGAACTTTGATTGAAGATGAATGAGTACTTATCACTCCACCACAATCATATGTGTAGTCAGGACTAAAAGTGAAGGAAATTGAATCGGGTCACCCATGTGGGTCAACCCGGATTCGTTCTAAAATAATAAGTTATTAAATATATAATTATATATATATATATATATATATATATATATATATATATATATATATTAATTATTATTCTTGTTAAATAAAGAAAAAGAGGGAAGAGAAACAACGTTTTCCTAAACATTGTTTTATCAGAATAAAAGGGAAGCATCCCTTTTCTTAAAGTCACGTTACTTCTTTGAAGAAAATACAGTTTTTCTTCTTCCTCTTTCTTCTTCCTTCTTCCCTTAATTCCATAAGTTCCTGAGTGAAGTGGAGATTCTTCCCCAGAAATAGCAGGAACAAAAGTCTGTAAAAGGTACGACCCTAGACTGTGGCAATTTCAATACAATTCGTGTTATTTACATGTGATTGTGTTATTGACTAGTGAAACGAATACGGTTGTCTTGTAAACTTTGTGTTCTTAGAATTATTCCTCATTGGTATCAGAGCCAGGTTATTTGTTTCCTAAACCTATTTCATTGATTGTGGTTACAAGTTATTTGCTTTCTGGACAATTGAAAATTTATACCACCGAATTTTGAGTCATATACTGAATCTGCTACATAATAATTTAATAGTAGCGGACCGTGCTATTTGTAAATGTTTTGAATTAATGTCTAAGCCCTAAATATGACACTGCCAAACCACGTTTTTTTTATTTGGCAATATATTTTTTAAAGCCTTTAAAGACCTCCATGATTGTAATATTTATTGTGTGCATGGAATTCGGTCCTACTGTAGTTTCTTTCATTAGTTCAGTTGTAACTAAGTAGACAAATCTTCCATAATAAAAGTTTTGTTTTGCAATGTGGACTTGGTTCCTGTGAGGCAGTGAACATATAATTAGTACACATAGTGACTTTATGTCTCTTTTAGATGTGTGTTTCTTTATATGTTTGGTTAAGAGTATATTATTAAATATAATTTTCAAAGATGTTCAGGAAATTATAAAAAAAAATTCCAGCATTGGCCAGTTGGTTTATGAAGCAGATTGAATTGAGAGTATATATTACTTGTTAAATTTTTTTTTATACTGTAATCATGTGGCTTGTGATAAAGTCAAAAGTTGTTATTTGTCTTTTTCTGCCGATGGATATTTTTTTTGAACTAAAAGTAATATTTTTTGTCATTTCTGCTTATGTATTCTGTAAAAGTGAACCATCCAACACTCCACTAGTATGGTTACTGCAGAAAACTTTTTCGCATGATTTTGTTGTTTTGTGGACAACTACACATATTTATTGTAGTGTTTTTTTTATCTTTTGAGTGAAAACTTTGTATTGTCCATTCTAGAGAGATTTTATTTTTCCTTTAATGTGTACAACAATGATATTAAATGAAATCTCTGCCAAGGAACACGTCACATCAAATATGTTGATGTGTTCCTAATCCAAAGTAAATTCTTAACTCTCTGTATATATAGGTTTCCTTAAAAGTGAACAAGTTTTGTAATCTTGTTTTAAAGCGAATTTTTTTTTGTGAAGTACAAAAGTATGTGTTACAAAAGTTTTCTTATTTTTTTCGTTGGCTGTGTTTTCTTTACAACAAAGTTTTTATTCTCTGATTTTTCAAAGTACATTGAACCTGTGTGTCCGTTTATCTGCCTTGGAAAAATGGGAATGGTGCAGTACAGTTAGAATTTGTTTCACTCTTGTTTGAAATTGAAAAACTATTCTTGTCTGAAAATATTACAGTCTTATATTTCTTGTCAGACCAAGTACATACTACTAAGTACTAAGGTAGACCTACTAATTCCAGGGCAAAAGATTCTCAATTAAAAGTGAATAGACAGATTTTTCCTCAAAAACTACCATATAAAGTTTTACCTAAAACTTTATTGTGCGTCCTTCTTTAATATACATGTGTACATTTTATGGCAACTTCTAATTTTTCTGTATATGTTACAGAAAATCATGCCATGCCTAAGAAGGACGCCTATACGAATTCGCACTGAGAGTCAGAGGAGAAGGGTGAAAGATATGATTGACATTTTAGCCAAATCTCCTCTAGCACCTAATACTAGAGAAGAAGATCTAGTATGCTTTGTGGAACATCTTATATTGGTTAACAAGTTAATCCAACAGACCGTGTGGTTTGGTGGTTTGTTAATAGATGAGGAAAAATATAAGGCATTACGATCAACCCTGTCATTTAATAAGTTCCATAAAGACTTGCTTGATAAATCTTGGAAAGAGATTCAAAACAAATTGGCTGGATCTTTCATGTTGGTCGGACCTTATAGAATGTTAGTTCAGGATATTGTGCAGAAATTGTATCACGACATTGACATAAATATCCAGAAGACTGTGTGTCGTTCTATTGGACTACCTATAAGAGATAGAAATAGGTTGAATTTAGTTCGACCAGTGGTTCCGAGAGCGGATTTTCTATTGCCTCCTGATTTGTACAGGGCTCTTATTAAATCTATTCCAGTCCATGTGAAAGAATTTAAGTATAGGTCTGCTTAGCCTTTGTAGTTGTCGATGTGATGTAGTATTCGCATAAGTATGTAATTTTTTTTTTTTGACTTTAGTGTCTATGTTGATTGTTATTGTGTAAGTTGAATATATCTATATTTGTTATAGAATTTGTTCCTTGTTTATTTTCTCTTGAATTTAAGTTATTTTAAGACAATGTATTCCTTGCACAGTTAATTATATTGAATTTACTACATGTTAGTTTTTTAGATGATGATTGGGAACTTAGTGAACTTTCGATTCTAAATCTAATGTGGAATAAATATTTATATAGTTAATTATTTTAAGGAATAATATGTATATGAATTTAGGCTTAAATTATGTACTTAGTTGTCTCACTTTAGTTTTATACTTGTTTTGAATATCAGTATGTCAACTGCTATTAAGAACATTGTCGCCGAGCTTAATAAAGGCGATAAGCTAAATGGCGACAATTATGAAATATGGAGTATGAAAATCCAGTATGTCTTGGAAGAGCAAGAGGCTTTTGAGGCTCTTAATGTCTTTCTGGCGCCTCTTGAAGAAGGCAACACTGAACAACATGTGAGAGACCATCAGGCTTATCAGGCTTGGAAAAAGAAGAACTCTCTCGCTCGTATTACACTGCTGAGTAGTATGGATAATGATATAATGAGAGAGTTTCGTGAGTATGACAATGCTAAGGACATGTGGTCCGCACTGAAAGAAAAATTTGGTCATACTTCAGTTGCTAAGTTGAGGGCACTTACTATTAAGTTTGATACTTATAAGAAACGCCCCGATCATACTATGCGTAAGCATCTTCATTATATGTCGAATATGGTGAATGAACTAAAGGATGCTGTGCATGTATTGATTGACGAGCAACAAGTCCAGGCGGTGATTCGTTCCTTACCTCAAAATTGGGAAAACATGAAAATGCACCTGACCCACAACATTAGCATCAAAATAATGAAAGATGCTAAGCGTCATTTGGAACTCGAGGAAGAGCGCCTCGGGGTGGACAAAGCTACTACAAGTGCGTATGTGGCAAGTTCTGGTCCAAAACGTGGACAAGGCAAAAAACGCAAGTATGACGGATTTTCTCAAAAGAAGGGGAAGGGATAAGCCTCGAAGAAACCTAAAACTAATCATCAAGGAAAGAAAGATGGTTCTGTTCCGAAGAAGAAATTGGACATGGCTAAGCAGAAATGCTACAATTGTGAGAACAAATGACATTTTGCTCGTGATTGCCCCAAGCAAAAAAAGGTATATGACCTTATTCCAAATTTACATAGTGATGTAAATGTTTCTTGTTCTGCTTATCTAACTGAATCTCATCCTATGTGGATTGTATACTCGGGAGCCACCGACCATATAGCGAAGGATAGAGACACCTTCGTGGAATTTCGACGAATTTCACATGGAGCAAGATGGATTTATGTAGAAATAACTCCAAGGTGGACGTTAAAGGGATTGGTACCTGTAAGCTTGATATGCGTGGTGGCCGAACTCTATTTCTACATGATGTACTATTTGCCCCGTCAATTCGCCGAAATTTGGTCTCAGTTACTGTGTTGATTAGTTTAGGATTTCATTTAGTCTTTCATGAACAAGGTCTTGATTTGTATTTGGCCAAGACAATTTATGACACTGGTTATTTCTATGATGGTTTTATTGTATTGGATATTGTTCCTACTTTTAATAATAATAATAATAATAATAATAATAATAATAATAATAATAATAATAATATTAGTTTTTCCTTATTTACATCTACTTCCACCTATGAAATTGATGTATATACGTGGCATGCTAGGCTTGGCCATATTGGTCAACAAAGAATGAATCGCTTAGCCAAAGAAGGTCTTCTTGGCACTGTAGATAAAATTGATATGTCTACTTGCGAATTTTGCCTAGCTGGAAAAATTGCTAGAAAACCATTTGAAAAAGGTACTAGAGCCGATACTTCATTGCAGTTAATCCATTCTGACATTTGTGGTCCAATAAATGTAAGGGCAAGACATGGTGCTGTTTATTTCATCACATTTATCGATGATTTTACTCGATTCGCTTTTGTCTACTTGATTTCTCATAAATCTAAGGCTTCCATTGGGAGGGGGCTTTCCGATGGTGGTTCCTCTCCTTCCTCTTGAACCTCGAAAAAATCAAGGCTTTAAGAACCGATCGATGAAGAGAATATTTGTCTGATGAGTTCAAACAATTATGTGATGAAAAGGGAATTCAAAGACATTTGACTATTCCCTACACTCCACAACAAAATGGTGTTGCGGAACGACGAAATAGAACCTTGTTGGAAATGGTTAGGTCAATGATGGCACAAGCGAAATTGCATATCACCTTTTGGGGTGATGCTTTGCTTACTGCTGCATATGTACTTAATCGTATCCCTTCTAAATCAGTTACATCTACTCCATACGAGTTATGGACTAATCGAAAACCTGATTTGAGCTTTTTAAAGCCTTGGGGTTGTGCTGCATTTATCCATAATTCTTCTTCCCGACATGGAAAATTAGGTCCAAGGGGAAGAAAGTGTATCTTTATTCGATACTCCGAACAATCTAAGGGTTATGTGTTCACAGGTGAACAAGATAATGGCACTGTAACTGAAATTGAATCACGTGATGTTACATTCTTAGAGAATGATTTTCCTAAGCAGGGGGAGATAGGTCATGACTTGTCTCTCTTCGAAACTGCGGACCAGACCGCTTCCGCTATAGATACGCAAATGGATTTGGATGGTGTTGACCATGGTGATAATGAACCTGTTCAAATTTCCACCGATATACCATTCGAACAAAATCCATTTAATGATGGTGGTCCCAGTGGGAGTAACTCATCGATTGATAAATCCATTTGCCAATCTCAAGCTCGACGAACGAGTCGTCCGCACGTTCTCCGTCGTCGATTTGAGATCGAAGGGGAAGCATTTATGGTTACTCCACAAGATGAAGAAGAGCCAAGGAATGTAAATGAGGCTCTTACTTGCCCCGCTAAGGATAAATGGTTAAAAGCAATGGAGGAGGAGATGGAGTCTATGAAATCAAACCAAGTATGGGAGTTGGTTGATCTACATATGGGCCGAAAAGCTATTGGGAACAAGTGGGTTCTCAAGATCAAGCGTAAGGCCGATGGTAGTATTGAGAGATATAAAGCTCGCCTAGTAGCTAAGGGGTATACACAACAGGAAGGAATTGATTATGAGGAAACTTTTTCGCCTGTTGTCCGTTTTACTTCAATAAGGCTAATTTTGTTAATAGTGGCTAATTTGGATCTTGAGTTGCATCAAATGGATGTTAAAACTGCGTTTCTCAATGGGGAACTAGAAGAAGAAATCTATATGGCACAACCTGTAGGTTTCGTGAAAAAAGGCCAAGAGCATAAAGTATGCCGACTTCTAGGTCAATTTATGGTCTTTAACAATCTTCTAGACAATGGTATTTACGTTTTCATAATGCAATCATATCATACGATTTCACTATGATTCATGAAGACCATTGTGTGTACATCAAAAGGTCCAAAGATAAGTTTGTGATCTTATCATTGTATGTAGACGGCATACTTATAGCTGCAAGTGATTTTGAGTATGTGAAAGAAGTGAAAGAGTGGTTATCATCAACATTTGAGATGTAAGATATGAGTGAAGCATCGTACATTCTTGGAGTTAAGATTTCAAGAGATTGTTCAAAGAGATTGTTGTCTCTTTCACAAGAGCCTTACATCAAGAAGGTTCTTGAACGATTTAATATGCAGGACTGCAGACCCATAAACACTCATGTTTCTAAGGCTGAAGCTTTAAGTCGGAGGATGTGTCCTCAGACTCCACAAGACATGGAACAAATGAGAAGGGTTCCTTATGCCAATGCACTTGGTTGTCTTATGTACGCTATGATGTGTACTAGACCTGATATTTGTTATGCTGTTGGGTTAGTTAGCAGATATCAATCTAACCCAGGACAACAACACTGGAAAGCAGTTAAAAGGATACTACGGTATCTTAAAAGTACAGTTGACTACTCCTTGTGTTACTAAGCTGATGATCTGCAACTACGAGGCTACATTGATGCTGATTGGGGAGGAGATTTAGATGAGAGAAAATAAACCTTTGGATATGTATTCTTGTTGAACAATGGCGCCATATCATGGAGCAGCAAGAAACAATCATGCATAGCTTTATCTACAATGGAAGCTGAATTTGTAGCACTTTCAGCCGCTGTGAAAGAATCTGTTTGGCTTATACTTTTTTTGGTACACTTGGGTGTGTATGACAACGCTGTTGAACCAGTAACCATCAATTGTGATAGTCAAGCTGCAATAGCCTACACAAAGGATCCCAAGTACCATGGCAAGACTAAACATATTGATATTAAGTATAATTTTGTTAGAGACTTGGTAGTACATAAAGAAGTGAATGTGAAATACATATCTTCGCATCATATGGTAGCAGATCCCTTAACGTAACCCATAACATGTGATGCTTATGAGAGACATGTGAAGTTGTTGGGGGTTACGTAGGTGCTAATGTATTTTTTTAGTTTTTTTTTTCCCAAATTCATGTTCATGTAAAAACTACATCATTTTTGAAGTTAATGATAGTTGAAGCCTAATTATCCATATTTGTTGGTTCATATACATATAATTATTATTTTATGTTTGGAACATAAAAGTCGAGTATAAGAAGTATGTCGGACAGACAAAAGATTGACCTATTCACACAGGCAATCGCCTCTATTATCTAAGTGACTAATAGGGATGAGATAATTATAAACTTATTATTATCGGAAGTGATAATAATAGAGAGCAAAAAGTTTATAATATAAATTTCATTTCTTTATATTTAATCAAGTGTGATTAAAAGTTATAGTCTGTTTTGATTGCCAGATGTGAGTTCTGTTGTTAGAAAGTTGAATGGGTAGATTTATGAACTCAAAGTTAGACATAGATTGTCTGAACTATCATCTGCACAGTATTTACTTATTATTGAACAGACATACGTTCCATGGGAAAGGAGTTAATACTGTTACACGTGAATCATACCACGTATGCATAATATGACCTTATGGCGGTACAAGTTAAAATCTCTACTTGCTACTGTGTGAAGCCTGGAAAATTACAAGTAATTATCCCTATCTTACCCTCATGACTTTGATCAGTTTCTCGAGATTCAATTTGGTGTTTGCTATCTTAGGGTGTTGCCAAGAGATCATGAATGATTCGGTCTGGCGGGACATTTCTAGAAAAGCAAATCGAGTTGAGATTAAGAGATTCTTGGGATAAGGAAGATCATTGAGTATTATCACATTAGTTCTGTTCATTGATCGGTCCTTTATGTTTGTCTTTGCGACAAGAACATAATGATGAACTCAAATTAATACAAAGAGATTGTGAGAGAGATGAATGTGATAAATGATCTAGGGTATTGCATACTTTAATCTACTCCAAGACGCCGTTGATCGAGATGCTATATATTCCTAACAGATGTACAGCAATGTGCTCTCGAAGTATGCACTGGTCACACGGTCTAGTCATAATGTATGAAAGTTACAGACTTGGAATAAGAGTTGACCCACTATGTGTGAGTGAGAGATGAAGGAAATTGGATCGGGTCACCCATGTGGGTCAACCCGGATCCATTTTAAAATAATGAGTTATTAAATATATAATTATTTATATATATTTATTAATTATTATTCTTGTTAAATAAAGAAAAAGAGGGAAGACATAATAAAAGGGAAGCATCCTTTTTCTTAAAGTCACGTTACTTCTCTGAAGAAAATACAATTTTTCTTCTTCCTCTTTCTTCTTCCTTCTTTCCTTAATTCTATAAGTTCCTGAGTGATTTTAGTGGAGATTCTTCACCAGAAATAGCAGGAACAAAAGTCTGTAAAAGGTACGACCATAGACTGTGACAATTTCAATACAATTCGTGTTATTTACATGTGATTGTGTTATTGATTAGTGAAACGAATACAGCTGTCTTGTAAATTTTGCGTTCTTAGAATTATTCCTCAAAAAGTTTTAAATTTAACTTTTACTATATCAATTAAATATGTAGATAACTCCTTAGCTCCTCACTAAACACACACACACACAAAAAAAGAAAAGAAGGCATCAATAGCTAGATGCACTGTTATAAATTCTGCAACGGCGATTAGTTATACCCACAAATCTCAAAGTATCAATCACCTCTGCTTTGTCATACACTCGATCTTTTGTCCAACAATATCATTCACCTTTTCATAAGAATATGTTCCTTTTGAAAAAGTTGGTTCTTTTCCCGCACTTTGTTATAACAAATCTAAGGCCTCAAATGATATGCTACTCCACCATGCAACGGACAACTAATGTCTTTTAAACTTTTTCATCCTTTTCAATATGGTTTTATGTTAAGAGTACATTGTTAAGAAATAAATAAAATGAAAGTACATACTAGAAGTACAAATGAGCGTATCCTTCTAAGTTTTTTAATGAAAATTTAAGCCAATCCAATTGAGTACAAGTGATGTATATTTAATACACTATCTCCCAAACTCATTGTATATAGGAGTATATACTAATATTTTGAAAGCTTTAGAAATCCCCCATACACTACGTCATTAATGGAATATATTTCAATGCATAAGGCTTGATTTCTCATATGTTCTTTAGATAAAACTCCTTAGTGCACACAAAAATTTCAATTAGGTTTCATCATTCTTATAATTAGGATAAAGAATAAGTTTATAAAAACTCAACTAGTAATATTCATCAGCCGTATAAGAAGCTTTTAAACTACAATTTTTATATTTTCTAATAGATAATTCGTCTTACTTATATTTTTAAGTCTAATTTTTTAGTGGAGATTATTAATAACGTACTATATTTATAATTATGATTGACATGATAGTGTAAAAATTTTAAAGTTTCGTTATAAATAAAGCGCAGTAAATAAGGTGAGAAATAATTAATTAATTAATTAAGAAAATAAAAGTTGGGATCAAAATCACGTGCCGTAACAAATATTTTTTTTTTTCTCATTCGGTGGGTAGTATTCTTATTGGAGCCCCGATTAACTCAGACTCGCGCCGTATAAGATCTATTACTGAGGAAAGCGCTTCCTACCAGAATTTTTTTTAATTCGCGGCTCGAATCCGAAACATCCTCGAAAAAACAGTTGTACGACTAATCTAAAATCTGTGGCATTGTACTACTACTAAACAATTACCCAGCCATGGCAACAGCCGACTCTGTTAAGTCAACTCTTAATTTCTCCAAATACCCATTATTTCACTTTTTCCCAACAAAATGGAGAACCCTGTATTATTCTTCTTGGTCTTATCACTTGCAGTTCTCGGGTTAACCCGGATCCAGTTCGCAGCCTCCCATCAAGAATCCGGGGACTGGCATTGTGAACCTGATGAGGAATCCCGTGTTGTTGCTGAGTTTAAACCTGGAGTTGTTACAATTGATGGACACGCTGATGATTGGGAAAATATTGATGGGTTTGAATTTTCTGTCCTTCCTGCACTTGACCCAGATCATGACCATGAATATAAAGGTGGAAAGATGACTGTTAAGGTACTCTTTACGTCTCGTGATTTAAACTTGATGTGTTCAATATTTATGTTCAATGTTTATATATTAAATCTGAACAGTGGAACTACAGTATCTTGTATATTGTTTTTATAATGTACCGTGTCCTATTGTATTGAACATGTTAGTACAACATTTCGATAAATTGTACTCTTTCACTCTGTGTCATAGTATGGATTGACACGGAATTTAAGAAAGAAGCAAGACTTATGAGATTTGTGAGCTAAAATAATTTCATTAAGGATAAAGTAGTATTTTGAAGTTAAATTTGTTTCAAAATCTAGAAAGTTGTCATTCTTTTCGGAACAGACTAATAAGGAAAGAAATGGTGACACATAAATTGAAATGAAGGGTATCATCATTTGTCATTTCATAATACCACACACTAGTAATCTGAAGAATGAGTATAACAACGTGATCACACTTGCGTAGTAACGACGGATTTAGCAGCACAATACAATAAAGTTTAAGTAACAATCAAGTTTTTAAAGTAAATATACGATAAAATACAACAGGTAACAACCATCCAAACAAACTCGTTGTTTATTTCTTTTCTTTTTTTATTTAACAATCATGGTAATGGTTCTTATTTTTTTTTTAACTGTGATTGATTTTTTATTTTGTTCTTAGGCTTTGCATGATGGGAAAGATGTCTACTTTTTGTTGCAAGTAGATGGAGAGTATGTATACAAGAAAGGGTGAGTACATGTTATAAAACTCTTAGCTTTGTTTAATTAGGTACATACTCTTGCTTTGCATATTACATGTGGGATGTTTAGATTCACTTAGTGATTAATTAATACTTCTTGTGGTGCAAACTATCTAGTTTTAGAGATTTTTGCTTCTTACATAGAGGAAAGTTATTTATTTTTCGCACGGTTTCTTGCGATAGGCCTTCATTTTCAGTTCTGTTTTGAGGTAGTGCTGATACCCTCCAAGAGAATTGTTTGATGATGTACGTTTATTTCTTTTGAGATGGTGAATTAAATTGATACGCTTGGCAGCTCATGCTTCTTCAGAAACTTGTAATTTCCTTTCCTGTCATGTGGTTAATCAATGCATTGCTACTTCGTGCGTTTGAAAGACTTTCCAAAAACAGATCTTTGCTGAAAGATACTTGAAGAAAACTTTCCAGTAATTTATACAAATTGGTTTCTTGTATAGTAAGGGTGCAATGGTAAGTAGTAGCATTTTGCAATAGACGTTATGCATGAATGGATCTTTTGTTACTCGGCTACAGCTTTAGCAGTGTGGTAACCTATTTTAGCAACCTAAGACCGTTAAAGGAGAAAGGTCATTAGATTTCCTTTGCTGTACACCTATCACCATTTCCAAGGCTGTGATTCAGTTGATAGAGTACTGTACTGAAATTTAATCATCGGTGTTGGCTTGTCTCTCTAGTATCCCTGAATTGTCTAGCAGACTTTTTCCCCGCAGTGCATGTATTTAGTTTACGGTAAAAGCTCTCATAGCTCCTTATGTTTAGGAAAATTATAAGCAGGAGGTGCCAGAGGAAGACATTCTTGTTCAACTAGTGTCAAAGCCCAGTATTCATGGGAAAACCATGAGTGAACCCAGAGATGGTTGCTAAAAAGGGGAAAAAAAAAAATCTAGTTCTACAATTATACTCAGTAGCCAAAGGTAAATTCTATAACTGGAGCATGCGTGTGGTATTCCAAAAAGATTATCATTCCTAATTCCTGTTGGTGAACGATTCCTTAACAAGAATTTAAACAAAATTAAGTTGTAAATCAGTTAGGAAACAAATAAATGAAAATTTTCTGTTAGGAATAAGAGCATGAACTATATTCCTATCAGTAGAGTAGCAAGAAAATGATATTGCCCCTCTTCCTTTCCTTTGTCATGCATCATAAAGATGCCATATGATGCTACTTCTTATCCTGCCTTCATCTCTTTCTTTACGCATACTAACCCTAGATTTATTGTCTTTAAGTTGCCAAGGTTGAGTAGATACTTAAAAGAGTCAGGTAATTCCTTCCTCTTGATTTACTGTCATACTGTTCATAGTCAGTCTTGTCTTTCATTTGAGTGTAACTTATTTTCTCTTCCAAGATTATTTCAGGGTTGCTAACAAGATTGACCAACTTGTGCCTAGTTTTTAGGTGATAATCTTGGAGGTGTAGAGGGGAAGATTTTCTTGGGTCTAGTTTCATTCAGAATGAAATTAAACAAACGGAAAAAGACTAGTATGTAACCATGTTGAGGGATAAAAGACAAGAGAGGGGGAAAGACTAGTACTGATGTGGTAGCTAAATAGGGAAGCAAAGTTTCGATTTTAAGTTGGAATGCTACTAGAAAGCACAATATACTAGGAAGGCAAGAGAATTATTAGGTTGAAAGCATTTCCTAGTGCTTATTCATAATTTCAGAATTTGACAAAACGGGCTTACCTGTATGAAAGTGGTATTCAAAAAGGAGCTTACTGGATTACCTCATCACCAAGAAAGAAAAAAAAGAACACTTGCTGGAATTTCAAGGTCTAAGGGCATGTTGGACTTCCATTTTTCTCCCTATACCTAAGTTACTCGGACTCTTCAAAATTGCCGCCGTACCCGTGTCGGATAGGACACGGGATTCACACCGGATGTGGTCAAATTAAAATGGATACTTTGACCAAAATCTCCAGAAAATTGAAGATTTTTTTTTTTTTTGACAAATAGACTCTTAAGATAGACATTGGAAATGAGATACCTTCAAAATTATGCAGAAATTTATAGTCTTTTGTCTCTTTTTCATCTTTTGTGGACATTCTCGAATTTCTGATTTTATATTTTGTGGGTAACTTTTGGGAAGACGACTTAATAGATAAAAGCAGAGATATTGGGAAAGAGGACTTCTCTAAGAAGAATCGAAATTAAGGATTATGACTTTATTTTTAGAATTTTGAAATTTTTTAGACAGATCCCCGCACCTGTATCCGTGTGCGGATCCATACCCCGAATCTCTAAATTTAGATTTTGCCGAATCCGACCTCTAGATCCGTACCCGTGTCGGATACCCGTACCCAAGTCCGAGTAACTTAGCCCTATACTGATTTTAGGAAATTAAATTACTAGTTTTTTTCTCAGTTGTTAAGAGTTTTCTATATTATGTTGCTCCTCTTCAAGGATCTTTATAGCAACCTTTGGGAATCAAAGAGATTTTTCACAAGCTGGATTTTTTCGTTCTTCATCTTAATAGGCTTTTCATAAATATTGCTATAACTTCTCGAAGAGATACCTCTTCCTAGTTAACACAGGTCCTTCAACATGCCCAGCCGCCACAGTGTGGATCTTACATGATTTGGGTGTGTGTGTGAGGTACATACAGGATTTAGTTGAATTTTCACATGTATTGACTACAATTATTGCTGAGAACCATAGGTTGACTAGGTTTTCCGTTTTGTGGCTTATACACGTGCACATGTACTTATTAAAAGTCTTTAGTTGTATCTCAACACCCTTACCCCTGCTACTATCCGTTCCCACACCCGAATCCAGAGATTTTGTGATGAGTCTAACTTGCTCAAAAAATGTGATGATTATCCAACCTAAATTCACACATCCCTTCTTTAGGTTTCTAAACTAGAAGAAATTCAATACTCTCTTTTTCTTTTTTTTTTAGTTCATGCTCTTAGCGTGTAAGTAGTGACTCATTATATATGTCTGGATTGCCATTTCAAATATGTAGATATACTCACTCTTGCATGAAGTTGCACCCTCACTATGAATATCTTTCCTAATTAATTAAAGCTCGCTACTTCTTTTCTTACTCAAGTCATCCTAATTATAATGTGGAACTTGTTATGATGTTAAGTGTACCATCCTTGCACCTCTTAACAATCATTTTGAAATACCTCTGCAACTCTAATTCTACAAAACCGTTTTTTTTTTAATCTTTGGTCAAACCTGGTCATAAAATCCTGGACAAATTACCTCTTGAAAATACACACACCCACCCACATGCATATATATCTGTATGTAAATGTGTATGTCTTTCCCCACTCATACGGAAGGAGGAAGGTTTTGGTTTGTAGTGAACATGAAGTTTGGACAAGGTATGGAGACTTTTCAATACACGCTTAAAGAAGTGTTGGCATGATATCTACACAGAAATAGTGGATGCTGGCTTGGTTTGATGCTAAATTACATTAGAAAATGTATAGAAATACAACTAAAGATATGAAAGGTAATGCATGTAGAATACACGTTATCATCTTTTATAAGTTATTTTACTGGAATAGTGCACTGTTAATTTTCCTCATCTTTCTTAAACTGGGTTCTATATAAGCTGATATATGCATCATTCAAAGAGCTCATGATATGGGGAATGAAACTGCTCTGATTGATCTCATTGCAAGTTTTGCTTTGTTACATGATTGGCTATCTGTATATTTTTTGATTGGGCGACTCCCTGTATTTTATGCTGGTACTTGTACAAGAGATGCAACAAGTTTTCACCTTAATTGCATTCTATTGTTTATGTCGCACCACTGTACTTAGCGTTTCTTTCTTAATCATGCAGAAATGATAACAACTGCCCATCTGTGGCACTGATGTTTCAAGTTGGTGAGAGTGCTACATATCATAGCGTAAGTAGTGCTCGTTCATTTGTGGGTTCAAACTAACTTCTAACACCGTAGTCCCTCCAGAAAAGGAAAATATAGCTTTCTTGAATTTCTGTTTGGTATTTTTTATTTCCTAAAAATGGATTAAATTTGTTGGAATAGATGGGTGGGTGTAAACAATCACCTGATGCATGCAACAACAAGACTTGTCGTGGCTACGAAGTTGACATCATGCACTTCTCCATTGGAAATGCTATCCCTGGTAGGTTGTATGGTGGAAACCCAGTCGACAACAGAGATGGTAATGGCGGAGACAGGTAAATTTGGATACATTATTATCTTATTTCATAAACACTTGTAAAATTCCAATTATCTTTACTCGATCACATGATCTACAGATTTGGTCATCTGGTTGATTTGTATGCTTGGAACCCACACTGTATGAATCTGGATGGGATTAGTCCTACAGGTAAGAGTTGAAGTTATTTTTGCTAAAGCTCTAAAATGTATACTAGACTGTGTTATTCATCTCCTATCAATCTGTACTTGGATCTTGATTGTCCTTGGTAAAGGGGAAGAGAAGGAAAGGGGAGAATAGGAAAAGAAAGGACTTCAAAGCATTCTGATTTATGCAAGTTCTGAGATCACAAAATTTACAGCTGATCATTTACGTGGTTCATACTTTTCCCGATTTATAACCAATACGCATTTAGGGGGTAGTCTATCGAAAACAGCCTCTCCACTCTGGTGGGGGGTAAGGTCTGCGTACATCTCAATTCTCACCCTCCCCAGATCCCACTTGTGGGATTATACTGGGTATGTTGTTATTGTTGTTTACGCATTTAGGGGTACGTGGCTGCTGTTTCTCTTTCCCCTTTTCTTCCATTGACACTTGCCTTACGCTTAAAGAATTGGTGCCATGTTCTGTGAGGTACACGCTAAATGGAAATTGAGAATTTAATGTATATAACTTCAACGATAGATCAAATTATCAGAAAGAGTTCTAATGATCCATCTGGTTGCTTCCACGGTAGAAATGTGATATCAGATGGATGGGCATCATTAGGTTAGGCCAGTTTGAAGGTAGAGAAAACCTGCATTCATTCTAGTACTGCTAGTTGACTCAGAAGTGGTCTGTTTGGAAAGAAGACTTTAACGCACACAAATTTTGTCAGTCTTCTTCTATATATGCATGCACGTCATTCTTGTGATTTGGCAATCTTGTCTCTGCTAAATTCTATTAGCAGGACAGAACATTCTTGACCTGCGATTTTTGACTTGACTTTGTTAGTAAGGCCTTATGTTTTATTTTTAGGAAATGATACTGCTGCCCAGAATGACTGGAGGGGTGCATGGTGGCATAGTAGTTTCACAACCCATTCAGGTAACGTCGCTCACTATTGTCAAATCAACTTGGATTTCTTCACCGATCCTCCTTGATGATGTTGTAAAAAATGGTTCTTCTGGCCTCTTCATTCCTCAAATGAACTTCTATTGACAGGTTATTCTGAGGAAGACAGTCCTTATTCAGCAAATGGTCAGAAGGGAACATTCTATTTCGAATTTTCTAGGGCCCTGAGAACCATGGATCGTCTTCAGCAGGTAGTCTACTTCACTGATGCTTTTCGTCTCTTTGAGGTTAACATTAGCCATTGTCTTGATGGAACTTGGTCAGGCATTAGAAACCTTGGCATTTAATATAAACACTCTAAAGTTCTCACCACCAAAGGTGGACTCACTAATGTGTATAGAAACATCATCAATGAGATGCAAAAGGAAATAGGAAAGTCAATTTAACTCTTATTTCCTACTAAAAACATCCGCTAGCATGCTGCTCCATGCATGTGTTCACTTTGATCAGTACCTGAGAGACGGATGTTTGTTAAAACATAACTGCATTAATTAAGTTTGCTATCCGCGGGTTGTATATAGGATGTGCAGTTCACTATTGGTCAGACGAGCAAGTTTTCAGCTGCATTTTGGTATCCGGAGGATAAAAATCCATGGCACGGGTCAGGACATTACACGATCAGCTGTGACTGGGTACCTCTAGATGTTCCTCCAGGTTCATCTGCAGGTGTCAAAGTGGTATCAAGAAGCTCTTGGGATGCTGCCAGTGGTTTTGCTTTTCTGTTATCTATTGTTTCATTTGGTGTATCCGTTTTTGTTGGTTATTGGGTTCATAAGAAAAATGCCCACCCTTTTCAACCCATGGATAATCGCCAAATAGAGATGTGATACATATATTCTTCTTTTTATCTAGAGATATAGAATTTTAGTATTGTGGTTTTTTATTTTTTATTTTATTTTTTTTACGAGGGATGGCCATGGGATATTATTCTTTTGTAATAATTGCAGTTTTGTATACTAATCTGGTGATCTGGTATGTAGTTTAACACTATATATATGTTGGAGTCAATTAATAACAGTTAGTGAATTGCAGTTTCATAGGAGATTACTCCATCTTGTTTAACGTTTCGGTGTTAGTATACAGAAAAGAAATACACTTGCAACTAGGTTCAACTTGAAACTACAGCATCAAGATTTTCTGAAGCACTCCAGGAGATTCCGAATTAATAAGACAAGTTGAAGTTTCTCAAAAGTAGTCATAATTTTTTAGTTATGTAAGATTTACCCTGACCAAAAAAAAAAATGAAATTAAATTTTATATTATTGTGAGCATGAGATAGCTGGTGCGTGCCTCGAATGTTTCATCCGACCGAAATAGGTACGTCCTACTTCACCCGACCGAAATAGGTACGTCCTACTTCACGTAACTTTGCCAGCAGTACTGCAAAGAAAATAAATCATGTAGGAGTAGTGTTTTGACCATTTCATGGTTTTTGTCTACTTTATTAACCATTAGTTTGAGTATTTAATATAATAGTTCTAGTTTGAGTTTTTGTCCACTTCATTAACTGTGAGTACTAAATATAATAGTTCTAGTTTGATTACTAAATCTAGTAATGGTTTGACCATCTCATGGTTTTTGCCCACTTCATTAACTGCTAGTTTGAGTACTAATTAAATATAATAGTTCTTCTATAACCAGATAATATTTGATTTCTTTTCTCTCAGCAAAGATATTCAATGTGCTAATAATGAATTTAAAGATAGTATAAGCTTCGAAACCAGAAAGCCATGCCATTTCATTGAAAAGGGAAAATACAAGAAGGAAAAAAAAAATCATAAATGTTACAAGACCACAACATTCTTGATTGCAAGACTATAGGTATCCTCAAAATGGGGCAATCTAAACCCTAATAAAGAATGTTGATATTAATGCAACTCGTCTTCTAATTTGCTTTTTTTTTTCCACAAAAGAAGACCATCTAACAGCTGAAAGTAAATGCCATTTCTGGCTGAACTACGGCTTGGCTATACTTCTGGTTTGCATTTAATCCTTTGGCTAGTCTTCAACATCCATAGATGTATTGCCTGGGGGTTCATCTTTATCGTCCATGTCGACCTGCAATCTTAAACTCAAAATAATTAGGGAATTGTAAAAACGAAATGCATATAGAAATCTGAATAGTTAAGATATTAGATGATTAAACTGAAAAAGAGAAATACTCACTTCTTCAATATGCATGTAGCCATCAAAATCAACAGCACCACCAGGGAAAGCCCCTTCTTGGCCCAATGGTTGGTCAAAATCAAGCAAAATTAGGCTATCAGTGAAGTTGACGAAACTCAAATCATGTTCGTCAGCACGGATGTGCATATCAACTAGTTGATTAGTGTTGAAATTGTAGCAAAAGACTCTTCCAAATCTATCTTGCATTATAATTTCTCCATTACTTGTAAAAGCCAAGGGCCTTTGGATCATCATTCCTAGTGAAACAGTAGCATGACAAGTCCAAGAATCCTTCACACCATACTCCTCCATCACCCAAAGGTGACAAGGTTGTTCCCCTAGCCCAAACCAATAATCAAACACCGGACAAAACGCGAATAGGCAAAGCTTGCCTTTGAACTCACCAATACATTCAGTGAGATCAATTCCCCCTTCATTTTGTAGATTTGGGATTCCAATTTCTTGAAATGTCTCTTCCCCCAAATGAAATGACAAAATGATCATTTCATCCTCACGATTGTTGCTTTTGACAGCTTTCCAATGCAAACATTCATTAACAACAACTCCTGAAAACATGTCATGTCTTTTGTAGGGAAAAGGATCTAGGTTAAATACTTTCCAGACCCTAGTATTCAGTGAGAAAACCTCAGCTTTAGATATAAAATCATATCCATGAGGAGGAGTACTTGGCACAGCTTCACGATGGAACCAATTATAATCATCGTTGTCAACAAAACCAATTCTAACAACCTTATAATCATCCGTTTTTTTATGATAACCAAATCCAACACTCACTTGTATAATCTGAAGATCTAATTCATCAAAATAAATGTTTGAAGGTGGAAGCATCAAGTACTTGTTTATAGATGGATTAGTCAAATATATGTTATGACCAAAACGGCTAATATCAGTGAGACAAATTAAACCATTGAATGAACTCACAACAATGCAATTTAACATGCCAGGCAAGTCAAAGGGGACTCTTAATTCTGATTCATATCGAAAATTCTTTTCATTAAGCAAAGTGAATGTTTTTTCAGGCTTACTTTGGACAGGTACATAGAGAATGTAGTTTTTACCTGTTGCAACTGAGGTTTCCAAATGTTTCTTGATGAATTCTTGTTCTTTTATCAAGGAATACCAAGTTTTGCATGCACCAAGGAACTTGATTAGTGCTTTAGCTGGGAGAAGTAAGAGAATGGTCATGATAATCTCAAAGGGTACAAATGGTAAAGATGGTACATCCATTTTCTTTGAAAATTCACAAAAACAAAAGGTTTATAAAAGGTAGATTAATGATCACAAGGGATACAATAATTTTTTTACTAGGGTTTTCTTGCAGAAATATTCAGGCGAAGAAACTTAAGTTATATTCAGGCAAAGAACCTTAAATGACTGATCGATGAAAGACACTTAGATTTTGTACTTAAATGACTGATGAAAGACACTTTGTACTGATGAAAGACACAAAGGTTTTGTACTGTATTTATAGGAGGGAGTGGGGTTGTCATCAGATTTTTGTAATATGGCTTGTTTAACTTTATTAACCAGCAGATAAGAATGGTGTTATTACTAACAACCGAAATAATTTCAAATTTTAAATTTTGATGACCTGGTAAATTTATATTACGCTAAATTAAACGTTTGAGATAAAATTGCATTTAGTTCACTTGTACTACACATTTGAGTTAGGTGGATACAGTACAAATTAAACAGTCCGACTTGTTTGTTTAGCGTATTATAAAGGTGGTCAAATATAAAAAGGTTGTACTTCATGTCTATACCTCGTGAGGAACAATAGAGCTTATATCACCTTTGGAATTATCTGAATACCCCGTAAAATATCTTTCTTTTTTGATTAAAAACAAAAAGAGAGAGGTCAGATTAAAATGGATATATACCTTCTTCATTTTCACATTTTTTTTATAAAAAGAAAAAAAGGGATTAATTTTGTTTCCTGTTGTATTCATTAGAATCTTTTAATGATCAGAATTCAGGAAATTTGTTCTTTTAGTTCCAACGGAGAAGTTAACTGTAGCGAGCAGTAATGAACATTTTTAAAGACCTGTTATTATATATTGATCTTATCAGCCTCATAGATCTTGTCTTCTCTGTGAAAAGAAACTTCAAAAGTATGGTAGTGCCATGTTATAAGCTCCATTTTAGAAGGGCCTCAACTCTCAATCACTCAGTATAGTATCAATAATAGACTAAATAAATGAAGACAATACATAAAATCTAATGTTTAATAAAATGGCTGAACAATTTCAGGCGTAACTGAACTACTACAAAAGGGAAGCAAATTGGAATTAATTTAATTTTTTTTTCATTTACAAATATTTATTTTAGTTATATCTTTTCATATGAAACTAGTAAACAAATAACATATGAGATTTTTTTTGAGTAATTAATCATAAATGGAGCAATGTAGTCCTTGCTGATCTACATGTTATGGAGGGCCAAACTAAATACTATACGTCGTAATAGAAATTGTGTCAACCCTTTTTTTTTCTGTGTAGTGTATACGTTCAATCATAAATTAACTGGCTAGTTAATTAGAGTCGCTAAAGTTTCCTCCATATCCATTTGTTTAAAAAGAGAAGACAAAAATTGAACTAAAAATGCCTCAACAACTGATTAATTTTAACGATTGGTTATTTTTTTTAAATCTGAATTAACAAACTAATTAAGTACATAGGAAAAAGGGAAGGAAATCCTCCAAAACGAGAACAAAGGGAAAAAAGAACAACAGAAGCAAGAATAACTGACTAGGAGCTCGTTTAGATAAGCTTAAAGAGTTACTTAAAAGTATATTTGTGCCTTTAAGTAAAAAGTGGATGTTTGGTAACTGAAAAGATAAAATACTTATAAATACTTTTGTGCTTAAAAAAAATCAAAAGTTTCTCAAAAATTACTTATAATTAACTATTTATTTTTAAGCTACTTAAAATAATCCCACCCAAACAGAGGGTGGAGTATTATCTTCTATAGAATTCACGCAATACTCTTAAGATTACACTTTGACTTTAGTAGCTTCCACCTTCCAGTCCACACGGATAACTATTCTCAAAAATTTGTTCACTGAGTCCAATTATTTTATATCCAAATATATATATATGTACACGAAATATTTATCTTATAATACTATTTATTAAAAAAAAAAGAACTTAAACTTATGTGCAGTGAGATGTAAACTTGTTTATATACTAACAGTATAATATAGCGAAACATCATAGATTAATTACCCTACTTTCGTGCTATAACTATATATCGGACTTCTTGTGAAAAATTACGTGTGCGTTGTATCATTGTATGTGTGTTCATCAATATAATGACCTATCTAGGCCTGGCAGCAAGTGAAGAGGAACAGTCATTTCTCAATGACCCATGCATACTCCAACCAGGCAAACTATACTTACCAGATTGATTGGCACCAAAAGCTGTTGGCATTGTTTTGCTAAAATTAACCAGCACAAAATAAGTCAAGTTCCATGGATTGTTACGCCATCCATATCAATTTATTTATCATGATTACTAATAATGAATGTCTAAAAATATTTGTTATAGAATACAACAACAATAACATACCCAATGTAATCCCACAAGTGGGATCTGGGGAGGGTGAGATATACGCAGACTTTATCCCCACCAAAGTGGAAAGGTTGTTTCCAATAGACCCTTAGCTCAAAGAAAAAAAATAGAAACATGCTTGCAAAATAAGATGAAATAATCCATGCTAAAGAAAATACTATCAAGGAAACTACTTATATGTAAGGTAAACAGACAGAAGGCGATAAACAAAGTATATAAAAATAATACCAATCATATTAAGACATGACTCTCGCGGCTAACCTTCTATCCTACTCCTCGACCTCCATATTTTTCTATCAAGGGTCATGTCCTTGGTAGTATGGCCATACAAAAAGAGAATTAATTATTTTCTCCTCACTTTGTCATTGGTATTAATTGATGTAGAAAGTAAACTTTAGAGTGAGTATTTATTGAAGAAAGATTAATATGGTGGAAGATTAAGGATATAAATAAGGGTAAACTATCATTAATATTTTTTTAATGAGCGTATAAAAGAAAAATATGATAAATAAATTGAGACAGATGCGGTGCAACTTTTGGGGTAGCGAATGCTCTAAATACAAAACCTTCCATAAGGAGTGGTTTTGCAAGGCTGCCCCATTTAACAATATTTTTGTATACCCTTATGTTGGCAGAGGGCCAAGACTTCAAGACACAAATTTATAAGTGTTGGATACATGAAGAGAACACTTACAATTCAGTGCTGGCAAATGTTGCCTTTTGACAACACGTCAGGGGCAAGTATTGGCAAATAGAGAGGGGTCAAAGGGCAAGTCTTGGCCCGTGCCAAGAGATTGACAAAGGCATTTTCGTTTAGAATTTTTTTTATTAAACTTAACGAAGACATTTTTGCAAAACTCTTTTAAGTACGGGCAAAAAGGAAAGCAATTGCTTATAGTGTCATATTTCTGCAAAAGGCCCTCTAAATATGCTGTAATGTATAGAACACATCCGTAAAAATTTTTGCTCGCAACCTGTTTGCAGGGGTAAGTGCACGAAAGGCCACTTTTGTCACTGGTCTTTGGGCACAGGCTACTAATACCAAAATATTTAATTTGTGGCCACTTTCACTTAAAAGATAGAACTTCAGTCCAGAGCCCTGAATTGAAGTTCAGTCCTTAAAGATAGAACTTCAGTCCAGGGCCATGTTGACTGAATTTCAGTCCTTAAAGATAGAACTTCAGTCCAGGGCCCATATGGATTGAAGTTCAGTCCTTAAAGATAGAACTTTAGTCCAGGGCCATATTGACTGAAGTTCAGTCCTTAAAGATAGAACTTAAGTCCAGGGCCATATGGATTGAAGTTCAGTCTTTAAAGATAGAACTTCAGTCCAGGGCCCTATGGACAGAACTTCAGTCAATGATCAGAACTTAAGTCAATGCTTATTTAGTAAAGGCCCGAAAGTGGCCTCTAGTGTAAGACCAAAGAAAATAGTTGCCTCAAACTAAATACCGGTATTAAAGTGGCCGCTGGGAGAAATTTTTACCTCTTTGCACCATGCTAATTGAATTCTAGCCAGCAATGCAAAATTGTTTGAAAACTAGCAATCTTTGGAAAAAGTCTCAATATTTTATACTGTTTATACTGAGACTTTTGAACTAACATGTTCAAAATACTGGGATCACTTAAACACTAATCTCAGTATAAAGTACTGAGACTTTGAATATGTTAGTTTAAAGTCCCAGTAAAGCTCCAGGGACGTTGAACATGAATCACAGCATAAAATAATGAGACTTTGAATATATTAGTTCAAATTTCCAGTATAAAATATTGAGACTAGTCAGGGATGTTTGCCAACGCTAATGAAGAGTAAGTGTGTGTGCAGATTTTTAGCTATTTCTCAATTAATTTTGAAACGGTAGATAAAATTTACTTAGGGCGTCCAAAATTGGCTAGTTATCAAAATTTCACAAGAAGTCCGATAAACTTTAGCCCAATAATAATTACTGATGTCTCACAAAATTTAGAGAGTAATTGAAACAAAAATCCACTATGGTTTATTGTGATTATAATACATTAAAACTCGTCATCAGCAGCTCGAAGATTGCTTTTGAGTGTGAAATTTGAAGATATAACTGGCGATTCTATTTCTTCTTTTGTATCAGTACTAAGAAGATGGAGAACAATTGGTTATGCTTCTTCCTTTCGCATTATAATTATTAGTTGAAGTTGTTGTGCACCTAGTTCACTACCTTTCTTTGATTCATTCGTCACTCACAAATCTAAATAGTAGGAGTAGTTCTTAGTAAGAATTCAGTAATACACACAGTTTATTCGTTCCCAAAATAAACATCGATCTATCACATATATATCCATAATAACCAAAATGGTGTGTGCAGACGTCCATGATGGGAATTTATCGTGGTTACGTTGGACGAGGACGTCCATCTTGATTGTATTTTTGCCAACTACATAGGCTTTAATTTGTCGTATGGAAATAGAGTAGCCGAAGAGAGTAAAGTAACTTTTTAGATAATTCAGAGTTTCACACTAATAGTTGGGTAAACCCAACCAAAAGGTGCAACACATAGAGAAAGGAAAACAAGCTAGCAAAGCCCGACTACAAGTCTTGCTAATTCAACTTCGAAGGAGCTTTCAATTTATAATGGAAAAATGACAGTAGCTCTATACAAAGTGAAATTTGAGATAGAATCACATTTAGTTCAGTTGTAATATACATCTGAATTACGCAGATACAGTACAAACAGTAAAACTGACTTGTTTGTTTAACGTATCGTAAAGAAGTCAAATATAAAAAGGTTGTACTTCATGTCTATGCCTCGTGAGGAACAACTCTATAACTTTTGAAATTATATGAGTATATCCCATGAAATGTATTTTTTTTTTTTTAAAAAAAACAACCAAAAATAGAGGTCAGATTAAAATGGATAACTTCGTCATTTTTCACATCTTTTTTGCAAAAAGAAAAAGGGGATCAACTTTGTTCCCTGTTGTATTATTCATTAGAATCTTTTAATGATTAGAATTCATGAAATTTGTTCTTTTAGTTCCAACAGATGAGTTAGCTACATATGCCTATGGCTAGGAGTAACGGAAATTTGTAAAAGCCTGTGATTGTATATTGATCTTATTAATTAGCCTCATAGATCTTGTCTTCTCTTTGAAAAGAAACTTCAAAAATTTGCCATGTTATAAGCTCCAAGTTAGAAGGGTCTGATCACTCATTGAAGTATCAATAATAAATTAAATAACTGAAGAAAATACATAAAATCTACCCCTCCCAATTTATGTGGCACTTTTCGCTTTTCGAGATTCAAACTGCATGAACTTTGACCAACATTTCAAGACGTATTTTTTCACCAAAATAATATGAGAAAAGTTGTAACTTAAAGTACGTTTCAAGTAGTTTTCAAAAATATAAATTTTAATATTAAAATATTGAGTTAATCTAATCCAATTTAACTTCAAAGTTTAGTCAAATTGACTCTCGAAAAGCGAAAAGTGCCACATAAATTGGGACGGAGGGAGTAATGTTTAATAAAATGGCTAAATAATTCCAGGCATAACTGAACTACTACAAAAGGGAAGCATAGTGGAATATATTGATATGTGTTACTTTATTAATTTAATTTTGTTGTCATTTATCAATGTTATTTTAGTTATATAACCCTTTTTCACGAGACTAATAAACAATCAACATATGACCTGCCTAGGCCTAGCCGCCTAGCAGCAAGTGAAGTAAGAGATCTGTCATTTCACAATGACTCATATATATGCATACTCCAACCAGGCAAACTATCCTTACCAGATTGATTGGCACCAAAAGCTGTTGATATTGTTTTGCTAAAATTAACCAGCACAATCATCAGTCAACTTCTATAACTACATATATCCTTTTGGTTTGGTTGGTACATTGGAACTTGACGAACCAGTTTTTTAGAGAGATGTCGTTCATCTATGTATATATGGTGTGTCTATTGATTGTTAGTACATGCAACTTTTGGCGTAGCGAATGCTCAAAAGTTGCTATCATAGAACAAGTTCAACAATTATTGGGCCAAATAAATACTCTCGTCTCACGATTTTTCGGGAGTAATTGGAACAAAAATTCACTACGCGGTAATTATTGTGACTATAGTCTATAATAGGTACAATAAAACTCGTTGTACATACGTCCCTTACTTTATAATTCGAATTCGTTTCTATTAATTGTGTCCAGGCCATTTATGTAGGTGTTTACACATATCACTAGCAGCTCAAGATTGCTTTTGAATGTGAAATTGAAGATAAAACTGGCGATTATCTATTTCTTCCTTCATATTAAAATTAAGAAGATGAGAACAATTGATTATGCTTCTTCATTTCGCATTATAATTATTAGTACCTTTCTTCGATTCATTCGCCACTCACAAATCTTAATAGTTCTAAGTAAGAATTCAGCAATAGCATGTTTTATTCATTCCGAAATAAACATCGACTAGTCACATATGTAACCTCCATATATAATAACCAAAATTGGTGTGTGCAAACGTGCTTGATGGGAATGTATATCGTGGTTACGTTTGAAGAGGTTGTCCATCTGATTATTTTGTTTGTTACCTATACATAGGCTTTAATTTGTCGATGGAAGTAGAGTAGCCGAAGAGGGTATTGCAACTTCTCAGAACTTCACGCAAGCAAGGGGTGCAGCAGACACTGATGTGGATGAAGAGGAAGCACTGGCAAAAAGAAACTTTAGTCACATTTGGGGTGTAATAACATATAATACTTGGAGAGCTAGGAATTGAAAATTGTACGGGGTAGTGTATTTATCAACCAACTATAGGCACATCTTTGAAAGGGGTGAATTGCACGAATAGCTACTTTTGCATGGGTTCTTACAGTTTCAGCTACTTATAAGTTATAAGCACGCCTTTGCAAAGACTGATCATGTTGCCTATCTTCATACTATCGGGGTTGAAGCTCAAACTAAGTTAAGCTAACTTAAACTTTAACCCCTTTGGTGTAAAGATGAAATATTCTATTTTTCTTTTTCTTTTTGCTCAACTTCAAACCAAAAGTAGAGGTATCAAAATGGGCTGGCCCGGGCCCTATGTCTCGGGCATTCTGCATTCTTGTAACTCAGGCGGCTGCAACTTACAGCTCGGGCAGTTTACAATTTCGGACCCTATCTTTGGTATCTTTGATATAATTCCTATGGCTATTACCCCGAGCTTCACGCTTCAATCACACCACGTGTACGAGCAAGAATTTCACCAATATAGTGGTTCCGGTTGACGAGGACGTCCATCTGATTGTTTTGTTTGCTAACTACATAGGCTTTAATTTGTCGTATGGAAATATAGTTGCCGAAGAGAGTACGCTGTAACTTTTTTGATAATTCACACCAATAGTTGGGTAAACCCAACCTAAAGGTGCAACACACATATAGGAAGGAAAACAAGCTAGGCTAGCAGTAGCAAAAGCCCGACTACAAATCTTGCTAATTCAACTTCGAAGGAGATTTCAATTTTATGATAAAGAATTGATAGAAGTTCTATACAGAGTGAAATTTGAGATAAAATTGTTATATAGTTCAGTTGTACTACCCATCTGAGTTACGTAGATACAGTACAAACAGTAAAGCTGACTTGTTTGTTTAACATATCGTAAAGATGTCAAATATAAAAAGGTTGTACTTCATATCTACGTCTCGTGAGGAACAGATGAACTTATATAACCTTTGGAATTATCTGAGTATCCCATGAAATATTTTTTTGTTTTTAAAATATGAGGTCGGATTAAAATGGATACCTTCTTCATTTTCACATTTTTTATAAAAAGAAAAAGGGAATCAACTTTGTTTCCTGTTGTATTATTCATTAGAATCTTTTAATGATCATTAGAATTCATGAAACTTGTTCTTTTAGTTCCAACAGATAAGTTAGCTATGCCTATAGAGTAATGGAACTTTGTAAAAGCCTGTGATTATATATGGATCTTGTTAGCCTCATAGATCTTGTCTTCTCTTTGAAAAGAAACTTCAAAAATTTGCCAAACTAAATGCTCCAAGTTAGAAGGGTCTGAATCACTCAGAGTAGTATCAATAATAAATTAAATAAATGTAGACACTACATAAAAGCTGATGTTTAATAGAGTGGCTAACATTTTAGTAATACTTTGTACAAGAGAATCTTGAATCAACATTTCATGTGTTCTAAGCTGAACAGGAATTCAACCAGCTATACGCACACCTTTGAAAGGGGGGGAAGTGCACATATAGTCACTTTTGCATGGGTTCTCACATTTTCACCTACTTATCGGTAAATCTTTGCAAAGACTGGTCATTTTGCCTATCTTCAGTCCATTGAGAATGAAGTTCAAGCTAAGTTAAGCTAACTTTAATCCCTTTGGTCTAAAGATGAAATATGCTATTTCTCTTCTCTTTTTTTTTTTTTACTTTTTGCTCGACATCAAAATCAAAAGGTTTGATTTTGATTTAAAGTTGACCCCTACTTCACACTTTTGATCTAAATTTGATTAATTTTCAGAACAAAGATATTCAGTTTCAACCCTAATGGTTTCAATGTGGGTGGTTATACTTGCAAATAATTTTTAAAATATGGCTAAAAATGTATTGCTTAGGTAAAATTACCTGTCCAGTTAAATTCTTACAATAAGAAACCTCACCAGAACTAGAGGAACGAAACAAATCCTCAAAAAAGATGGAAGAGAGCAGATTGTTTAATACTTCATCCGTCCCATTTAATGTGACACACTTTTTTTTTTATTTGTCCAAAAAAAATGACACACTTTCTTATTTGACAAAATTAAGTAACAATTTTTCTATTTTATTCTAATCTTGTTGGACCCTGCTTACAATAAAAGCTACCAAAAACGTTTTAATTACTCAAATCTTCTCTCATACTTTTTCTTTACATTTTAAAAGGATAATTTTGAAACTTTACAAGGTCAATTTTTATTTCTTAAACGTTGTGCAAAGTCAAAATAGTCACATAAATTGAGACGGATGGAGTATTTCATTTCAGTGGGACGCCATGTAGCAACACAGAGAAGAATACATGTATACAAAAAGATAAAAAGAAAATGGATAGACTATATCGAGGATATCTCCACTGATCCAACTTTGATTTATAATCTCCCAAGACACTGAAACTGTGTCCCCAACCCACCCGATTATGAAAACAAAAAGTTGATTAAGCATACATCACCACTATTAGTTGTTGAAGCTTTGCCGCAATAACATATATATATGAGTTGTCTGGTTGGACGAGGACTACCTATCATCCACGTTGGTTGACAAAATCTTTGGTTGATTCAGAAATTCTGAAGATTAATTTAAAAGAATTCCACAAAAAGTAAAGAGAATTAGCTAGGCTACGCAATATACCTAAAGTATAACGCCATTAATTGATCAACCAGTGCAACTCATTACTAGTATTAATTGTCATGCTGCAGATGACTTCAAAGTAATTACAGTTCAGCTATTCTATCAGCTCAAAAAGCATTAGCATCTCTATATAAGCTCCATCTCAATATTTTTTTAAGAAAGTGTTTTTGCACCTAAAATGAGTGACGAATATCAGTGAGCTGACATTACTCTTGGTTAATCAATATCATTCTTCAATGTTTACAATGATAAAAGAAAACAGCATGGAAACTTGCTATTGACTCGATGTAAATGTAGAGCGAGATAATTAGATCCCATACAACTTGGAACTGGGCTGAGAAACTTTGAGCTATGAGCCTCTCATGTCTTCCTTTCAGACGTGGCTCATAATTCCACTTCAGAGGTTGCAGAGTCTGTGCATAGCAGAGAATCATATACTGTGGAATCGAGACGTTTAATCTTCTTCATAATCTCGCAGAACTTCTCAACTCTAACAGGATCATTATTGTCCTCGAAGTATGCTAGAAACATCTTGATGGTTTCATCCACAGGGAACCAACAACGTTTCTTAGGATTTGACTTGGCAGCACCCATTTCCAAATACTTCAGAGCCAAATCTATCTGAGAATTTTTTATATAGAAGTTTGTGAACGCATCAAAAGTCCTTAAACTGGGTTGAACCCCTTGTTCCGAAACTTTCTCATAAACCACATTTGCTTCTTCTATCATATTTCTCTTGAGATAGGACTCGATCATCACATTTGCAATTCTGATATCATAGAATTTATGGCCTGATTCACATTCTCTGAAAAGCTTCTCAAGGTTTTCCAAATCCCCCAGCTTAGATAGAGTCAAAAGCATGATGAGATAGCTAACCAAACTGGGAGTTGGGAAAACCGACTTTAGTAATTCCCATGCACGATTGACACCCGCCAAATTAGATGTTTTCCGATACAGCGTGATTAGGTTGTGGAAAGCCTCACGGTCAAGCATAGCTTCCATTTTCTCCATCTTTTGAAGTACACCATTCGCCTTATCAAGGTACCCAGTATTGATATACATGTCAGCTAGGTTTGAATACGTGACCCAGTTCAACTTTACCTGATCCTTTTCCATCTTTTCAAGAACGCCCTCAACTGATACTATATCTTTTACTGAAACATAACTGTTCATCAACAGATTATAGGTATACAAGTTAGCTGCAATATTTCTCTGCTCCATTTCTTGAACCAGTTGAGGGACTTTTCCAGGCTGACCGTTGCTTAAATAAAGAGATAGCACATTGTTATAATTTAAGGTAGATGTAAAATTAAGCTCTTTCATCTTCTCAAAAAGCTTCAAACCCTTATCCAACATTTTCTTCCTGCAATATCCGCTGAGAAGTGCTCCATAGGTTTTACTTGTTTTTTCAGATTCTTCCAGGCTATCAAAATATTTTTGAGCTGAATCTGTGCCCTCTGTCTTGGCGAGAAGGTCTATCCTTATTGCCTGATCAGCATTGCTGATCCTCATGTTGCTGCTTTCCATCCATTCAGACAGCTGCATTAGAAGTGTAATAATATAACAATTTGCCCAAGATGGAACTAGCAGCTCATCTTATTTAAGGAGAAACAAAAGATTATCAACCTATTTACGATATTTAGACGATCGATGAAACAAGAACAGTTCGAATTGCAGCAGTCACTAGAACATAGCAGACAAAGTCTCACAAGTAGGACTATGCTGACCCAAACAAAATCTTCTGCTCTGTTCTGCTGTAATTATAGACTACAGTACATCTATTTTGCGCAACATAGCATACTCCTTCATAATTAAAACTGGTGAAGATCGACACACCAAATGAAATCAGGGTAATAAACCAATAAAACCGTATGTCTGACTCCAGTCCAGACTCTGATACATTAACCATGTAGCTTACAACTATTGCAGTTCTTCTCATATGCTCATCGTAATATGTCATTTTTATTCATATCATTTGGCATAAATAAGGGAACTACGACACATCTAGGGAACCATTTCAGTGGTATTGCTAAACACTAGAAATGGGAAAATATTAAAAATGTAAACTTTATGAAGAAACAGAGAGTCCAATTAGCTAAAAGTGAACTAATAAGCAGAAATTAAAATAGATAATAAAAAGAAAGAAATGATACCTGAAGGGCAAGATTATGTCTTTGGGTACTACGGAGATGATTAATCCAGTCAATAAGTTCTGATTTTCTAATAGGGTTACCTTGGTTATGCAATTTGGTTAGAGCTTCTTTGAAGTTTGTATTTAGTTCTGTTTTGTTAAAAAGGTGTGATAATCTCCGGCCATACCGGTTGTTTTGAGCGATGGCCGGTGTTGCTGCCGTAGCAGTCGCCATCTCCGCCGTTGAGAACCATCGGTGACACGTGGTTGATCGGAGAAGCTTTAAATAGGTACCTCTGCTTAACATTTTTCTTTTTTTGGGTGTTGTGTGAAGAAGAAGAGAGGGGGTTTAGTAGGGTTTTGCCAGAAAGAAATGCTTGTTTCGCAAAACAGCGTCGTTTGAGTAGCGCAGTAATGAAGTATGCAAATAGTTAATTTGTCAATCAGTAGGAACATTTAGGGGTCGTTTGGTTTGATGGACTAATTATACAGGGATTGTAATACAGGGACTAACAATACATGGATTAATATTACAGGGATTAATAATACGGGGATTAAATTTATCCAGTGTTTGGTTCATTGGAGATAAAAGTTATATCATTTAATATATTTGATTTATTTTTAAACTAAAAAGTAATGAATTTACAATTATATCCTTTGATGATTGACTTTTATTGGTTTCTAGGGAAATGGGAAGGATATTATTGTCATTTTGTTACTTTATCCATGTATAACTAATACATGTATTAGTTATGCCACCTTGGTGGAGGGACAAAATTATACACCAATTGGTGTATTATTTAATGCATGTATTAGTTATACCTCTTTCAAAATACCAACCAAACAATGGATTAAATTTAATACATGGATTAATATACCCAATGCAACAAACCAAACGTCTCCTTAGTGCGAGGGATTGACATTATGTTTATTAAGTTTATAATCATAGATAAAATTTGAAATTATGTTTATTTAAAGTTTGGTTATAGATATTAGCTAATATCGGTAGGAGTTTTATATTTAAATAGTAGTAATATTAGTTATCTCACATAAGAGATGAGATTAACAATCCCGATAACTTTCTTTGTTACCAAAAAACTCCTATATTCACGAATTCTTTTCAAGTTAATTTCATATCCAGATGTAACTTCCAAATACTCTTTCAATCTCAGTTTCGAATACTTCTTTTTTCAACTGTGACCAAATACTGTTTAGACGCTAATTTACATTGGTCACCCAGCGAGGACTGCGGTCTGCGGAAGACCAGAAACTAAATTTTGTTTACCTTCTCTTCTCATTGATGTTGGCTCAGAGCCTCAACCCCGCATGGAGATTTGCACAAACATCATGATTTTAGGTCGTTATTATATTTTGTTCCAATAATTACAATACAATACCCAGTAAAATTCAATAAGTGAGTTTGGGGAGAGTTAGGTATACACAAACATTACTCCTACCTTGAATGAGAAAAGGGCATCTTTAAGGCTACTCTAGATGCGAGCGCATGGCTAAGCGTAACAAAAATGCACCGGGCGACCTAATAGGCGTTAGTACTAAACAACGTAAGCCCCTTAATTTGATGCATACAATTAGGCGTGGGGCGAGTCTTGAAGTGTGAGTCCCAAAAAACACTAAAACTAATAAGGATTTTTCGATAAATCATTTATCAAATGCTTAATTGAAATGCCAGCTTGCTAATTAAATTATAAAAAAAAAAAATATATATATATATATATATAAACATTTTAATCTTTATTTCTTCTTAGATCTACGTAATTCTTGACTCTTAGTTGTATGTAACCTTTGCAATTTCCATAATTTCTTTGTAATTTTATCATTTTTATATGATTTATATTTGTTAATAATTTAATTTAAAAATATTAAAATATAAAAGATCTTTGGGGATTATGTCCAGTGCCTCGAGCCTGACGTCGTGCCTCATATGAGGTAAAATGCCATGCCTTGCGCCCACATCTTTTAAAATAATAAAGTAAAGTAGAAAAATACAAGAATATAATGGCTCAACAAAAAAAAAAAAAAAAAAAAACAGGTTTGAAAATGTGTCTGGAAACGTAAAGGAAAGAAAAATACAAGAATATAATGTTAAGATGAAAATATCAAGGTACAAAAAGTAATAATATTAAAATATTAAAGCTAACTAGATTAAATGAACAATAGTATCACTAAAAGCAAATAATAAAACCATAATATCAAGATACCAATAAAATTGATAAGGTTTACTAAACTTACACTAGATCCATGTTCACCTGCAAAAGTAGAGAAAATGCTCAATTCTCTTCTAAACTTCTATCATAATCCTCGACTTTCATGATATTTTATCTAAGGTAAAATCCTCTGTGATTTGAAGTTGTGTCAAGCCATGCCGAATCAGTTCAACCCAATTCTTCCTCAGTTTAACTTTATTGCTCCGTAGACGCAGCACAACCTAGCTCTCGCATCTCCTTAGTGGGCATTTATGCTCCTCTTTTTTCACATACCCCTACCATCTCAGTATAGCTTCCCACATCTTGTCCCCGTATGACCTCGTTCTCACCTTGTCCCCGTATGACCTCGTTCATAATCTTATTTTTTCTGATATGCCCATACGTCCATCTAAACTTCCTTATTCCGGCTACTTGAATATTCTGAACTTGGATGATCTTGACAAGCCAACACTCAACCACATACTATATAGTTGGTCTAGCGACCACTATATAAAACTTTTATTTAAGTCTATAAAGCACTTTCTTTTATCACATATGACGTTATTATATTTGTACAATTTAAAAAAATCAATAAAAAATAAACTTGGTGCTACACAATTGGAGCATGGAGAAAAAAAAATTATGCTTCTTCAAGTTTGGTGGGGTGGAACATAACTTAGTTACAATCTTCATTTTAGCTTTTTTCTTTTTTCGTCACAAATTTTATCAGATGAATAGCCTTGTTCACAAGTTTTCCCAAGCATAGGCATAACTATTGTAGTATATATTTTTGCTCACAAGTTTTGATGGATGAGAAAGACCCGACACTACCTCCATTTTACTTATTTTATGAAATTGTTAGTACGTTTTGCTGGTTTGACAAAGGTTGCATGTGTTTTTGAACTAATGTGTTATGTTAGCTAAGAATCTTTTTCCACTCTCGAGTCTATAAATGTTGGACCAAAGAGTTCCAATCTATACAAGCTCTATTTATCTGTTTTTCTATAGATAAAGTTTGTATTAATTATGATGAATTGTTTAAATTGCTTTTCGAAACAGGTGAATTCATATATAAGAGTTAGTTATGAGTGTTGCTTCTTGATATTGAAATAAAATTTATCTCCGCAGCCTGTTTGTACCGGGCTAAATAAAAACTAGCTGCAAAACTCTTGGAAGACTAATCAAATTCGGACAAATCCCAGTATATTGAACAAAATTTCAAAATACCAGTATTTATACTAGGATCACTAAAATATGAATCCCAATATAAAATTATGTTATTTTGAATATTTTAGTTCAAAGTCTCAGTATTACTCAGTATAAAATACTGGGACTTTTTTAAATATAAAACTCTGATTTTTTCTGAAACTTTGAACAAAACTCCAGATTTTTTTATGTAGTGTAGTTCAAAGTCTCATATATTTGTACTGTGGCTAGTTTGGATGTTGTTTAACTCCAAACATCAAGTATGCGGGGGATAATTTGGCTTTTTCTCAATAAAATTGTGAAATGGTGGATGAAACTCACTTAGGATTAGGGTTGGGCTTTCGGCACTTTGGTTCGATATTTTGAAACTTCGGTTCGGTATTTCGGTCTTCGGTTCGGTTTGAAGTGTAGAAAAGCCCGTAATTTTAATACTTCGGTTCGGTTCGATTTTTTTAGTTCGGTACTTCGGTTCGGTACATCGGTGTTTCAGTTTAAACCAAAGTTTATGGCCAAAAAAAAAAAAAAAAAACTCAAACAAAAAAATTTATAGCCTATGACTAATTAAGATAATTTTGTCTCCTCGACCACGCCATAATTTGGTCCTCTCACTTTCTCATTCTTTCAATTTCTTTTAGCTTAAACAAAATTAGTACTAAAAGTATGACTAATTACAGGAAATGAAACTATTCGCTCCCTTCGTGCAGTCTGGTAATATCATGGCGGATGTACAATCAATAAAAGTTGATACTGGAAAACTATAATTGTACATATAAGTCAATAGGAGTATTACTTGATAATTATAAAATCTTGAAAATTCTTAAACACTCTTAGCAAAATTATTGGTTTCGTCACTTCGCACTAATGAGATTTTGTAACGTCTCAATTTAGATAATTGTGCTATGAATAATTTTTACACTGGGACATTTCATATACCAGACTAAGTATATTACAGCAGAAACGAAACTTGAGAATATAAATTATTTTAGGCGAATTCAACTTGTTAGACCACTAAGACCTTAATGTTGATCATGACAATACCGGACATTTTGAAAGAAAAATAAGAAGGAAATTTTAAAGTGTATAGATATTTATTAGTGTTATTTGAATAAAATAGACACATTTATTGAAATTTATGGTTTATAGACCTTTACCCCTTGGTATTCCACTTTTATAGCCATTTTTAAAAGAGACTTTAACTAAATCTAGTCCACGTTTCTAGGCAATATTTTTTATAAACATGCCTCTATTATAGGGAGATAGAGAGGCAGTTACCTTATTTATTAAATAAAGTATCTCTTAATTATTTTATTAATGGTATAAAATAAAGATCCTTAATTGTAGCAATCAGAACCATAATTCTCAGATCCTCCTCTTTAAGTAAAACACCATTGCATATACTTCGTCCCCCTTACAGTCTCCTCATTTCTCCCTAAAAATGCTAGCTTCATCCCCAACCCAATCAATCTCCACAATTTTTTTTTTTTTTTTTGGATTTAGTGAATATGCTATGGTATTCATCCCCACCCTAGTATTATACACGGTAAATACTAAGTATTGTATACGGTAAATACTAAGTATTATACACGGTAACTTCATGTTCTCTCTTTCCATTTTAGGATTCTAACTATCATTGTGCTGGGGAGAACTTTTCAATTTTCTAACCTTTCTTCTCCTCCTCTGGACCTCTGCTGATCTCTTCTAATTTCCTAACCTTTGTTTATTACAAATGTATCTTTTGACATATACTTTACTGATACACGATGCATATTAATGATATATAATAGATATAGTGTTATCATTGTTAAATATGCATACTAGTTATATTTAGAATATTTTTAGAATACGTACTATGTTGAACCTTCCCAAAATGCACACAAGTATGCACCGGGATTTGTTTCAACAAAATGGGACTCCAAAGGGTTTCTTTGGAGTCGCCACCTAATTTAAGGATTATTAGGAACCTAAGTTAACTAAAGAGTGCGATTTTATTCTTTAATTAAATGAAATTAAATAAATAAAAAAAAATCAGAGATTCCGAGTAAGTGGTTCTATTAAATTCGAAAGAAGGTCCCTTGCGGGAGCACTTTCGAAAATCCGCTAAATGCGGTTAATCCGGCGGTTTTCACGAATTTGTTAAGGATAATAGAATTAATTTTAACTAAGGATAATGTAAATAAGATAAGGATTTAGATTACGCTGGTACTTAGATAAATAAATGATGAAATCTTAAGATTAAATAAATGGATGGATTACAACATGGTTGATTGATTAGTTAATTAAATAAATAAAGAATAAATAAATTAAATAAATAATGTAAATAAAATAAAATACTCTAAGCAACTAATTAGATAAATAATTGATGAATTGATCGCTTAAGTAAATGGATAAATAAATAAATAACTTAATTAAATAACTTAACATTTTATATCAATTTAATTAAATAAAGAATAAACTGATAATAATTAATTAATTAATTAAATAAATGAATAAATAAAGAAATAATTATTATTAAAGGAATAAATAAATGATTAACTGATTTAAACAAATAAATAAATGATTAATTAAATTAAATAAATAAATAAAATTAATTAAATAAATTAATAAATAAATATCGCATAATTAATCGGATTAAAGAATAAATGAATAGATGGATAATAACTATTTAATAGATGGATACGTAAATATAGATAATAGGTGAGATGTATAATTTAATTAAATTTTAATTTCTTTTGCACTCGATAATTATTCTTAGATTACTATTAACTTAAACTAATAAGCGAGTCTCCAAAAACGGGATAAACAATTATATAATAATTCTAAACATGCAACAAGTTAACAATTCAATAAAGCGACTATCCTACCAAGTTTCTAACATGCAAATCCTAGTCCGGTTTCAGAGCTTCCTAAAACATGCTTTCTAAAGGGGACGGGAGAGAAGGAGTTTTAGAAAGTAGAACCCGGAATAGCGAACTCAATGCGAGCCCTGTATTTCACAAGGCTTTTCATTTATTCATTTCTTTTTGTTTTACATTTTCGGGGATATCAAGTCCCGAAAATGCGGAGCGGTTCAAGTAACTTCGAATGCACGTAGCCATCCCCGTTTGTGAGTTTTATTTCAAACTCGTTCCCAAGAGTGTTCATGAAAGGAAACAAGGAGAATAAAGATTAGTATGGATAAATAGGAAGCAAATGAGAAATGGAAAATGCATGCAAATTGCTTCAGGATGATTAAACGCTAACAAAAATACACAATCTAGTCAGACATGCCATTTCTTCCTAGAAAACGAAGACATTGGACAAATTAATTAGGTATAAACTTGTTATCAATTTAATTTAAAGGTAGGAAATCTAACAAGTAAATGTCCTCAATCAAATTGCAATATACTGATTTTGACGAACTAAGACTAAACTTTGAAGATCAGACTAGCATTTAAATTCCAAGTCATTCCCAATATCAACAGAACAAAGAAGCAAGGCAAAGGTCACAAAGGGGCTTTGAATGATGCTCTTAATCCGTTTTGGAGAAATAAAAAGTATGTATAAGATATGTTATATTTACAATCTCAGAAAGCAAATTTGGATAGTGAAACTATGTTATTTGCAAGGCTATTCCCTTGACTAGCAGTTTGGGCAACTGGTCAACAACATGTAATGATTTATGGTGATCATCTAGCTTAACCCGGAGGTGTTTCAGCCTCATAAATACTCTAAAAGGTAGGAGAAACAGCGAACAACATTTCATGACTGAATCAGAGCACAAATAAGCTAATTTCAATAGAATTAAAACTGCAGTCTCAACCTCATTTGACTAAAGATTAACTAATCGAAGGATCAACTAATCAATATAGACCTAAATTATAACAGACACGGCACGTGTAATATCAATACTTTGATAAGAAATAAAATATGACTAACAAGTTAGACTAAAACTCAAGCTATCTGACGTGATTCATCTCAACAAAAGACACTCAAACAGGACAAACAAAGATAGAGCAAATCTGAGAAGAAAACTAATTTTAATGAACTGAAACTTATTTAAAATAGGCAATTTGCAGCTGGAAACTGTATACACATTCTTGCATACAATCAACTTAGACAACTGATTCATTTTCAAGCCAAATAAGCTTACACAGCCGCGCTTTTAATTTCATACAAATGCATAAGAACACAAAGGTTGAAACTTTATCATATTCTCTGAACAACAATGCTATTTACATGGATGCAACTTATTATTTTTTATTATTCAAGACCTTAAGCATAATCTAGAAAACAGAAAAATCACATCCTTATATAAACGGAACCAAGTTCAAACAGAAATCGTGCCAAGAAGTCTAATACATTGTAACTGAAAATATAAAGAGAGAGTATTACCTATTGGAAAGCAGGGAACAAGGGCGTCGATCCGAAGAGTGCGAGTCAACACAAGAGCGACTCGAGCGAGGTCGACGACTAGAAAGGAGAAATGACGACACAAAGCCGAAAGCGACGCTCGACTCGAAACCGAAACTAAAATGTTATGTATATATATCCTTTTTTAAAACTGAGAAAGAAAATCTTGTATATAGAAATGATGCCGTCTTTTTTATCTGTGTCAAGATCCCCACCCCTAAAAATGAAAGAATGAGAGATTTAAATACCTCTAGGCTAGGGTTTCGGATCCCCTGGAATACCCCAAAGAATCCTTGCCTATTTTCGTGTATCCCTTGTAGAACAAGGGTGAATTTGGTCAAATCCCTTAGGGATTGTACCGAATTCATCCTTGTCATCAAGGATATTCCCGTTAAGATCATCCACGGCTCAGATTGAAACTCCATTTGAAATGAACGAATAGGATTAGTCGAGTTCGTACTGGAGAGAGGGGAAAAGAGAGTGGTGGGAATCATGGAGTACGATTTCTTGGACGGATTCGAAGTTGAAATCAATCGCGGGTCAGGAAGAAGAAAACGGGTTAACAGGTTTTGGGTCGCGGGTGAGGGATTGAGGAACAGATTAGGGATTTCTACGTTAAGTGTTTTGTTTTAAAAGGGGTTTGCAAGGGTGGGTCGGATATGAGGTTGTGTTTTGCGATTTTGGCCTTTTTTTCACAAAATTATCAATTTGACTATTTAAAAATTATAAAATTGCCCTTTTTTAGCACATCTTTTAATTAAATATACTTTATTATTTAATATTAACTTAAAATCGGGAAAAAATTGGGTGTCAACAGCTGCCCCTCTTTACCCAGAAAAGGATGAAAGAGTTTTTAGGGTAAAGAAGTTGACGAGAAACCAATTTTGTCCCGATATACCCAAGACTTTTGATTCCACGGACCAAAAGGCGAGGCTTATGGACATGGCCGAACTCCGGTCGCCGAGTTTCCTACATATCTCGGGCTAAAAGAGAATCAGGCCACATGTAGTTCGACGATACTTGGAAACGAAGACTCGCACGATTGACAAAAGAAAGGACGCACGAATAGGAAAGAATTCAAACTGACGCCTAATCTGAAATGAAAGATTAGGTAAAACTTGCTTGTTCGAGTGCGATTCTTCAGATCCTTGTTGACGAGTCTAGCTCATATCAACAATTGCCCCAGTTCACTGCCAAGAAAGGGTTCCACGTTATACTCCAAATACTGCTGCGATGCTGCTAAAATTCTGTAAAGACTTAACAAACAATAAGCGAGCAACTGCTAATAAACTTTGATGACTTTTGGAATAAAGAAGTAAATAAAATGATAATATAAAATTGTAAATGCTGGTTGTGACGCTCAATAAGTTCTTCTCTCGATCAACTGACGAGATGCTCCGCCCGGAGAACCTCTAAGCTGATCATTATTCTGAAACAGTAAAGTAAGACAATAAGTAAAGCGAAAATGAATTGTAAAAATGCAAGGCTTTCATAAGATGAGTTGACTAATGAGACGTAATGTCTCAAGCCGAATCATGTATTTCAAATACAATATGTCGATATTGCAAGACAATCGACGTCGCGAAACACTCCGAAAGCGGTGTTCCAACCGACTTGCCTTAAACTATCAATCTATTTTAAATATAAAAGGCCAATATTGCGAGACAACCGACATCGCGAAACACTCCGAAAGCGGTGTTCCAGCCGACTTGTCTCAAACTATTAATAAATTTAAAATATAAAATACCAATATTGCAAGACAACCGACATCGCGAAACACTCCGAAAGCGGTGTTCCAGCCGACTTGTCTCAAACTATTAATAAATTTAAAATATAAAATGCCAATATTGCGAGACAACCGACATCGCAAAACACTCCGAAAACGGTGTTCCAGCCGACTTGTCTCAAACCATTAATAAATTTAAAATATAAAATGCCAATATTGCGAGACAACCGACATCGCGAAACACTCCGAAAGTGGTGTTCCAGCCGACTTGTCTCAAACTATTAATAAATTTAAAATATAAAATACCAATATTGCAAGACAACCGACATCGCGAAACACTCCGAAAGCGGTGTTCCAGCCGACTTGTCTCAAACTATTAATAAATTTAAAATATAAAATGCCAATATCGCAAGACAACCGACATCGCGAAACACTCCAAAAGTGGTGTTCCAGCCGACTTGTCTATCAATATTGCGAGATAAATTCCATAACAATGTTAAGATTTGAGAAAAGAAAAAGCGCTGCCTTTTCGGCAATAATCTAATGTGATGCTTAGATGCCGCAAGAGTAAATTTGAATGATCTGTCAAGCCAAATCATTTGCATTGTCAACTTGATTGGTGTTGCTTGTATGGATAGTGGCGCAAAGTTTTGAATGCCCTCTTCAGTTCATATCGGATCTGATGTTCAATTCTTTGAATGCGCGTTCCATAAATTGTTCATCCATAGTGCGAATGATCCTTCCATTGCAAGCTTTCAAGTTCCTGCTCTCAAAGAAAATTTTGTTAGTTTTGGGGAGGGGTGTTTGATTTGTGCTGATTCATCTTGAATTTGCTGCCATCTCTTCCTTTTCTTCGTGAGACTTGGGCTTTGAAAAACCATCCTCGGAAACTTGGTTTATGAACTCAATAGTATAACTCATCTTAAGATAGAGGCAAAATAAAGTAATTCAATAAAATAGTAAGCAAGTAATCCTTGATATGCAAATAAAAAGTTTATAATGCATTTAAAATTCTTGCTTTAACTCAAACTCATGACATATCCTGAAACAAACTGAATGTCCTTTGTATTGCAACTTGTGCTAATCTTGAATACTTTTCGAACTTTGCCGCTTCATGCTTTGATAAGCAAACCAATTCTTGCAAAGATCTGCCCTAGTTATGAACTTCCAAATCTTCAACTCATTTTGCAAAATTTGCCCCAGTTGATATCTTTCAAATCCTCAAATTGTCTTGCAAAATTGCCTCAGTTTCTATCTTCCATATCTTCAAATTATCTTTGCAAAAATTGCCCCAGTTTCTTGCCTTAGGGGAGACTGAAAATTTTAATATTATAGAGTCGAGCCCGTTAAGAGCGCCTACGTATCCCTCCACGGGAATCAGACCGTGCGTAGTTCTGCTTACATAAAGATTTTTTGGGAAAGTATGAAAATCTAAGTACGAAGCCGTATCCGAATTGGAAAATCCACACATCTGCCCAGATGCATAGTTTGGCATTACATCATAAAAGATAAACAAGCCTAAAGTATTACAATATTTTGACCGAATCCGACGGGGATTGCCTACTTATCCTGTTGCCATTCCAGGAATCAGGTCAGAAGTAGTTCAAACTTACATAAAAGAGGAAATAGGGGAAATTCTTATATCAATGCAACCAAACTCTATGTGAGTTACTACGTATCCCACCTTGGGACTCAGGTCACGCGTAGTTCGCATTACATCAAAGATTACATTCAAAACCATGCTAACTTGCGATTGCCTCAAACATAGTATCTTTTGACGGCGTCTACGTTGATTGCTTTTGGCCAAACTTGACCATCCATTTCTGCCAGAATCAGTGCTCCTCCAGATAAAACCCGATGAACCACATATGGTCCTTGCCAATTTGGTGCAAATTTGCCCTTTGCTTCTTCTTGATTAGGAAAGATCTTTTTTAGCACCAATTGCCCCGATTTGAAGTCTCTCACTCTCACTTTCTTGCCAAAAGACTTGATCATGCGATTTTGATATAGTTGCCCATGGCAAATTGCATTCATTCTTTTCTCATCAATAAGCATCAACTGCTCACATCTGATCTTCACCCATTCAGCATATTCTAATTCAGCTTCTTGAATGATTCTTAAGGAAGGAATTTCTACCTCCGCGGGTAAGACTGCTTCTGTGCCATACACCAAAAGATAGGGAGTTGCCCCAGTTGAAGTTCTAGTGGTGGTGCGGTACCCAAGAAGTGCAAATGGCAACTTTTCATGCCAATCTCTATAATTATCAATCATCTTGCGAAGAATACGCTTGATGTTCTTATTTGCCGCCTCAACAGCTCCATTCATTTGAGGACGGTAGGCAGTAGAGTTGCGATGAGTGATCTTGAAACTCTCACAAGTCGCTCTCATCAAATCACTATTCAAGTTTGCACCATTATCAGTGATGATTGATTCAGGAACTCCGAATCTACAAATGATATTGTTGCGCACGAAATCTGACACCACTTTCTTGGTTACAGACTTGTGAGAAGTTGCTTCCACCCACTTGGTGAAGTAATCAATAGCCACTAAAATAAAGCGATGTCCATTTGAAGCGGCCGGTTCAATAGGACCAATAACATCCATTCCCCAAGCAACAAAAGGCCAGGGAGAACTCATTGCATGAAGTTCGGAAGGAGGTCTTTTGATCATGTCTCCGTGAATTTGACATTGATGGCATTTCCGCACAAACTGAACACAATCTGTTTCCATAGTTAGCCAAAAATAACCGGCTCTCAAGATCTTCTTTGCCAAAACAAAACCATTCATGTGCGGCCCACAAACTCCCGCGTGCACTTCCGTAAGTAATTTATTTGCTTCAACTGCATCAACACATCTTAAGAGTCCTAAGTCTGGGGTCCTCCTATATAGGATTTCACCGCTTAGAAAGAATTGATTTGCTAACCTCCGGATGCTCTTCTTTTGGACACTTGTTGTATTTTCGGGATAACTCCCGACCTTGAGATAATTCTTGATATCAAAATACCAAGGATGGCCATCCCGCTCTTCCTCAACTTGAAAACAATAAGCTGGCCTATCATGCAATTCAATTTCGATAGGATCAATATAATTCTTGTCAGGATGTTGGATCATGGAAGATAAAGTTGCCAAAGCATCAGCAAACTCATTTTGAAGCCTCGGAACATGCTTGAACTCTATCTTTGCGAACCTTTTGCACAATTCCTTGACACAACGCAAATAAGGAAGAATCTTTGCATTCTTGGTGTTCCACTCGCCCTGCACTTGGTGAATCAGCAAGTCGGAATCCCCAATCACTAAAAGTTCTTGAATGTTCATATCAACTGCCAATCGAAGGCCCAAAATGCATGCTTCATATTCAGCCATATTGTTAGTGCATGGAAATCTGAGCTTGGCCGAAACAGGGTAATGCTGACCCGTTTCAGAACTTAAGACAGCTCCAATACCAACACCTTTGAAATTTGCTGCTCCGTCAAAGAAAAGACGCCAACCATCATATTCGGAAGAGATGTCTTCACCCAGAAACAAGACCTCTTCATCGGGAAAGTAAGTTCTCAATGGTTCATAGTTGTCATCAACAGGATTTTCAGCTAAATGATCCGCCAATGCTTGTGCCTTTACCGCCTTTTGGGTGACATAAACTATGTCAAATTCACTCAACAAAATCTGCCATTTTGCTAATTTTCCCGTGGGCATCGGCTTTTGGAAGATGTACTTCAAAGGATCCATCCTCGAGATAAGATAAGTTGTATATGATGAGAGATAGTGCCTTAACCTTTGTGCGGTCCAAGTCAAAGTGCAACAAGTTCGCTCCAAGAGAGTGTACCTGGCTTCATAAGGAGTGAGCTTCTTGCTTAGATAATAAATGGCTTGTTCTTTCTTCCCGGTCTTGTCATGTTGCCCCAAGACACATCCAAATGCATTTTCCGAGACAGACAAATATAAGATCAATGGTCTTCCAGGTTCAGGAGGAACTAACACAGGCGGATTAGATAGATACTCCTTGATCCTATCAAAAGCCTTTTGACAATCTTCCGTCCACTCAATAACAGCATCTTTCTTCAACAACTTGATTATTGGTTCACAAATAACCGTGGATTGTGCAATGAAGCGGCTTATGTAGTTCAAGCGGCCAAGAAAGCTCATCACATCCTTCCGGCTCTTTGGAGGAGGCAAGTCTTGGATAGTCTTGATTTTAGACGGATCCAATTCTATACCCCTCCGGCTTACAATGAAACCCAACATCTTACCGGCGGGAACACCAAATGCACATTTCGCAGGATTAAGCTTCAAGTTATACCGCCGAAGGCGGTTGAAGAACTTTCTCAAATCAGTCAAATGCTCTTCTTTCTTTTTTGACTTGATAACAACATCATCTACATAGACTTCAATCTCTTTGTGAATCATATCATGGAAAAGAGTCGTCATTGCTCTCATATATGTTGCCCCGGCATTCTTCAAACCGAAAGGCATAACTCTATAACAAAACACACCCCAAGGTGTGATGAAAGCGGTCTTTTCAGCATCATCTTCATCCATTAGGATCTGGTGATAACCAGCAAAACAATCGACAAAAGACTGAAGCTCATGTTTTGCACAACTATCAATAAGGATATGAATATTTGGCAATGGAAAATCATCCTTTGGACTTGCTTTGTTGAGATCACGATAATCAACACAAACTCTAACCTTTCCGTCCTTCTTGGGCACCGGCACAATATTTGCTAACCAAGTGGGATATTTGAGAGATCGAATTACCTTAGCGGTCAATTGCTTTTGCACTTCTTCCAATATTTGTTTGCTTGTGGAAGTTTTGAAGTTTCTCTTCTTTTGCTTAACAGGCGGAAATGAAGGATCAGTTGGCAACTTGTGAGTGACAAGATCGGTACTCAAACCGGGCATATCCTCATAAGACCAAGCAAAGATGTCTCGGTATTCGTTCAATAGTTCAATATAGGCTCTTCTTTCTTCCGAGGTCAAATGAACACTGATTCTGGTTTCTCTAACATCTTCTGAAGTCCCCAAGTTGATTGACTCGGTTTCTTCCAAGTTTGGCTTTGGTTTGTTCTCAAATTGATCCACTTATCTTGTTATTTCATCAGGAACAAAATCTTCATCAAACTCCCCAATACTCAATGCATCAGTACCAATTTGTTCAGTTGTTTCGTTATATGTCACAAGCAAAGTTTCGGCAGTTTTGTTAAGTGGGAAGCTGAAACAGAAACGAACATTAATCAAAAGCGTAAAATAAAGTAAATAATTAAAGCATATCAAAATAATAGTAGGGAGAATGCAATGCATTTTATTTGTTTCAAAATCTAGTCTAGGGAGGCATACATTAAAGTAAAACATGCAGAATGTAAACAGATTATTTTGAAAAGACATAAACGTAAACCAAAAGCGAAACACAGTTCAGGGCCTCAATCTGACTGTGACGCCAAAATAAACTGTTGAGTTCATTCACCAGGTCTCTTCCACTGGGACACAGGTCCAATTGGCCATCGGATCCTTTGCCTCAACATTCTGCACAGGTGACTCCTCAGCACAGTCTTCAATAATAACATCGCATTCCAAATCATCACTCAGAAACAAATCGCCAACTCCCTCTATCAGATCCGGTATAATGACTTCCGGTGCCTTGACAAATGACTGGTACAAGGAAGGAAGGGGTTCTGGCATGGCAATGGCTGGTTTCCTTTTGGCCTTCTCAATCTCCTTTTTGGTGGGACAGTAACCCAAGCCAAAGGTACCCAGATTCTTGGGCAAGCAGATGGGTTCAGTAATGCCGTTCAGATTTGCTCCCAATCCCGAACCAGGTTTGAAACCATTTTTCAACATTTCCACAGCAATCATCTTGGGGACTCTGGGTAGGGTACCTTTCTTCGAATCATCCTTAGATGCTCGGGTCACATTCATTAGCTCAACCGTGTGGAAAGTAGTTCCATCAAGCTCTTCGGCGTTGTCCACCATAGGAATCGTGGTGCTAGCATGCGTGGGGCTGTTTCCCTCGCCCTTGACCACTACTTCTTCATTATCCCATATAAACTTCACACTTTGATGCAAAGTGGAAGGGACGGCTCCGGCCATGTGGATCTGATGGATATAATTTATTGATATATTTTTATAGTTAAATATTAAGTATTTTAAATAAAACGTGAATAAATATATCCATCTCTCGCATATTTTCTAACATATTTTGCAGGAAGAAGAAATTATCCAAGGTGAAGAAAAATAAGGGATGACCATTGATGATTACATTATTCATAGTGTGATTATAACACTAATAGTAATGTCCGTGAATTGTTTTATGCTGAAGAATAAAAGTGCAAGCGGAAGAAAGTTCATGAAAGGAAGCTACGTATGAATATTTGAAATTATCATCTAAACCCAACTCACCTTGGCCATCTTGAAAATTTTCCTACCACCTTAGGATATGCCATCTTAGGTAGAACTTTGGCTTTGGAATTTATCTATAAATAGGTAGTAAACTTTGTATGGAAGATCATCAAATTTTCATCTTGCAAGAACTACTTTCTCTTGCTCTTTTTCTTTCTTTGTCTTTTATAACTTTAAGCTTTTGTAGTTTTCTTTTGTAGAAGAAATACTACTTCTTCCTAGTCTTTATATTTTTAAAGTTTTTCTTACTCCATAATGGAGTAATCTCTTTTGTTGGGATAGTTGATGAAACTCGGTAATATTTATAATACTTATCTCAGTTTTAATACATGCTTAGCCTGAAGTTTTTTAATCACATTTTAACACTGTGCTGGAATTATAGTTTTTACTAAATCTTTATTTCATATCCGTCTATTTTATCTCTAGGTTATTGTTATATTAATTTTGTAATTCTCACGGAGCAACATTAATGTATAATGACTGATGAATAAAGTAGTAGAGTAAAAACTATTTTTCCAAGTCTCTAATCTTGTTTACCTCAGTTTTAATTCTCACGGAGGAATTGTTGTAGGTAAGATTATTGATTTTTCGTAAAAATATTCTCACGAAGTTTTTACTACTTTTTTAGCACAATTCAGGCAAGAAAAAATATTTCGGTTTAATCGTCACTAGTTATAATTTGATTAATATACATAACCTCACGGAGTGTTATTAATTGATTATTTTCTTAGTGAGCAAAATATAATTGAATTAGCAATAAGCAATTATTCTTAAGAGAAATACATGTCAAAACTGAGATATTTATTATAAGTATTACCAAGTGAATTCAACGATTCCCAACTCCTTTTAAATTTGAAATCTTCCAGAAGTTCTTTATTTTAATTTAAGTAAATTTAAACTAAAAACCCACTTTTCATCAATTTGACTCTCTCAAATAGTAATTAAAATACTACAAGTCCGTAGCATAGAATACTCAATCTCTGTGGGACGATATCTTAAACTATATTAGAATTTGACAAGAACGAGCAGACAATTCCTATGCACTTTGGACCTCGTCAAATTTTTGGCGCCGTTGCCGGGGATTGGCGTACATCTACTTCGGACTAAATATTGGATTACTAATTTGAGGACTTATTAATACAATTACTATTAACTTAATCTACTAAATACTACTATAGCTATACCTAATACTAACCTCTAATAATATTTATATTGATTACTGCTTCTAACAATTTTGCTTCTCCTTCTAACATTTTTTTTCTTTCTTTAGTTTATATTAATATTACTAACATTCTCTACTGACACTATACTATATCCTTTACTATATTCTAATAGTGAAACATTCTACTTTACCAGTTTTTTTTTCATTGTCTACAATACCTACTATTTTTATCATTTACGTGTCTTCTGTTTTAACCATATTATTACTACTATTATTTTATTAATATTATAACCATCAGTACTTGTTTTATTATCATCTTTTAATATATTATAGTATTATCTTTCTCCTACCACTATTTCTATTATTAGCGTTACTACTGTTGTAGCATTATTATAACTTTTATTTTTTTTTTCCTTCTTTCCTCTCTGAAATATCATTACCTCTTATTTTCATCATTTTCGTTCACTTTGTTATGTTTACTAGTATTACTATCTTTTGTTCTTTTTAGTACATCATTATTTACCTTTTCTCTTTATAGTATTTTTTTTAATAATATAATTATTATACTGTTATATCTAATAATAGTATAATATATTATTTTACTTTTTGTATTTTTTTTCAAACTTTTTTTTACCATTCCACCTACTACTTTCTCCTTTACATTCTCTTTTGTATATCTACCTATAGTATAACTCTTACTCTTATCGTAAAAACTTCCACCTATAGAACCACATCATTCTTCATATCACCATCTTGTCTTCCATCACTTTAACTACCTTCCTACTACTATTACATCTTACTACTTTATCTAATTAACTACTTACTACTCTTTACTATTTATTATTACTACTTTTTTTTCCTAGTATTAGTCATCGTTCTTCCACCCTTGATTTCACTTATATTATTATTATAAAAAAAAAATATTTTTTGTTTATATATCTAAGTTTATATCAGTATTTTAAATTTCTCCTACTAAATATTGCTATTATTGTTACTACTACCTATGAGTCCTATAGATTTTTGTCACTAACTTTCTATACAATCACTACTTCGTCCTACTAAAAATAGTATTATTATTATTATTATTATTATTATTATTATTATTATTTAATTTTTAGATTACAACTCACTGTTTTGCTTTTGCCATTTTTTTTCCCTTTGGCTATTATTATTAGTGTTAAGTATAATACTATTATTATTACCTATAGCTTTATCTTTAGTAAACAATATAATCTACTTTGTATTTAATTTATCTTTTTCCTACTAAATCATTACAACTATCACTACTATCTATACATAACAATAGCATTATATTATAGTGTAATATTTCTTTCTACTATTGTTATATACTACTTCTTTAACTAATACTAATTATCACTAATATTTTTTATATTCCTTTTTAATATTTCCTTTCAACTAGTACTATTATTATTATTATTATTATTATTATTCCTAATATTTTCTTGTAGTGTTGCCATTTCAACTGTTAAAGAGTTCATTTTAATTTTTTTTCTTTTTACTTTAAAGAATTTCAAGTAGTTTATGACCCGCTCTTCTAATAAAGAGTTGGTCATTTACAATCCTGAAATTGAAAGATCTTTGAGATTGCGCAGGAAAGGACAATCATCATCTTCTAAAATTGTAACTTGTGACAAAATGGAGCACCAACTAGGAGATAACAATAACCCATTGGGAATTCCACCACCAGACCATGTAGAGGATCAATTTGATGAAGTGGCACCAAGACCAGCAAACAGAATCCTAAGGGATTATGCTAGGCCTGACCACTTTAACTGTGAATCTAGTGTCAGAAACCCACCTGTAGCAGCCAATAACTTTGAAATTAGGACCGGCCTAATTCAAACAATTCAACAGTCTTGCACCTTTACTGGTGATCCAAGTGAAGATCCACATAGCCATTTAATTGATTTCTTGGAACTAGTTGAAACTGCTAAATATAATGGAGTGCCTCCTGAAGCAATTAAGTTAAGACTATTTCCTTTTTCTTTAAAAGGAGATGCCAAGACTTGGTTGCGAAGTTTGCCTCGAGGTTCTATAACCACATGGGACCAGATGACACAGAAGTTTTTGAACAAATATTTTTCCCCTGCTAAAACAACAAAGTTAAGACAAGATATTTCTAATTTCTTGCAGACTGACACTGAGTCAGTTTATCAAGCATGGGAAAGATTAAAATCAATGTTAAGAAAATGTCCACATCATGACATTCCTGAACATATGCAGTTATATATTTTCTATCATGGACTAACACGTTCTTCTAGAAATGTGATAGATGCAGCTGCAGGAGGTTCCATAATGGGAAAGACCACAGAAGAAGCATTGCAATTGTTGAATGAAATTTCTGAGAATGCTATCCAGTGGCCATCTGATCGTGTAACCATCAAAAAGGCAGCCACAGTAAATCAGGCAGATGCATTTAATACACTAACACAACAGATTGCCTCCTTGGCACAGAAGTTTGAATCTTTTCAGGTGAATGCACAACAACCAATTCAGTCTGAGGCTTGTGACATGTGTGGAGGAAACCATCTTAACCATGAATGCCGCGCAAACAATCAGAATGATGAGCAGGCTAATGTCATCGGTTACAAGCCGTACCCTTTCGGAAGCCCAATGGCACATAAACATCCAGGATTTCAGTGGAGCAATCCAAATGGTGTGGAGAACTCTCAAAGCTTCCAGAAGCAACTAGCACAGGGTCCACCTGGATACCAAAATCAAAATCGTGGGCAATCGAATTTCAGGCCATATCAACAAGCAGCTCCATATCAGCAAAGGCCTCAACAAGCTCATTCAAGTCTCGATGACTTGTTGTACAAGTACATTAAGGCCACTGATGAAAAGATGGAAAGCCAAAACTCAACCCTCAAAAACTTGGAAATTCAAGTAAGCCAATTGGCAACTCTTGTTTCAGAAAAGATTCAAGGTCCCTTACCAAGCAATACGGAGAAAAATCCAAAGGAACACCTTAAGGCCATCGCCTTAAGGTCAGGTAAGAATCTTGATGATCCATATGCTGATAGACAAGAAAAGAACCATTTTGAACACCAGGCAGCAAAGGGTAAGAATGTTGAAATACAATATGATCCATCAGAAGAGAATGAAATCAAGAAAAAAGATGAAAAGAATTTTGAAAAAATAACTCCTCTCCCTGTGACAATCCCTTTTCCACAAAAGATGAAAAGAGAAAAGGTTGACAGTCAATTTGCAAAGTTTTTGGAAATTCTGAAACAGATTCACATTAATATTCCTTTCACTGATGCTTTATTGCAAATGCCTTCATATGCTAAATTTTTGAAAGAAATTTTGTCAAGCAAAAGGAAGTTAGAAGAAGTTTCTGTGGTAATGCTTACTGAAAAATGCAGTGCTATACTTCAAATAAGCTACCACAAAAGCTTGGCGATCCAGGCAGTTTTACGATTCCATGCACTTTGGGAGGAGTATATTTTGAAAAAGCACTTTGTGATTCTGGAGCTTCAATAAATCTGATGCCATTTTCTATTTTTAGAAAATTGGATCTTGGTGACATAAAAAATACTGTTGTCTCTCTTCAATTTGCTGATCAAAGTACTAAGAAACCTAAGGGAATTATTGAAAATGTGCTTGTGAGAGTAGATAAATTTGTGTTCCCTGTAGATTTCATAGTACTTGAAATGGAAGAATGTCCTGATGAGCCAATAATTTTGGGTAGACCTTTTCTTGCTACAGGTAGAGCAATTATAGATGTCCATCAAGGACAACTAATTTTGAGAGTAGACGAAGAAAGAGTCATTTTTTATATGCACAAGATTCTAAAATTTCCCGAAGATGAGACATCATCTTCTTGCTTTTCAATTGACATGATTAGTGATCTTGCAGATGAATTCAAAGATGACCAATTGATTTCAGACTCATTGGAAAGATGCTTGGCCCAATCTGGCACAAGGCAGGATGATGATCCGACAATTAGAAGTGAAGCTGAAATATTGGAAAATGATTCTGAAAAAGAGGGAGAAATGCTATCAGAAAATGCTCGACCAAAAATTGAACTCAAAATTCTCCCTTCCCATTTGAAGTATGTTTATCTTGAGCCTGAATTATTTCCTGTGATAATTTCATCTTCTCTGACTGCAGAACAGGAACATAAATTGATTGAAGTACTGACAGCACACAAAGGAGCCTTAGGGTGGACTATAGCAGACATCAAAGGCATTAGTCCAGCTATTTGCACACATAGAATTCTCATGGAGGATAGCTACAAGCCAATAGTCCAACCCCAAAGGAGATTGAACCCAGCAATGCAAGAAGTTGTGAAAAATGAAATAATAAAACTTTTGGCTGCAGGTATTATTTACCCCATTTCTGACAGCCCTTGGGTAAGTCCTGTTCAGGTGGTACCAAAGAAAGGAGGTATGACAGTTGTAAAAAATGAAAATAATGAACTCATACCTACCAGAACAGTAACAGGATGGAGAGTCTGTATTGATTACATGCGTCTCAATGATGCCACAAGAAAAGACCATTTTCCTTTACCATTTATTGATCAAATGTTAGAAAGAGTAGCAGGATATGGTTTTTACTGTTTTCTTGATGGATATTCAGGGTATAACCAGATATCAATTGCACCAGAAGATCAGGATAAGACAACTTTCACATGTCCTCATGGAACCTATGCCTATAGGAGAATGCCTTTTGGTTTGTGTAATGCACCTGCTACATTTCAGCGTTGCATGTCAGCTATTTTCTCAGACATGACTGAAAAATTTTTGGAAATTTTTATGGACGATTTCACCCTTTTTGGTAAAACATTTGAAGATTGTCTTAATCACTTGACCTTAGTTCTTAAGAGATGTGAAGAGACAAACTTGATTCTTAATTGGGAGAAATGTCATTTTATGGTTACCGAGGGAATTGTTTTAGGACATAAAATCACTGTTAAAGGGATAGAAGTTGATAAGGCAAAAATTGATCTTATAGCAGGATTACCCCCTCCCACAACTGTTAAAGGCGTTAGAAGTTTTCTAGGTCATGCAGGTTTTTACAGACGGTTCATAAAAGATTTTTCAAAGATTTCAAAACCGTTGACTAACCTTTTGATGAAAGATGTTAAGTTTGATTTTTCAGGAGATTGTATGAAAGCTTTTGACACTCTTAAGGAGAAATTATCATCTGCCCCTATAGTTGTATCCCCTGATTGGAACCAACCTTTTGAGGTCATGTGTGATGCTAGTGATACAGTTGTTGGAGCTGTTTTAGGCCAGAGAAAAGATAAAATTTTCCGTCCCATTTACTATGCCAGTAGAACATTGAATGAAGCTCAGCTCAACTATGCCACAACAGAAAAAGAACTACTGGCAGTAGTATTTGCTTTTGATAAGTTCCGTTCCTATTTAATAGGAACCAAGGTCACTGTTTTTACTGATCATGCAGCTTTAAAATACCTCTTAGCAAAGAAAGATGCCCGCCCTAGATTGTTAAGATGGATTTTACTTCTCCAGGAGTTTGACCTTGAAATAAAAGACAGGAAAGGGACAGAAAATCAGGTAGCTGACCATTTGTCTAGATTAGAGAACCCTCCTTTTGAGTCTAGTGATATAAAAGAAGAGTTTCCTGATGAACACATCTTTTCTGTCAGCTCAGTAGTGACTCAACCACCCTGGTTTGCAGATATTGCAAATTACTTGGTTGGAAAATGGACACCTCGAGATCTCTCTTACCAACAGAGGAAAAAACTTATATCTGATGCAAAATATTATCTGTGGGATGACCCTTACTTGTTTAGAATTTGTGCAGATAATATCATTAGAAGATGTGTACCTGAAGATGAAATGCCAAATATTTTGTTTCATTGTCATGATGGAGCAATTGGAGGACATTATGCTGCAAACCGAACTGCTTTCAAGGTTTTGGAAGCTGGATTCTTCTGGCCAACACTTTTTAAGGATGCCCGTGTGTATGTTCCACAATGTGACAGGTGTCAGAGAACAGGTAATATCTCAAAGAGAGATGAGATGCCATTGCAATCTATTCAGGTATGTGAAATATTTGATGTCTGGGGTATAGATTTTATGGGACCTTTTCCTTCATCTCATTCATTTGAATATATCCTTGTGGCTGTTGACTATGTTTTACGATGGGTTGAAGCCATTCCCACAAGAAAGAATGATGCTCGAACAGTGTGCAATTTTCTCAGAAAAAATATTTTTACCAGATTTGGCACACCACAAGTCATCATTAGTGACCAAGGGACTCATTTCATGAATAAGCAATTTTCTGCTTTATTGTCAAAATATAGTGTGACTCATAAAACTGGAACACCGTATCATGCTCAAACTCAAGGGCAAGTTGAGGTTTCCAACCGTGAACTAAAAAGAATTCTTGAAAAAACTGTTGGAATCTCAAGAAAAGACTGGGCTTTAAAATTAGATGATGCATTATGGGCATACCGAACGGCGTTCAAAACGCCGATTGGAACATCTCCATATAAATTAGTCTTTGGAAAAGCTTGCCATTTGCCTGTTGAATTGGAACACAAAGCCTTTTGGGCACTGAAAGCATTGAACTTTGATTTAACCTCTGCTGGTAAAAATAGATTTTTGCAGGTTAATGAGTTGGATGAACTGAGTATGGAAGCCTATGAAAATGCCAAGATTACAAAGAAAAAACAAAAAAATGGCATGACAATTTGATCCGACCAAAAAATTTTAAAATTGGAGATCAGGTACTTCTTTACAATAGCCGTCTCAGGCTATTCCCAGGAAAACTGAAATCCAGGTGGACAGGTCCTTACAATGTTACAAATGTTACTCCGTATGGAGCAATTGAAATTCAACAAAGCAATGGAGGAGAGAAATTTAAGGTCAATGGTCACAGGCTAAAATTGTACTTTGGAGGACATTTTGAACAACACCCTTCAGTAACCATGATAGTATGATGAGTGCCGCTGTTACTACGTCTAGCTGACGACGTTAAACTCAGAACTATGGTTCTTTATCCCGTAGCCATTGAGGGTGAAGCAATGGAGCCTCATAAGTCCCACTTAGATCTGACTAATTAAATGCTTAACCAATTGATCTGGTCAATATCCAGATTATTGTACAACCGGAACATCTCATGAAGGCCTCTACAAAAACAGAGTCACCTAGACAGGAGTAACTCCATGGTGATCGGTATGCCTAAGTTACTGGTTGGTTAACCATTCCATTTTCCAAATCTAATGTTGGCACAGGTAAATTTCTAGTTTATATTCAAACTAGGACCTAATGACTGATAAGGTCTAAAAATAATCCAGTCTATTACACATAGAACATGTGTGGTCACAGTTTCTTTCAAGCTTTCTTCTGTGATCGTATATTTGAAAGCCAAAAAGATTTTTATTTTACTAATAAAATAGTATTTTTATATTAATTATATTATATTTATATAATCCAACTACCACTTGATCCTTCTTCATTTTTTTTTTCACCCTTCTTTCTTTCACTTATCTTAAAAAGCATATTCATCCAGGAGAATGAAATGTTCAAGTATGGGGGAGGTTATTTATATATTATATACTATTTTCCTCTTATTTATGGTCTTAATTGTAGGTTTTTAATTAACAATATAAATTTTTGTTCGTGCTGTTCAATATTATTTCTTTTTATATTCACCATATGATTTTTCATGTCTATGATTTTGACTTTGTGAAAGCAAGAGCAAACATCTTCAACTCAGAAAATCATTGGAATTGAGAAAAATTATGATCACAAAGAAGGTAGAATCAATGAACTTGGCTAGAACTTGCTCTGAATGTTCTTCGAGGCGAAATAATGGATGATACTGATTTTTGAAAAATGAAATTAGGCCTTCTTTGATACACAATTCAAGCCTCTCAATTTTCTATCCAAATATACATATTTTTATCTTTTCAAACCCTTCTTTGAGCCTTAATCCTATTTTTTTTCCCAACACCATGATATATTACAAAAAAAAAAAGATATATATGATATATGTATATATTGTTTACATATATATAAAGAAAAAAAAAAAGAGTTATTGTTTCTTCCAGCTTTGAATGAGCAAAGATTAAACATCACCAAAAGGAAGAAATATTACCAAAAGAAGCAATGTTGTGAATATATGAATATATATGATATAGCAAAAAGAAAAAAAAAAGGAAAAAAATTGAAAAAAAAAAGTATTACCGAATGGAGAAATAATTGAGAAATGTGAGCTCCAAGCTGGAAAAAGAACAGTCACTATCAAATATCCTTATCCTACCAGCCTGAAGCCTAACATTACAAGCCATGAAAAGTCCTTAAAAGATTTTGAAAGTCAGTATTGTATCTATATTAGTGGAGATGAACATGACGAGCAAGCCTATGGACAAGACAATGATACTTACTGAATACATGATCATAACTCTATCAATTTTAAAAGATTCAAGGGGAGAAGGCTGCAAGTTCTTGTTGATCAAGTCAAAATTCAGAAATAAGGTAAGGAATTTGGTGAAGTAAAAAGAATAATTGCATTGAGCATGATGAAAGAAGTTTATCTTGAATAAATTTTCTATCCTACAAAGATCATAAGTTTGAAGAAAATAGTCTTTATAAAAAAAAAAAAAAAAGAAAAAAAAAAAAAAAACGAAGAAGAAGAAGAAGAAGATCTTTTTCCTCGAGGACGAGCAAAGATTCAAGTATGGGGGAATTTGATGGATATAATTTATTGATATATTTTTATAGTTAAATATTAAGTATTTTAAATAAAACGTGAATAAATATATCCATCTCTCGCATATTTTCTAACATATTTTGCAGGAAGAAGAAATTATCCAAGGTGAAGAAAAATAAGGGATGACCATTGATGATTACATTATTCATAGTGTGATTATAACACTGATAGTAATGTCCGTGAATTGTTTTATGCTGAAGAATAAAAGTGCAAGCGGAAGAAAGTTCATGAAAGGAAGCTACGTATGAATATTTGAAATTATCATCTAAACCCAACTCACCTTGGCCATCTTGAAAATTTTCCTACCACCTTAGGATATGCCATCTTAGGTAGAACTTTGGCTTTGGAATTTATCTATAAATAGGTAGTAAACTTTGTATGGAAGATCATCAAATTTTCATCTTGCAAGAACTACTTTCTCTTGCTCTTTTTCTTTCTTTGTCTTTTATAACTTTAAGCTTTTGTAGTTTTATTTTGTAGAAGAAATACTACTTCTTCCTAGTCTTTATATTTTTAAAGTTTTTCTTACTCCATAATGGAGTAATCTCTTTTGTTGGGATAGTTGATGAAACTCGGTAATATTTATAATACTTATCTCAGTTTTAATACATGCTTAGCCTGAAATTTTTTAATCACATTTTAACACTGTGCTGGAATTATAGTTTTTACTAAATCTTTATTTCATATCCGTCTATTTTATCTCTAGGTTATTGTTATATTAATTTTGTAATTCTCACGGAGCAACATTAATGTATAATGACTGATGAATAAAGTAGTAGAGTAAAAACTATTTTTCCAAGTCTCTAATCTTGTTTACCTCAGTTTTAATTCTCACGGAGGAATTGTTGTAGGTAAGATTATTGATTTTCCGTAAAAATATTCTCACGAAGTTTTTACTACTTTTTTAGCACAATTCAGGCAAGAAAAAATATTTCGGTTTAATCGTCACTAGTTATAATTTGATTAATATACATAACCTCACGGAGTGTTATTAATTGATTATTTTCTTAGTGAGCAAAATATAATTGAATTAGCAATAAGCAATTATTCTTAAGAGAAATACATGTCAAAACTGAGATATTTATTATAAGTATTACCAAGTGAATTCAACGATTCCCAACTCCTTTTAAATTTGAAATCTTCCAGAAGTTCTTTATTTTAATTTAAGTAAATTTAAACTAAAAACCCACTTTTCATCAATTTGACTCTCTCAAATAGTAATTAAAATACTACAAGTCCGTAGCATAGAATACTCAATCTCTGTGGGACGATATCTTAAACTATATTAGAATTTGACAAGAACGAGCAGACAATTCCTATGCACTTTGGACCTCGTCAGGATCAGGTCTTCCTAACAACATGTTATAGGTAGACGGGATGTTGAATACCTGAAACTCCCCAGTGAAGTCGCCACGCTATTGAACCTTCCCAAAATGCACACAAGTATGCACCGGGATTTGTTTCAACAAAATGGGACTCCAAAGGGTTTCTTTAGTGGAAGAAATTGCGGGTGCGTATGCACACACCTCACGGATATTTAAGTGAGAATGCAAGAGGTTCCCAGGAGTGGGGGAAGTATGAACGGAATGCCAGTTTATATGTGCGCAAATAGGGTGTAGTGACATACTTTCGTGACACACAACAATCAATTAGATTAATCTAAGCATGCTCGCAAATAAACAGTACATATAATCATGCTAATTTTCAACGATAAATAAATAAGTCACACATACTAATATCGTCATACAATTCAAACAAACAAACAAAAGAAATTCGTGAAAGCCTTTTGGTTAGAACCATTTGCGTATCCCCAGCGGAGTCGCCACGCTGTTGAACCTTCCCAAAATGCACACAAGTATGCACCGGGATTTGTTTCAACAAAATGGGACTCCAAAGGGTTTCTTTGGAGTCGCCACCTAATTTAAGGATTATTAGGAACCTAAGTTAACTAAAGAGTGCGATTTTATTCTTTAATTAAATAAAATTAAATAAATAAATAAAAAATCAGAGATTCCGAGTAAGTGGTTCTATTAAATTCGAAAGAAGGTCCCTTGCGGGAGCACTTTCGAAAATCCGCTAAATGTGGTTAATCCGGCGGTTTTCACGAATTTGTTAAGGATAATAGAATTAATTTTAACTAAGGATAATGTAAATAAGATAAGGATTTAGATTACGCTGGTACTTAGATAAATAAATGATGAAATCTTAAGATTAAATAAATGGATGGATTACAACATGGTTGATTGATTAGTTAATTAAATAAATAAAGAATAAATAAATTAAATAAATAATGTAAATAAAATAAAATACTCTAAGCAACTAATTAGATAAATAATTGATGAATTGATCGCTTAAGTAAATGGATAAATAAATAAATAACTTAATTAAATAACTTAACATTTTATATCAATTTAATTAAATAAAGAATAAACTGATAATAATTAATTAATTAATTAAATAAATGAATAAATAAAGAAATAGTTATTATTAAAGGAATAAATAAATGATTAACTGATTTAAACAAATAAATAAATGATTAATTAAATTAAATAAATAAATAAAATTAATTAAATAAATTAATAAATAAATATCGCATAATTAATCGGATTAAAGAATAAATGAATAGATGGATAATAACTATTTAATAGATGGATACGTAAATATAGATAATAGGTGAGATGTATAATTTAATTAAATTTTAATTTCTTTTGCACTCGATAATTATTCTTAGATTACTATTAACTTAAACTAATAAGCGAGTCTCCAAAAACGGGATAAACAATTATATAATAATTCTAAACATGCAACAAATTTTAACAATTCAATAAAGCGACTATCCTACCAAGTTTCTAACATGCAAATCCTAGTCCGGTTTCAGAGCTTCCTAAAACATGCTTTCTAAAGGGGACGGGAGAGAAGGAGTTTTAGAAAGTAGAACCCGGAATAGCGAACTCAATGCGAGCCCTGTATTTCACAAGGCTTTTCATTTATTCATTTCTTTTTGTTTTACATTTTCGGGGATATCAAGTCCCGAAAATGCGGAGCGGTTCAAGTAACTTCGAATGCACGTAGCCATCCCCGTTTGTGAGTTTTATTTCAAACTCGTTCCCAAGAGTGTTCATGAAAGGAAACAAGGAGAATAAAGATTAGTATGGATAAATAGGAAGCAAATGAGAAATGGAAAATGCATGCAAATTGCTTCAGGATGATTAAACGCTAACAAAAATACACAATCTAGTCAGACATGCCATTTCTTCCTAGAAAACGAAGACATTGGACAAATTAATTAGGTATAAACTTGTTATCAATTTAATTTAAAGGTAGGAAATCTAACAAGTAAATGTCCTCAATCAAATTGCAATATACTGATTTTGACGAACTAAGACTAAACTTTGAAGATCAGACTAGCATTTAAATTCCAAGTCATTCCCAATATCAACAGAACAAAGAAGCAAGGCAAAGGTCACAAAGGGGCTTTGAATGATGCTCTTAATCCGTTTTGGAGAAATAAAAAGTATGTATAAGATATGTTATATTTACAATCTCAGAAAGCAAATTTGGATAGTGAAACTATGTTATTTGCAAGGCTATTCCCTTGACTAGCAGTTTGGGCAACTGGTCAACAACATGTAATGATTTATGGTGATCATCTAGCTTAACCCGGAGGTGTTTCAGCCTCATAAATACTCTAAAAGGTAGGAGAAACAGCGAACAACATTTCATGACTGAATCAGAGCACAAATAAGCTAATTTCAATAGAATTAAAACTGCAGTCTCAACCTCATTTGACTAAAGATTAACTAATCGAAGGATCAACTAATCAATATAGACCTAAATTATAACAGACACGGCACGTGTAATATCAATACTTTGATAAGAAATAAAATATGACTAACAAGTTAGACTAAAACTCAAGCTATCTGACGTGATTCATCTCAACAAAAGACACTCAAACAGGACAAACAAAGATAGAGCAAATCTGAGAAGAAAACTAATTTTAATGAACTGAAACTTATTTAAAATAGGCAATTTGCAGCTGGAAACTGTATACACATTCTTGCATACAATCAACTTAGACAACTGATTCATTTTCAAGCCAAATAAGCTTACACAGCCGCGCTTTTAATTTCATACAAATGTATAAGAACACAAAGGTTGAAACTTTATCATATTCTCTGAACAACAATGCTATTTACATGGATGCAACTTATTATTTTTTATTATTCAAGACCTTAAGCATAATCTAGAAAACAGAAAAATCACATCCTTATATAAACGGAACCAAGTTCAAACAGAAATCGTGCCAAGAAGTCTAATACATTGTAACTGAAAATATAAAGAGAGAGTATTACCTATTGGAAAGCAGGGAACAAGGGCGTCGATCCGAAGAATGCGAGTCAACACAAGAGCGACTCGAGCGAGGTCGACGACTAGAAAGGAGAAATGACGACACAAAGCCGAAAGCGACGCTCGACTCGAAACCGAAACTAAAATGTTATGTATATATATCCTTTTTTAAAACTGAGAAAGAAAATCTTGTATATAGAAATGCTGCCGTCTTTTTTATCTGTGTCAAGATCCCCACCCCTAAAAATGAAAGAATGAGAGATTTAAATACCTCTAGGCTAGGGTTTCGGATCCCCTGGAATACCCCAAAGAATCCTTGCCTATTTTCGTGTATCCCTTGTAGAACAAGGGTGAATTTGGTCAAATCCCTTAGGGATTGTACCGAATTCATCCTTGTCATCAAGGATATTCCCGTTAAGATCATCCACGGCTCAGATTGAAACTCCATTTGAAATGAACGAATAGGATTAGTCGAGTTCGTACTGGAGAGAGGGGAAAAGAGAGTGGTGGGAATCATGGAGTACGATTTCTTGGACGGATTCGAAGTTGAAATCAATCGCGGGTCAGGAAGAAGAAAACGGGTTAACAGGTTTTGGGTCGCGGGTGAGGGATTGAGGAACAGATTAGGGATTTCTACGTTAAGTGTTTTGTTTTAAAAGGGGTTTGCAAGGGTGGGTCGGATATGAGGTTGTGTTTTGCGATTTTGGCCTTTTTTTCACAAAATTATCAATTTGACTATTTAAAAATTATAAAATTGCCCTTTTTTAGCACATTTTTTAATTAAATATACTTTATTATTTAATATTAACTTAAAATCGGGAAAAAATTGGGTGTCAACAGCTGCCCCTCTTTACCCAGAAAAGGATGAAAGAGTTTTTAGGGTAAAGAAGTTGACGAGAAACCAATTTTGTCCCGATACACCCAAGACTTTTGATTCCACGGACCAAAAGGCGAGGCTTATGGACATGGCCGAACTCCGGTCGCCGAGTTTCCTACATATCTCGGGCTAAAAGAGAATCAGGCCACATGTAGTTCGATGATACTTGGAAACGAAGACTCGCACGATTGACAAAAGAAAGGACGCACGAATAGGAAAGAATTCAAACTGACGCCTAATCTGAAATGAAAGATTAGGTAAAACTTGCTTGTTCGAGTGCGATTCTTCAGATCCTTGTTGACGAGTCTAGCTCATATCAACAATTGCCCCAGTTCACTGCCAAGAAAGGGTTCCACGTTATACTCCAAATACTGCTGCGATGCTGCTAAAATTCTGTAAAGACTTAACAAACAATAAGCGAGCAACTGCTAATAAACTTTGATGACTTTTGGAATAAAGAAGTAAATAAAATGATAATATAAAATTGTAAATGCTGGTTGTGACGCTCAATAAGTTCTTCTCTCGATCAACTGACGAGATGCTCCGCCCGGAGAACCTCTAAGCTGATCATTATTCTGAAACAGTAAAGTAAGACAATAAGTAAAGCGAAAATGAATTGTAAAAATGCAAGGCTTTCATAAGATGAGTTGACTAATGAGACGTAATGTCTCAAGCCGAATCATGTATTTCAAATACAATATGTCGATATTGCAAGACAATCGACGTCGCGAAACACTCCGAAAGTGGTGTTCCAGCCGACTTGCCTTAAACTATCAATCTATTTTAAATATAAAAGGCCAATATTGCGAGACAACCGACATCGCGAAACACTCCGAAAGCGGTGTTCCAGCCGACTTGTCTCAAACTATTAATAAATTTAAAATATAAAATACCAATATTGCAAGACAACCGACATCGCGAAACACTCCGAAAGCGGTGTTCCAGCCGACTTGTCTCAAACTATTAATAAATTTAAAATATAAAATGCCAATATTGCGAGACAACCGACATCGCAAAACACTCCGAAAACGGTGTTCCAGCCGACTTGTCTCAAACCATTAATAAATTTAAAATATAAAATGCCAATATTGCGAGACAACCGACATCGCGAAACACTCCGAAAGTGGTGTTCCAGCCGACTTGTCTCAAACTATTAATAAATTTAAAATATAAAATACCAATATTGCAAGACAACCGACATCGCGAAACACTCCGAAAGCGGTGTTCCAGCCGACTTGTCTCAAACTATTAATAAATTTAAAATATAAAATGCCAATATCGCAAGACAACCGACATCGCGAAACACTCCAAAAGTGGTGTTCCAGCCGACTTGTCTATCAATATTGCGAGATAAATTCCATAACAATGTTAAGATTTGAGAAAAGAAAAAGCGCTGCCTTTTCGGCAATAATCTAATGTGATGCTTAGATGCCGCAAGAGTAAATTTGAATGATCTGTCAAGCCAAATCATTTGCATTGTCAACTTGATTGGTGTTGCTTGTATGGATAGTGGCGCAAAGTTTTGAATGCCCTCTTCAGTTCATATCGGATCTGATGTTCAATTCTTTGAATGCGCGTTCCATAAATTGTTCATCCATAGTGCGAATGATCCTTCCATTGCAAGCTTTCAAGTTCCTGCTCTCAAAGAAAATTTTGTTAGTTTTGGGGAGGGGTGTTTGATTTGTGCTGATTCATCTTGAATTTGCTGCCATCTCTTCCTTTTCTTCGTGAGACTTGGGCTTTGAAAAACCATCCTCGAAAACTTGGTTTATGAACTCAATAGTATAACTCATCTTAAGATAGAGGCAAAATAAAGTAATTCAATAAAATAGTAAGCAAGTAATCCTTGATATGCAAATAAAAAGTTTATAATGCATTTAAAATTCTTGCTTTAACTCAAACTCATGACATATCCTGAAACAAACTGAATGTCCTTTGTATTGCAACTTGTGCTAATCTTGAATACTTTTCGAACTTTGCCACTTCATGCTTTGATAAGCAAACCAATTCTTGCAAAGATCTGCCCTAGTTATGAACTTCCAAATCTTCAACTCATTTTGCAAAATTTGCCCCAGTTGATATCTTTCAAATCCTCAAATTGTCTTGCAAAATTGCCTCAGTTTCTATCTTCCATATCTTCAAATTATCTTTGCAAAAATTGCCCCAGTTTCTTGCCTTAGGGGAGACTGAAAATTTTAATATTATAGAGTCGAGCCCGTTAAGAGCGCCTACGTATCCCTCCACGGGAATCAGACCGTGCGTAGTTCTGCTTACATAAAGATTTTTTGGGAAAGTATGAAAATCTAAGTACGAAGCCGTATCCGAATTGGAAAATCCACACATCTGCCCAGATGCATAGTTTGGCATTACATCATAAAAGATAAACAAGCCTAAAGTATTACAATATTTTGACCGAATCCGACGGGGATTGCCTACTTATCCTGTTGCCATTCCAGGAATCAGGTCAGAAGTAGTTCAAACTTACATAAAAGAGGAAATAGGGGAAATTCTTATATCAATGCAACCAAACTCTATGTGAGTTACTACGTATCCCACCTTGGGACTCAGGTCACGCGTAGTTCGCATTACATCAAAGATTACATTCAAAACCATGCTAACTTGCGATTGCCTCAAACATAGTATCTTTTGACGGCGTCTACGTTGATTGCTTTTGGCCAAACTTGACCATCCATTTCTGCCAGAATCAGTGCTCCTCCAGATAAAACCCGATGAACCACATATGGTCCTTGCCAATTTGGTGCAAATTTGCCCTTTGCTTCTTCTTGATTAGGAAAGATCTTTTTTAGCACCAATTGCCCCGATTTGAAGTCTCTCACTCTCACTTTCTTGCCAAAAGACTTGATCATGCGATTTTGATATAGTTGCCCATGGCAAATTGCATTCATTCTTTTCTCATCAATAAGCATCAACTGCTCACATCTGATCTTCACCCATTCAGCATATTCTAATTCAGCTTCTTGAATGATTCTTAAGGAAGGAATTTCTACCTCCGCGGGTAAGACTGCTTCTGTGCCATACACCAAAAGATAGGGAGTTGCCCCAGTTGAAGTTCTAGTGGTGGTGCGGTACCCAAGAAGTGCAAATGGCAACTTTTCATGCCAATCTCTATAATTATCAATCATCTTGCGAAGAATACGCTTGATGTTCTTATTTGCCGCCTCAACAGCTCCATTCATTTGAGGACGGTAGGCAGTAGAGTTGCGATGAGTGATCTTGAAACTCTCACAAGTCGCTCTCATCAAATCACTATTCAAGTTTGCACCATTATCAGTGATGATTGATTCAGGAACTCCGAATCTACAAATGATATTGTTGCGCACGAAATCTGACACCACTTTCTTGGTTACAGACTTGTGAGAAGTTGCTTCCACCCACTTGGTGAAGTAATCAATAGCCACTAAAATAAAGCGATGTCCATTTGAAGCGGCCGGTTCAATAGGACCAATAACATCCATTCCCCAAGCAACAAAAGGCCAGGGAGAACTCATTGCATGAAGTTCGGAAGGAGGTCTTTTGATCATGTCTCCGTGAATTTGACATTGATGGCATTTCCGCACAAACTGAACACAATCTGTTTCCATAGTTAGCCAAAAATAACCGGCTCTCAAGATCTTCTTTGCCAAAACAAAACCATTCATGTGCGGCCCACAAACTCCCGCGTGCACTTCCGTAAGTAATTTATTTGCTTCAACTGCATCAACACATCTTAAGAGTCCTAAGTCTGGGGTCCTCCTATATAGGATTTCACCGCTTAGAAAGAATTGATTTGCTAACCTCCGGATGCTCTTCTTTTGGACACTTGTTGTATTTTCGGGATAACTCCCGACCTTGAGATAATTCTTGATATCAAAATACCAAGGATGGCCATCCCGCTCTTCCTCAACTTGAAAACAATAAGCTGGCCTATCATGCAATTCAATTTCGATAGGATCAATATAATTCTTGTCAGGATGTTGGATCATGGAAGATAAAGTTGCCAAAGCATCAGCAAACTCATTTTGAAGCCTCGGAACATGCTTGAACTCTATCTTTGCGAACCTTTTGCACAATTCCTTGACACAACGCAAATAAGGAAGAATCTTTGCATTCTTGGTGTTCCACTCGCCCTGCACTTGGTGAATTAGCAAGTCGGAATCCCCAATCACTAAAAGTTCTTGAATGTTCATATCAACTGCCAATCGAAGGCCCAAAATGCATGCTTCATATTCAGCCATATTGTTAGTGCATGGAAATCTGAGCTTGGCCGAAACAGGGTAATGCTGACCCGTTTCAGAACTTAAGACAGCTCCAATACCAACACCTTTGAAATTTGCTGCTCCGTCAAAGAAAAGACGCCAACCATCATATTCGGAAGAGATGTCTTCACCCAGAAACAAGACCTCTTCATCGGGAAAGTAAGTTCTCAATGGTTCATAGTTGTCATCAACAGGATTTTCAGCTAAATGATCCGCCAATGCTTGTGCCTTTACCGCCTTTTGGGTGACATAAACTATGTCAAATTCACTCAACAAAATCTGCCATTTTGCTAATTTTCCCGTGGGCATCGGCTTTTGGAAGATGTACTTCAAAGGATCCATCCTCGAGATAAGATAAGTTGTATATGATGAGAGATAGTGCCTTAACCTTTGTGCGGTCCAAGTCAAAGTGCAACAAGTTCGCTCCAAGAGAGTGTACCTGGCTTCATAAGGAGTGAGCTTCTTGCTTAGATAATAAATGGCTTGTTCTTTCTTCCCGGTCTTGTCATGTTGCCCCAAGACACATCCAAATGCATTTTCCGAGACAGACAAATATAAGATCAATGGTCTTCCAGGTTCAGGAGGAACTAACACAGGCGGATTAGATAGATACTCCTTGATCCTATCAAAAGCCTTTTGACAATCTTCCGTCCACTCAATAACAGCATCTTTCTTCAACAACTTGATTATTGGTTCACAAATAACCGTGGATTGTGCAATGAAGCGGCTTATGTAGTTCAAGCGGCCAAGAAAGCTCATCACATCCTTCCGGCTCTTTGGAGGAGGCAAGTCTTGGATAGTCTTGATTTTAGACGGATCCAATTCTATACCCCTCCGGCTTACAATGAAACCCAACATCTTACCGGCGGGAACACCAAATGCACATTTCGCAGGATTAAGCTTCAAGTTATACCGCCGAAGGCGGTTGAAGAACTTTCTCAAATCAGTCAAATGCTCTTCTTTCTTTTTTGACTTGATAACAACATCATCTACATAGACTTCAATCTCTTTGTGAATCATATCATGGAAAAGAGTCGTCATTGCTCTCATATATGTTGCCCCGGCATTCTTCAAACCGAAAGGCATAACTCTATAACAAAACACACCCCAAGGTGTGATGAAAGCGGTCTTTTCAGCATCATCTTCATCCATTAGGATCTGGTGATAACCAGCAAAACAATCGACAAAAGACTGAAGCTCATGTTTTGCACAACTATCAATAAGGATATGAATATTTGGCAATGGAAAATCATCCTTTGGACTTGCTTTGTTGAGATCACGATAATCAACACAAACTCTAACCTTTCCGTCCTTCTTGGGCACCGGCACAATATTTGCTAACCAAGTGGGATATTTGAGAGATCGAATTACCTTAGCGGTCAATTGCTTTTGCACTTCTTCCAATATTTGTTTGCTTGTGGAAGTTTTGAAGTTTCTCTTCTTTTGCTTAACAGGCGGAAATGAAGGATCAGTTGGCAACTTGTGAGTGACAAGATCGGTACTCAAACCGGGCATATCCTCATAAGACCAAGCAAAGATGTCTCGGTATTCGTTCAATAGTTCAATATAGGCTCTTCTTTCTTCCGAGGTCAAATGAACACTGATTCTGGTTTCTCTAACATCTTCTGAAGTCCCCAAGTTGATTGACTCGGTTTCTTCCAAGTTTGGCTTTGGTTTGTTCTCAAATTGATCCACTTATCTTGTTATTTCATCAGGAACAAAATCTTCATCAAACTCCCCAATACTCAATGCATCAGTACCAATTTGTTCAGTTGTTTCGTTATATGTCACAAGCAAAGTTTCGGCAGTTTTGTTAAGTGGGAAGCTGAAACAGAAACGAACATTAATCAAAAGCGTAAAATAAAGTAAATAATTAAAGCATATCAAAATAATAGTAGGGAGAATGCAATGCATTTTATTTGTTTCAAAATCTAGTCTAGGGAGGCATACATTAAAGTAAAACATGCAGAATGTAAACAGATTATTTTGAAAAGACATAAACGTAAACCAAAAGCGAAACACAGTTCAGGGCCTCAATCTGACTGTGACGCCAAAATAAACTGTTGAGTTCATTCACCAGGTCTCTTCCACTGGGACACAGGTCCAATTGGCCATCGGATCCTTTGCCTCAACATTCTGCACAGGTGACTCCTCAGCACAGTCTTCAATAATAACATCGCATTCCAAATCATCACTCAGAAACAAATCGCCAACTCCCTCTATCAGATCCGGTATAATGACTTCCGGTGCCTTGACAAATGACTGGTACAAGGAAGGAAGGGGTTCTGGCATGGCAATGGCAGGTTTCCTTTTGGCCTTCTCAATCTCCTTTTTGGTGGGACAGTAACCCAAGCCAAAGGTACCCAGATTCTTGGGCAAGCAGATGGGTTCAGTAATGCCGTTCAGATTTGCTCCCAATCCCGAACCAGGTTTGAAACCATTTTTCAACATTTCCACAGCAATCATCTTGGGGACTCTGGGTAGGGTACCTTTCTTCGAATCATCCTTAGATGCTCGGGTCACATTCATTAGCTCAACCGTGTGGAAAGTAGTTCCATCAAGCTCTGCGGCGTTGTCCACCATAGGAATCGTGGTGCTAGCATGCGTGGGGCTGTTTCCCTCGCCCTTGACCACTACTTCTTCATTATCCCATATAAACTTCACACTTTGATGCAAAGTGGAAGGGACGGCTCCGGCCATGTGGATCTGATGGATATAATTTATTGATATATTTTTATAGTTAAATATTAAGTATTTTAAATAAAACGTGAATAAATATATCCATCTCTCGCATATTTTCTAACATATTTTGCAGGAAGAAGAAATTATCCAAGGTGAAGAAAAATAAGGGATGACCATTGATGATTACATTATTCATAGTGTGATTATAACACTAATAGTAATGTCCGTGAATTGTTTTATGCTGAAGAATAAAAGTGCAAGCGGAAGAAAGTTCATGAAAGGAAGCTACGTATGAATATTTGAAATTATCATCTAAACCCAACTCACCTTGGCCATCTTGAAAATTTTCCTACCACCTTAGGATATGCCATCTTAGGTAGAACTTTGGCTTTGGAATTTATCTATAAATAGGTAGTAAACTTTGTATGGAAGATCATCAAATTTTCATCTTGCAAGAACTACTTTCTCTTGCTCTTTTTCTTTCTTTGTCTTTTATAACTTTAAGCTTTTGTAGAAGAAATACTACTTCTTCCTAGTCTTTATATTTTTAAAGTTTTTCTTACTCCATAATGGAGTAATCTCTTTTGTTGGGATAGTTGATGAAACTCGGTAATATTTATAATACTTATCTCAGTTTTAATACATGCTTAGCCTGAAGTTTTTTAATCACATTTTAACACTGTGCTGGAATTATAGTTTTTACTAAATCTTTATTTCATATCCGTCTATTTTATCTCTAGGTTATTGTTATATTAATTTTGTAATTCTCACGGAGCAACATTAATGTATAATGACTGATGAATAAAGTAGTAGAGTAAAAACTATTTTTCCAAGTCTCTAATCTTGTTTACCTCAGTTTTAATTCTCACGGAGGAATTGTTGTAGGTAAGATTATTGATTTTTCGTAAAAATATTCTCACGAAGTTTTTACTACTTTTTTAGCACAATTCAGGCAAGAAAAAATATTTCGGTTTAATCGTCACTAGTTATAATTTGATTAATATACATAACCTCACGGAGTGTTATTAATTGATTATTTTCTTAGTGAGCAAAATATAATTGAATTAGCAATAAGCAATTATTCTTAAGAGAAATACATGTCAAAACTGAGATATTTATTATAAGTATTACCAAGTGAATTCAACGATTCCCAACTCCTTTTAAATTTGAAATCTTCCAGAAGTTCTTTATTTTAATTTAAGTAAATTTAAACTAAAAACCCACTTTTCATCAATTTGACTCTCTCAAATAGTAATTAAAATACTACAAGTCCGTAGCATAGAATACTCAATCTCTGTGGGACGATATCTTAAACTATATTAGAATTTGACAAGAACGAGCAGACAATTCCTATGCACTTTGGACCTCGTCAAATTTTTGGCACCGTTGCCGGGGATTGGCGTACATCTACTTCGGACTAAATATTGGATTACTAATTTGAGGACTTATTAATACAATTACTATTAACTTAATCTACTAAATACTACTATAGCTATACCTAATACTAACCTCTAATAATATTTATATTGATTACTGCTTCTAACAATTTTGCTTCTCCTTCTAACATTTTTTTTCTTTCTTTAGTTTATATTAATATTACTAACATTCTCTACTGACACTATACTATATCCTTTACTATATTCTAATAGTGAAACATTCTACTTTACCAGTTTTTTTTTCATTGTCTACAATACCTACTATTTTTATCATTTACGTGTCTTCTGTTTTAACCATATTATTACTACTATTATTTTATTAATATTATAACCATCAGTACTTGTTTTATTATCATCTTTTAATATATTATAGTATTATCTTTCTCCTACCACTATTTCTATTATTAGCGTTACTACTGTTGTAACATTATTATAACTTTTATTTTTTTTTTCCTTCTTTCCTCTCTGATATCATTACCTCTTATTTTCATCATTTTCGTTCACTTTGTTATGTTTACTAGTATTACTATCTTTTGTTCTTTTTAGTACATCATTATTTACCTTTTCTCTTTATAGTATTTTTTTTAATAATATAATTATTATACTGTTATATCTAATAATAGTATAATATGTTATTTTACTTTTTGTATTTTTTTTCAAACTTTTTATTACCATTCCACCTACTACTTTCTCCTTTACATTCTCTTTTGTATATCTACCTATAGTATAACTCTTACTCTTATCGTAAAAACTTCCACCTATAGAACCACATCATTCTTCATATCACCATCTTGTCTTCCATCACTTTAACTACCTTCCTACTACTATTACATCTTACTACTTTATCTAATTAACTACTTACTACTCTTTACTATTTATTATTACTACTTTTTTTTCCTAGTATTAGTCATCGTTCTTCCACCCTTGATTTCACTTATATTATTATTATAAAAGAAAAAATATTTTTTGTTTATATATCTAAGTTTATATCAGTATTTTAAATTTCTCCTACTAAATATTGCTATTATTGTTACTACTACCTATGAGCCCTATAGATTTTTGTCACTAACTTTCTATACAATCACTACTTCGTCCTACTAAAAATAGTATTATTATTATTATTTAATTTTTAGATTACAACTCACTGTTTTGCTTTTGCCATTTTTTTCCCTTTGGCTATTATTATTAGTGTTAAGTATAATACTACTATTATTACCTATAGCTTTATCTTTAGTAAACAATATAATCTACTTTGTATTTAATTTATCTTTTTTCTACTAAATCATTACAGCTATCACTACTATCTATACATAACAATAGCATTATATTATAGTGTAATATTTCTTTCTACTATTGTTATATACTACTTCTTTAACTAATACTAATTATCACTAATATTTTTTATATTCCTTTTTAATATTTCCTTTCAACTAGTACTATTATTATTATTATTATTATTATTCCTAATATTTTCTTGTAGTGTTACCATTTCAACTGTTAAAGAGTTCATTTTAATTTTTTTTCTTTTTACTTTAAAGAATTTCAAGTAGTTTATGACCCGCTCTTCTAATAAAGAGTTGGTCATTTACAATCCTGAAATTGAAAGATCTTTGAGATTGCGCAGGAAAGGACAATCATCATCTTCTAAAATTGTAACTTGTGACAAAATGGAGCACCAACTAGGAGATAACAATAACCCATTGAGAATTCCACCACCAGACCATGTAGAGGATCAATTTGATGAAGTGGCACCAAGACCAGCAAACAGAATCCTAAGGGATTATGCTAGGCCTGACCACTTTAACTGTGAATCTAGTGTCAGAAACCCACCTGTAGCAGCCAATAACTTTGAAATTAGGACCGGCCTAATTCAAACAATTCAACAGTCTTGCACCTTTACTGGTGATCCAAGTGAAGATCCACATAGCCATTTAATTGATTTCTTGGAACTAGTTGAAACTGCTAAATATAATGGAGTGCCTCCTGAAGCAATTAAGTTAAGACTATTTCCTTTTTCTTTAAAAGGAGATGCCAAGACTTGGTTGCGAAGTTTGCCTCGAGGTTCTATAACCACATGGGACCAGATGACACAGAAGTTTTTGAACAAATATTTTTCCCCTGCTAAAACAACAAAGTTAAGACAAGATATTTCTAATTTCTTGCAGACTGACACTGAGTCAGTTTATCAAGCATGGGAAAGATTAAAATCAATGTTAAGAAAATGTCCACATCATGACATTCCTGAACATATGCAGTTATATATTTTCTATCATGGACTAACACGTTCTTCTAGAAATGTGATAGATGCAGCTGCAGGAGGTTCCATAATGGGAAAGACCACAGAAGAAGCATTGCAATTGTTGAATGAAATTTCTGAGAATGCTATCCAGTGGCCATCTGATCGTGTAACCATCAAAAAGGCAGCCACAGTAAATCAGGCAGATGCATTTAATACACTAACACAACAGATTGCCTCTTTGGCACAGAAGTTTGAATCTTTTCAGGTGAATGCACAACAACCAATTCAGTCTGAGGCTTGTGACATGTGTGGAGGAAACCATCTTAACCATGAATGCCGCGCAAACAGTCAGAATGATGAGCAGGCTAATGTCATCGGTTACAAGCCGTACCCTTTCGGAAGCCCAATGGCACATAAACATCCAGGATTTCAGTGGAGCAATCCAAATGGTGTGGAGAACTCTCAAAGCTTCCAGAAGCAACCAGCACAGGGTCCACCTGGATACCAAAATCAAAATCGTGGGCAATCGAATTTCAGGCCATATCAACAAGCAGCTCCATATCAGCAAAGGCCTCAACAAGCTCATTCAAGTCTCGATGACTTGTTGTACAAGTACATTAAGGCCACTGATGAAAAGATGGAAAGCCAAAACTCAACCCTCAAAAACTTGGAAATTCAGGTAAGCCAATTGGCAACTCTTGTTTCAGAAAAGATTCAAGGTCCCTTACCAAGCAATACGGAGAAAAATCCAAAGGAACACCTTAAGGCCATCGCCTTACGGTCAGGTAAGAATCTTGATGATCCATATGCTGATAGACAAGAAAAGAACCATTTTGAACACCAGGTAGCAAAGGGTAAGAATGTTGAAATACAATATGATCCATCAGAAGAGAATGAAATCAATAAAAAAGATGAAAAGAATTTTGAAAAAATAACTCCTCTCCCTGTGACAATCCCTTTTCCACAAAAGATGAAAAGAGAAAAGGTTGACAGTCAATTTGCAAAGTTTTTGGAAATTCTGAAACAGATTCACATTAATATTCCTTTCACTGATGCTTTATTGCAAATGCCTTCATATGCTAAATTTTTGAAAGAAATTTTGTCAAGCAAAAGGAAGTTAGAAGAAGTTTCTGTGGTAATGCTTACTGAAAAATGCAGTGCTATACTTCAAATAAGCTACCACAAAAGCTTGGCGATCCAGGCAGTTTTACGATTCCATGCACTTTGGGAGGAGTATATTTTGAAAAAGCACTTTGTGATTCTGGAGCTTCAATAAATCTGATGCCATTTTCTATTTTTAGAAAATTGGATCTTGGTGACATAAAAAATACTGTTGTCTCTCTTCAATTTGCTGATCAAAGTACTAAGAAACCTAAGGGAATTATTGAAAATGTGCTTGTGAGAGTAGATAAATTTGTGTTCCCTGTAGATTTCATAGTACTTGAAATGGAAGAATGTCCTGATGAGCCAATAATTTTGGGTAGACCTTTTCTTGCTACAGGTAGAGCAATCATAGATGTCCATCAAGGACAACTAATTTTGAGAGTAGACGAAGAAAGAGTCATTTTTGATATGCACAAGATTCTAAAATTTCCCGAAGATGAGACATCATCTTCTTGCTTTTCAATTGACATGATTAGTGATCTTGCAGATGAATTCAAAGATGACCAATTGATTTCAGACTCATTGGAAAGATGCTTGGCCCAATCTGGCACAAGGTAGGATGATGATCCGACAATTAGAAGTGAAGCTGAAATATTGGAAAATGATTCTGAAAAAGAGGGAGAAATGCTATCAGAAAATGCTCGACCAAAAATTGAACTCAAAATTCTCCCTTCCCATTTGAAGTATGTTTATCTTGAGCCTGAATTATTTCCTGTGATAATTTCATCTTCTCTGACTGCAGAACAGGAACATAAATTGATTGAAGTACTGACAGCACACAAAGGAGCCTTAGGGTGGACTATAGCAGACATCAAAGGCATTAGTCCAGCTATTTGCACACATAGAATTCTCATGGAGGATAGCTACAAGCCAATAGTCCAACCCCAAAGGAGATTGAACCCAGCAATGCAAGAAGTTGTGAAAAATGAAATAATAAAACTTTTGGCTGCAGGTATTATTTACCCCATTTCTGACAGCCCTTGGGTAAGTCCTGTTCAGGTGGTACCAAAGAAAGGAGGTATGACAGTTGTAAAAAATGAAAATAATGAACTCATACCTACCAGAACAGTAACATGATGGAGAGTCTGTATTGATTACAGGCGTCTCAATGATGCCACAAGAAAAGACCATTTTCCTTTACCATTTATTGATCAAATGTTAGAAAGAGTAGCAGGATATGGTTTTTACTGTTTTCTTGATGGATATTCAGGGTATAACCAGATATCAATTGCACCAGAAGATCAGGATAAGACAACTTTCACATGTCCTCATGGAACCTATGCCTATAGGAGAATGCCTTTTGGTTTGTGTAATGCACCTGCTACATTTCAGCGTTGCATGTCAGCTATTTTCTCAGACATGACTGAAAAATTTTTGGAAATTTTTATGGACGATTTCACCCTTTTTGGTAAAACATTTGAAGATTGTCTTAATCACTTGACCTTAGTTCTTAAGAGATGTGAAGAGACAAACTTGATTCTTAATTGGGAGAAATGTCATTTTATGGTTACCGAGGGAATTGTTTTAGGACATAAAATCACTGTTAAAGGGATAGAAGTTGATAAGGCAAAAATTGATCTTATAGCAGGATTACCCCCTCCCACAACTGTTAAAGGCGTTAGAAGTTTTCTAGGTCATGCAGGTTTTTACAGACGGTTCATAAAAGATTTTTCAAAGATTTCAAAACCGTTGACTAACCTTTTGATGAAAGATGTTAAGTTTGATTTTTCAGGAGATTGTATGAAAGCTTTTGACACTCTTAAGGAGAAATTATCATCTGCCCCTATAGTTGTATCCCCTGATTGGAACCAACCTTTTGAGGTCATGTGTGATGCTAGTGATACAGTTGTTGGAGCTGTTTTAGGCCAGAGAAAAGATAAAATTTTCCGTCCCATTTACTATGCCAGTTGAACATTGAATGAAGCTCAGCTCAACTATGCCACAACAGAAAAAGAACTACTGGCAGTAGTATTTGCTTTTGATAAGTTCCGTTCCTATTTAATAGGAACCAAGGTCACTGTTTTTACTGATCATGCAGCTTTAAAATACCTCTTAGCAAAGAAAGATGCCCGCCCTAGATTGTTAAGATGGATTTTACTTCTCCAGGAGTTTGACCTTGAAATAAAAGACAGGAAAGGGACAGAAAATCAGGTAGCTGACCATTTGTCTAGATTAGAGAACCCTCCTCTTGAGTCTAGTGATATAAAAGAAGAGTTTCCTGATGAACACATCTTTTCTGTCAGCTCAGTAGTGACTCAACCACCCTGGTTTGCAGATATTGCAAATTACTTGGTTGGAAAATGGAAACCTCGAGATCTCTCTTACCAACAGAGGAAAAAACTTATATCTGATGCAAAATATTATCTGTGGGATGACCCTTACTTGTTTAGAATTTGTGCAGATAATATCATTAGAAGATGTGTACCTGAAGATGAAATGTCAAAGATTTTGTTTCATTGTCATGATGGAGCAATTGGAGGACATCATGCTGCAAACCGAACTGCTTTCAAGGTTTTGGAAGCTGGATTCTTCTGGCCAACACTTTTTAAGGATGCCCGTGTGTATGTTGCACAATGTGACAGGTGTCAGAGAACAGGTAATATCTCAAAGAGAGATGAGATGTCATTGCAATCTATTCAGGTATGTGAAATATTTGATGTCTGGGGTATAGATTTTATGGGACCTTTTCCTTCATCTCATTCATTTGAATATATCCTTGTGGCTGTTGACTATGTTTCACGATGGGTTGAAGCCATTCCCACAAGAAAGAATGATGCTCGAACAGTGTGCAATTTTCTCAGAAAAAATATTTTTACCAGATTTGGCACACCACGAGTCATCATTAGTGACCAAGGGACTCATTTCATGAATAAGCAATTTTCTGCTTTATTGTCAAAATATAGTGTGACTCATAAAACTGGAACACCGTATCATGCTCAAACTCAAGGGCAAGTTGAGGTTTCCAACCGTGAACTAAAAAGAATTCTTGAAAAAACTGTTGGAATCTCAAGAAAAGACTGGGCTTTAAAATTAGATGATGCATTATGGGCATACCGAACGGCGTTCAAAACGCCGATTGGAACATCTCCATATAAATTAGTCTTTGGAAAAGCTTGCCATTTGCCTGTTGAATTGGAACACAAAGCCTTTTGGGCACTGAAAGCATTGAACTTTGATTTAACCTCTGCTGGTAAAAATAGATTTTTGCAGGTTAATGAGTTGGATGAACTGAGTATGGAAGCCTATGAAAATGCCAAGATTTACAAAGAAAGAACAAAAAAATGGCATGACAATTTGATCCGACCAAAAAATTTTAAAATTGGAGATCAGGTACTTCTTTACAATAGCCGTCTCAGGCTATTCCCAGGAAAACTGAAATCCAGGTGGACAGGTCCTTACAATGTTACAAATGTTACTCCGTATGGAGCAATTGAAATTCAACAAAGCAATGGAGGAGAGAAATTTAAGGTCAATGGTCACAGGCTAAAATTGTACTTTGGAGGACATTTTGAACAACACCCTTCAGTAACCATGATAGTATGATGAGTGCCGCTGTTACTACGTCTAGCTGACGACGTTAAACTCAGAACTATGGTTCTTTATCCCGTAGCCATTGAGGGTGAAGCAATGGAGCCTCATAAGTCCCACTTAGATCTGACTAATTAAATGCTTAACCAATTGATCTGGTCAATATCCAGATTATTGTACAACCGGAACATCTCATGAAGGCCTCTACAAAAACAGAGTCACCTAGACAGGAGTAACTCCATGGTGATCGGTATGCCTAAGTTACTGGTTGGTTAACCATTCCATTTTCCAAATCTAATGTTGGCACAGGTAAATTTCTAGTTTATATTCAAACTAGGACCTAATGACTGATAAGGTCTAAAAATAATCCAGTCTATTACACATAGAACATGTGTGGTCACAGTTTCTTTCAAGCTTTCTTCTGTGATCGTATATTTGAAAGCCAAAAAGATTTTTATTTTACTAATAAAATAGTATTTTTATATTAATTATATTATATTTATATAATCCAACTACCACTTGATCCTTCTTCATTTTTTTTTTCACCCTTCTTTCTTTCACTTATCTTAAAAAGCATTTTCATCCAGGAGAATGAAATGTTCAAGTATGGGGGAGGTTATTTATATATTATATACTATTTTCCTCTTATTTATGGTCTTAATTGTAGGTTTTTAATTAACAATATAAATTTTTGTTCGTGCTGTTCAATATTATTTCTTTTTATATTCACCATATGATTTTTCATGTCTATGATTTTGACTTTGTGAAAGCAAGAGCAAACATCTTCAACTCAGAAAATCATTGGAATTGAGAAAAATTATGATCACAAAGAAGGTAGAATCAATGAACTTGGCTAGAACTTGCTCTGAATGTTCTTCGAGGCGAAATAATGGATGATACTGATTTTTGAAAAATGAAATTAGGCCTTCTTTGATACACAATTCAAGCCTCTCAATTTTCTATCCAAATATACATATTTTTATCTTTTCAAACCCTTCTTTGAGCCTTAATCCTATTTTTTTTCCCAACACCATGATATATTACAAAAAAAAAAAGATATATATGATATATGTATATATTGTTTACATATATATAAAGAAAAAAAAAAAGAGTTATTGTTTCTTCCAGCTTTGAATGAGCAAAGATTAAACATCACCAAAAGGAAGAAATATTACCAAAAGAAGCAATGTTGTGAATATATGAATATATATGATATAGCAAAAAGAAAAAAAAAAGGAAAAAAATTGAAAAAAAAAAGTATTACCGAATGGAGAAATAATTGAGAAATGTGAGCTCCAAGCTGGAAAAAGAACAGTCACTATCAAATATCCTTATCCTACCAGCCTGAAGCCTAACATTACAAGCCATGAAAAGTCCTTAAAAGATTTTGAAAGTCAGTATTGTATCTATATTAGTGGAGATGAACATGACGAGCAAGCCTATGGACAAGACAATGATACTTACTGAATACATGATCATAACTCTATCAATTTTAAAAGATTCAAGGGGAGAAGGCTGCAAGTTCTTGTTGATCAAGTCAAAATTCAGAAATAAGGTAAGGAATTTGGTGAAGTAAAAAGAATAATTGCATTGAGCATGATGAAAGAAGTTTATCTTGAATAAATTTTCTATCCTACAAAGATCATAAGTTTGAAGAAAATAGTCTTTATAAAAAAAAAAAAAAAAAAAAAAAAAAAAAAAAAAAAAAAGAAGAAGAAGAAGAAGAAGAAGATCTTTTTCCTCGAGGACGAGCAAAGATTCAAGTATGGGGGAATTTGATGGATATAATTTATTGATATATTTTTATAGTTAAATATTAAGTATTTTAAATAAAACGTGAATAAATATATCCATCTCTCGCATATTTTCTAACATATTTTGCAGGAAGAAGAAATTATCCAAGGTGAAGAAAAATAAGGGATGACCATTGATGATTACATTATTCATAGTGTGATTATAACACTGATAGTAATGTCCGTGAATTGTTTTATGCTGAAGAATAAAAGTGCAAGCGGAAGAAAGTTCATGAAAGGAAGCTACGTATGAATATTTGAAATTATCATCTAAACCCAACTCACCTTGGCCATCTTGAAAATTTTCCTACCACCTTAGGATATGCCATCTTAGGTAGAACTTTGGCTTTGGAATTTATCTATAAATAGGTAGTAAACTTTGTATGGAAGATCATCAAATTTTCATCTTGCAAGAACTACTTTCTCTTGCTCTTTTTCTTTCTTTGTCTTTTATAACTTTAAGCTTTTGTAGAAGAAATACTACTTCTTCCTAGTCTTTATATTTTTAAAGTTTTTCTTACTCCATAATGGAGTAATCTCTTTTGTTGGGATAGTTGATGAAACTCGGTAATATTTATAATACTTATCTCAGTTTTAATACATGCTTAGCCTGAAGTTTTTTAATCACATTTTAACACTGTGCTGGAATTATAGTTTTTACTAAATCTTTATTTCATATCCGTCTATTTTATCTCTAGGTTATTGTTATATTAATTTTGTAATTCTCACGGAGCAACATTAATGTATAATGGCTGATGAATAAAGTAGTAGAGTAAAAACTATTTTTCCAAGTCTCTAATCTTGTTTACCTCAGTTTTAATTCTCACGGAGGAATTGTTGTAGGTAAGATTATTGATTTTCCGTAAAAATATTCTCACGAAGTTTTTACTACTTTTTTAGCACAATTCAGGCAAGAAAAAATATTTCGGTTTAATCGTCACTAGTTATAATTTGATTAATATACATAACCTCACGGAGTGTTATTAATTGATTATTTTCTTAGTGAGCAAAATATAATTGAATTAGCAATAAGCAATTATTCTTAAGAGAAATACATGTCAAAACTGAGATATTTATTATAAGTATTACCAAGTGAATTCAACGATTCCCAACTCCTTTTAAATTTGAAATCTTCCAGAAGTTCTTTATTTTAATTTAAGTAAATTTAAACTAAAAACCCACTTTTCATCAATTTGACTCTCTCAAATAGTAATTAAAATACTACAAGTCCGTAGCATAGAATACTCAATCTCTGTGGGACGATATCTTAAACTATATTAGAATTTGACAAGAACGAGCAGACAATTCCTATGCACTTTGGACCTCGTCAGGATCAGGTCTTCCTAACAACATGTTATAGGTAGACGGGATGTTGAATACCTGAAACTCCCCAGTGAAGTCGCCACGCTGTTGAACCTTCCCAAAATGCACACAAGTATGCACCGGGATTTGTTTCAACAAAATGGGACTCCAAAGGGTTTCTTTAGTGGAAGAAATTGCGGGTGCGTATGCACATACCTCACGGATATTTAAGTGGGAATGCAAGAGGTTCCCAGGAGTGGGGGAAGTATGAACGGAATGCCAGTTTATATGTGCACAAATAGGGTGTAGTGACATGCTTTCGTGACACACAGCAATCAATTAGATTAATCTAAGCATGCTCGCAAATAAACAGTACATATAATCATGCTAATTTTCAACGATAAATAAATAAGTCACACATACTAATATCGTCATACAATTCAAACAAACAAACAAAAGAAATTCGTGAAAGCCTTTTGGTTAGAACCATTTGCGTATCCCCAGCGGAGTCGCCACGCTGTTGAACCTTCCCAAAATGCACACAAGTATGCACCGGGATTTGTTTCAACAAAATGGGACTCCAAAGGGTTTCTTTGGAGTCGCCACCTAATTTAAGGATTATTAGGAACCTAAGTTAACTAAAGAGTGCGATTTTATTCTTTAATTAAATGAAATTAAATAAATAAAAAAAATCAGAGATTCCGAGTAAGTGGTTCTATTAAATTCGAAAGAAGGTCCCTTGCGGGAGCACTTTCGAAAATCCGCTAAATGCGGTTAATCCGGCGGTTTTCACGAATTTGTTAAGGATAATAGAATTAATTTTAACTAAGGATAATGTAAATAAGATAAGGATTTAGATTACGCTGGTACTTAGATAAATAAATGATGAAATCTTAAGATTAAATAAATGGATGGATTACAACATGGTTGATTGATTAGTTAATTAAATAAATAAAGAATAAATAAATTAAATAAATAATGTAAATAAAATAAAATACTCTAAGCAACTAATTAGATAAATAATTGATGAATTGATCGCTTAAGTAAATGGATAAATAAATAAATAACTTAATTAAATAACTTAACATTTTATATCAATTTAATTAAATAAAGAATAAACTGATAATAATTAATTAATTAAATAAATAAATGAATAAATAAAGAAATAATTATTATTAAAGGAATAAATAAATGATTAACTGATTTAAACAAATAAATAAATGATTAATTAAATTAAATAAATAAATAAAATTAATTAAATAAATTAATAAATAAATATCGCATAATTAATCGAATTAAAGAATAAATGAATAGATGGATAATAACTATTTAATAGATGGATACGTAAATATAGATAATAGGTGAGATGTATAATTTAATTAAATTTTAATTTCTTTTGCACTCGATAATTATTCTTAGATTACTATTAACTTAAACTAATAAGCGAGTCTCCAAAAACGGGATAAACAATTATATAATAATTCTAAACATGCAACAAATTTTAACAATTCAATAAAGCGACTATCCTACCAAGTTTCTAACATGCAAATCCTAGTCCGGTTTCAGAGCTTCCTAAAACATGCTTTCTAAAGGGGACGGGAGAGAAGGAGTTTTAGAAAGTAGAACCCGGAATAGCGAACTCAATGCGAGCCCTGTATTTCACAAGGCTTTTCATTTATTCATTTCTTTTTGTTTTACATTTTCGGGGATATCAAGTCCCGAAAATGCGGAGCGGTTCAAGTAACTTCGAATGCACGTAGCCATCCCCGTTTGTGAGTTTTATTTCAAACTCGTTCCCAAGAGTGTTCATGAAAGGAAACAAGGAGAATAAAGATTAGTATGGATAAATAGGAAGCAAATGAGAAATGGAAAATGCATGCAAATTGCTTCAGGATGATTAAACGCTAACAAAAATACACAATCTAGTCAGACATGCCATTTCTTCCTAGAAAACGAAGACATTGGACAAATTAATTAGGTATAAACTTGTTATCAATTTAATTTAAAGGTAGGAAATCTAACAAGTAAATGTCCTCAATCAAATTGCAATATACTGATTTTGACGAACTAAGACTAAACTTTGAAGATCAGACTAGCATTTAAATTCCAAGTCATTCCCAATATCAACAGAACAAAGAAGCAAGGCAAAGGTCACAAAGGGGCTTTGAATGATGCTCTTAATCCGTTTTGGAGAAATAAAAAGTATGTATAAGATATGTTATATTTACAATCTCAGAAAGCAAATTTGGATAGTGAAACTATGTTATTTGCAAGGCTATTCCCTTGACTAGCAGTTTGGGCAACTGGTCAACAACATGTAATGATTTATGGTGATCATCTAGCTTAACCCGGAGGTGTTTCAGCCTCATAAATACTCTAAAAGGTAGGAGAAACAGCGAACAACATTTCATGACTGAATCAGAGCACAAATAAGCTAATTTCAATAGAACTAAAACTGCAGTCTCAACCTCATTTGACTAAAGATTAACTAATCGAAGGATCAACTAATCAATATAGACCTAAATTATAACAGACACGGCACGTGTAATATCAATACTTTGATAAGAAATAAAATATGACTAACAAGTTAGACTAAAACTCAAGCTATCTGACGTGATTCATCTCAACAAAAGACACTCAAACAGGACAAACAAAGATAGAGCAAATCTGAGAAGAAAACTAATTTTAATGAACTGAAACTTATTTAAAATAGGCAATTTGCAGCTGGAAACTGTATACACATTCTTGCATACAATCAACTTAGACAACTGATTCATTTTCAAGCCAAATAAGCTTACACAGCCGCGCTTTTAATTTCATACAAATGCATAAGAACACAAAGGTTGAAACTTTATCATATTCTCTGAACAACAATGCTATTTACATGGATGCAACTTATTATTTTTTATTATTCAAGACCTTAAGCATAAGCTAGAAAACAGAAAAATCACATCCTTATATAAACGGAACCAAGTTCAAACAGAAATCATGCCAAGAAGTCTAATACATTGTAACTGAAAATATAAAGAGAGAGTATTACCTATTGGAAAGCAGGGAACAAGGGCGTCGATCCGAAGAATGCGAGTCAACACAAGAGCGACTCGAGCGAGGTCGACGACTAGAAAGGAGAAATGACGACACAAAGCCGAAAGCGACGCTCGACTCGAAACCGAAACTAAAATGTTATGTATATATATCCTTTTTTAAAACTGAGAAAGAAAATCTTGTATATAGAAATGCTGCCGTCTTTTTTATCTGTGTCAAGATCCCCACCCCTAAAAATGAAAGAATGAGAGATTTAAATACCTCTAGGCTAGGGTTTCGGATCCCCTGGAATACCCCAAAGAATCCTTGCCTATTTTCGTGTATCCCTTGTAGAACAAGGGTGAATTTGGTCAAATCCCTTAGGGATTGTACCGAATTCATCCTTGTCATCAAGGATATTCCCGTTAAGATCATCCACGGCTCAGATTGAAACTCCATTTGAAATGAACGAATAGGATTAGTCGAGTTCGTACTGGAGAGAGGGGAAAAGAGAGTGGTGGGAATCATGGAGTACGATTTCTTGGACGGATTCGAAGTTGAAATCAATCGCGGGTCAGGAAGAAGAAAACGGGTTAACAGGTTTTGGGTCGCGGGTGAGGGATTGAGGAACAAATTAGGGATTTCTACGTTAAGTGTTTTGTTTTAAAAGGGGTTTGCAAGGGTGGGTCGGATATGAGGTTGTGTTTTGCGATTTTGGCCTTTTTTTCACAAAATTATCAATTTGACTATTTAAAAATTATAAAATTGCCCTTTTTTAGCACATCTTTTAATTAAATATATTTTATTATTTAATATTAACTTAAAATCGGGAAAAAATTGGGTGTCAACATACTACATATCTTAGATTGCATCTGCATATTCATCAATAAAGCGTACATTATAGACATATCACTTCAACTAATTAGTTGTATTCATTATGCAGCTTATATGCAAAGAATATGCTGCATATAGACATAAAGTATGCACTTTAGATGCATAACTTCCCCACCACGTATATTGTATATCTTCATATGAAAAAAATAGCTCTCTTAGTATTGTGTATCAGATATTCTATGCATATTTTAATTATATGCTACAATAATAGAGAAAAAAATCGAATTCTTTTACCTTGTATGAGACTGGAGCACAAAAAGGTTATAATGAAATTTTTTCCTAATTTTTGGGTGATATTGGATATATATTAGGAAGATAATAGGAAGACTTTTTTACTTTTTTTAGGGGCTCCTTAATTTTCTCCTTCTTGGATGGGAGTTGAGCTCCTTAATTTTCTCATTTTCTTAACTACTTTTTAGAAATGGAATCAACATAGACATATCTAAATTGGGTAAATTTTGGCTAGCATGTGTGAAGATGTTCTATGGCTATTTGAATGTAGGGCCATGGTATATATTTGGTTAGATATGAAATTTTCTCAAATAAGAAACTCTATTAATTCCTCTTTCTCAAATCAAGCATGTCGTGCACTTTTGGTCTCACACCTTTTGCAAACTATAATTTCGTTTGCAATGGTATAGATTGAGCATATTTAACTTTCAGACTTAGAGATTGTACGGCTCTAATTAATCCATTAACAGACTTTATGTAACATGGCTATGGTTTACTATAATACAAAAAGTAACGACCATTTAGATACTTTTCGTCATTCTGCAAAAGAAAAAATAGCAGAGCCTTTTATTAAATCAGTCAATATGTAGAATTATGTTACTTACTGACAAGGGGTAACTTAGGAATTTAGGAAAATGGCATATGTGTAAAAAAAAAAAAATCAAATATAAGGACCAAATTAAACTTCATCCTACAAAAGGTACGCCGGTGAAATTTTCTGAAATAAAACACGGGGAAATTTTGATCACTAGCCATTTTTGGACGCGCTCAATGGGGACTATCCACCGTTTCAAAATTTATTGAAGAATAGCCAAAAATTCGCGCGCACACTTAAGCTCCATTAGCGTTGGAAAAACACCCCAGACTAGCCCCATAACAAAAACCTGGGGCTTTGAACAAAACTTGTTCAAAGCCCAAGTATTTTGTTATGAGAGTTTATATATAAAGCTGAGTCCCATAACAAAATGATGGGGCTTTGAACAAGTTTTGTTCACAGCCCCAGCATTTTGTTATGGGTTATGAGACTTTATATATAAAGCTTCAGTCCCATAATAATGCTGGGCTTTGAACAAGTTTTGTTCACAGCCCCAGCATTTTGTTATGGGACTGAAGCTTTATACATAGTCCCATAACAAAATGCTGGGGCCTTGAACAAAACTTGTTCAAAGCCCCAGTATTTATACTGGGGTTAGTTTACTGAAGCTTCCCCAGTACAAATACTGGGGCCTTGAACAAGTTTTGTTCAAAGTCCCAGTATTTATACTGGGATTTGTCCGGAGGTGGCTATTTCTCAGCGAATTTGTTTTTGACGGCTACAAATCAATTAACGCGCGCCAAACAGGCCCCTACACTAAATTTTTACTAAAACACGCGACCGGTGATTTGCAAGAATAATCGCCGTAAGGGACAGTCTTGAATTTTATCTCAGTTAAAAAGAATTTTTAAAAATAACCTCCTTGCCTATCAGGCATACGTTATAGGTATAAATCAGTCTTTCATATGAGATACGAGTTCATGACATTTCAATAAGGCAGAGACAATAAAGCTATTCAATTGGCCATGAGTTATGCTCTTAAGCAAAAACTGCTAGTGTTTGCTCAATTGTTTACTGTTCAATACTACTGATAAATTAAGCCTAATAAACAATACATTACATGATCTAGAACTTTGAACTAAATTCTATAATCCCTGCCTCATAGGAAAAATACCTGTGTCCATAACTATGCCCTTTAGTAAATAGATGTTATTATTTGATTTTTTTGTTAATCGACCACCCCAGCTGTCCTTTTTTTTGCAATTCTTTCATTTGGTACAGCCCATTCACATCACCTAATAGTGGGCCTAAATAATGCAGCCCAAACCTTATTTTTCCCTTCCCCCATTTATTTTCCATTTAAATACTGTATAAACCTCTTAAACCCTAACCCTAGCAAGTGCCCAATTCCCCAAATACAACAAATATATATAAACTTGCACTTGTAACAACACACAGTTCCAGAGAGAAGTTCCAAAAAACCTAAACTTGTAGTACATGGCGCTGTATCTATTGTACGAGTCGGCGTCTGGTTACGCACTGTTGAACGCACATGGGATTGATGAAATTGGGCAAAACACAGAGGCTGTTAGGAACTCCGTTACAGACCTTAATCGCTTTGGAAAAGTAGTAAAGATTGAAGCTTTTAACCCTTTTGAATCTGCTCTTGATGCTCTCAATCAATGCAATGCTGTCTCTGAAGGTCTATTACTGTCAAATTTTATATGTATATATTAGCTTGTTAGATATCTGCATGTGTTGTTTAGCTCTTTTGTTTTGATGTATTATCAGTAATTGTGTTATCGAAACCAGTCTCTCTACCTCACTTGAGATAGGGGTAAGGTCTGCGTACACGTCACCCTCCCATACCCCACTCGTGGGACCTTACTGGGTATGTTGTTGTTGTATCAGTGATTGTGTTGCATGGTGACAAAAGTCTCTTGTTGATTAATTTTTGAGCTCTTTCAAGTAAAGATTTTGTTTTTTTTCCTCTTGTGTGTTCAAGATTTCCTTGGTGTTAAGAAATGTTAAATGAAAGTGTTTTTATGTTATGCAGATTATTTTCAATTGTTTTTTTCTTGTGTTGTGCTGACTAACTATTTATTGTCTGGAAAACAAGTTTTGAAATTAAACAATTTGAGAATAAGTACTAAAATTAGCTAGGATATAAGTTTTTGTACACAGGCTCGGGCTTCGGATTCACATTTACCAGTCGGTCTTTTAGCAACTTAAATTCTGTTAAAATTTCTGTACACAGTCCTGAATAAGACTTGAGCTCAGTTGGATAATGTTAGTATATAAATCTACGTTATCTGGAAAATGTTGTTGGGGCTTTTAAAAGGAAGCACATTTTTCGGTAACTTTGTTCATAAATTTTTTGGTCTAACTGGATTTTTGATATTGGGGTTTTCAGGTCAAATGACTGAGGAGCTAAGGAACTTCTTGGAGCGAAGTCTCCCGAAAGTCAAGGAGGGTAAGAAGGCTAAGTTCAGTTTAGGATTGGCAGAGCCTAAGCTTGGGTCTCATATCCATGAAGTCACTAAGATTCCATGCCAAAGTAATGAGTTTGTTCTTGAACTTTTGCGTGGAGTACGCTTGCATTTTGAGAAGTTCATTGAAAACCTAAAGGTTAGTTTTTTCCCTTCATTTATCTAGCAGTTTATCTTTTCCATAGTCCATAGCGAAGTATTGCTTATGCTTATTTTGGATTCTGTTGGAATTAAGACATTTTGGGGTTATTTACTAATCTCTTTGTTCTCTTTTCGATGTGGCAGTGTGCTTCTTAAAAGTTCAAAATCATTCAGAGACTTGAATTTTACTTATTATTTTGTGCATTTTCTTGTAGCCTGGTGATCTGGAGAAAGCCCAACTTGGTCTGAGTCACAGTTACAGCAGAGCAAAGGTCAAGTTCAATGTTAATCGTGTTGACAATATGGTTACTCAGGCAATTGTCCTACTTGATACTCTTGATAAAGACATCAATACCTTTGCCATGAGAGTCAGGTGTGTTTTTCTTGCCTTATTCTCCACTGTGTTGTCGTGAAACAGCCTTACCATTATCAATTTTGTACTAATAGTATGAAATTACATTTTTATGCTCGATTTGTAGTTGTGGTGTCTTGAAAGTAATAAGTATATGTTTGCTCGCCTTAGAGAGTGTGGCACATGCTTGTAATTGCATGGGTAGTCTGTTACATACTTGTAATGTCCCTGCCATTAGTCTGTCAGTTCAACTTATCTCTGTAACAATTAAAGGTATTAAAAGACATCTTAATCCACCATTTGGCATCAGATTCAATCTTCTCCCTTGTGCATAGATTTCTGCAATAGGGATGAAGTATGTGTGTCTAGAAGGCCACCTTGCACCTCATTCCCTTGGATTCTGATTTTTTTTCCTGCCAATTACTTATTGATGCAGAGAATGGTACTCTTGGCATTTCCCCGAGCTGGTGAAGATTGTCAATGACAATTATCTATATGCCAAAGTTGCAAAATTTGTTGATGACAAATCTCAATTGGCTGAAGACAAAATTTCAGACTTGACAGAAATAGTTGGAGATGAAGATAAAGCAAAAGAAATTGTAGAAGCTGCAAAAGCATCCATGGGTATGATATTATAATACTCAAGTCATGGAAAGGATGCTACTCACTATTTCTATTAACTTTTTTTTCCTTCTAAATCACAGGCCAGGATTTGTCCCCAGTTGACATGATTAATGTAAACCTGTTTGCACAGAGAGTAATGGATCTTGTTGAATACAGGAAGAATCTTTATGATTATCTTGTTGCTAAAATGCATGACATAGCACCAAATTTGGCTGCTCTAATTGGTGAAGTCGTTGGTGCTCGTTTAATCTCTCATGCTGGCAGTCTCACAAATTTGGCAAAGTGCCCCTCTTCTACTCTTCAGATCCTTGGAGCTGAGAAGGCTCTCTTTAGGTAATCTGCCGTTAATTTTAGATACACTTGCTCATCGTCTCATATGTCAGTAGTTGTAGGTGGGTTAAGGTGCTAAGCCTATTTATAGATTATTATATAAGTGATGCCAACATTTTGTCTAATCACGTACTGAGTATCCTTTTCTATCATTTTGTTTCAGGGCCTTGAAAACCAAAGGAAATACGCCAAAATATGGACTCATATTCCATTCTTCCTTCATCGGCCGTGCATCTGCTCGTAACAAAGGTCGAATGGCTCGTTATCTTGCAAACAAGTGTTCTATTGCTTCTCGTTTGGATTGTTTCTTAGGTGAGTCTCTGTAAGATTTGTGGGGAACCATTCATCATACATTACCTGATGTTGTTTCTTGCAAGAATCTTTTTTTCCTGTGCACATCATTTCTAATATTCTATCTGCAGATAAGAGTACTACCACTTTTGGAGAGAAACTCCGTGAACAAGTTGAGGAGCGTCTTGACTTCTATGACAAGGGGGTTGCACCACGAAAAAATCTGGATGTAATGAAAGCTGCTCTTGAACAAGACAAAGGTTAGTTGTTGGGAGCGTGAAGCTAGGTATATTATCGAGTTACGATGTGTAGATTGAATATTCTGAAGTAACATAATCTAACTCTCATTTCTTGGCAGCTTGTGTTGTCAGTATGATTTAAGTACATTCTTGGCAACTTCATGCTGCTGCAATAGTAGTTCTTTAAATCTACCCAAACTTTTCTGCATGCATGACTACAGATATATAAATTTATGCTTCTGTTTATTGGCTTAACATCATCTGAGTTCGTATCAAGCATTTTTTAATGGATGTCCTTGTTTTGCTTAATCAATTAGGATGTATCTAACATTTGTGCTTGTGCTACAGACACAGAAATGGATGTTGACGAGACTTCAGCAAAGAAAAGCAAGAAAAAGAAATCCAAAGTTGAAGTGGTGGAATATGCTCAACCCATGATTGAGGATGGAGCGCTTGTCACAAATGGTGATGCCTCTGAAGAACCGAAGTCCGAAAAGAAGAAGAAGAAGAAGGAGAAGAGGAAATCGGAACAGGAGCCAGAACATGAAAAGGATCAGGTTGATAATTCCAATGGTGCGCATGAAGATGGAACAGCAAAGAAGAAGAAAAAGAAGAACAAGGAGGAAAATGGGGACGAACTCAAAGCTGCAAGTGAAGTTAAAAAGAAGAAAAAGAAGTCTAAAGCCCAAGATGATGAATAAATAAACAATTTTGCTAGCGTGGGTCTTCTATTTCGAATTCCTCACTTATTTAAAATCAGTGCCTGTATGCCCCATCCTCTCCCCCTTTTGTAATCCTTAGTAGTTATGGCATCTTGTAGTTTTGTTTCTGAACAAAGTTAATATTGCTAGAGAGCCATATATCAAACGCTCATCTTCTTCATTATTAACAGGATGGCCTTATCTTGATTGCCTTTGATGTGGGGTTGGTTCACTTGGATTTATTTGTTATATCCTCTCTTTATTTGAGTTCTACGCACCACTAAGTTTACCAGCCTCCGTTGTTGTAAGTATATCTGCTGGGATCTGTGGCTTTGGCTTGATACTTTGCTTCTGATCATCTCTAGACATTTTTATAGCTTGAAGCTCCTCCTTTACCTCAAGTCAACTGGGGGCTTATAATCCTTCAACAATGTAGTCTTGATTACAATGCATTTTATGCACGACTAAAATTTCTGATTGTTTTATGCTTTCTTGGACTACTATTAAATTTCATCTTGTTAGTAATGACCATGTCGAAAGTCTTCTAAACATAGCTCTAGACTCTTGATCGAGTTTGGATAGTGTGTATCATGTATAGAAAGTTTTGAAATGTAGATGCGGATTCCAGAAGGGTCACTTACATTATTGGTCGCTTTTGTCCGTTTTGCTAAATCACTCGGAAGATCTCTATTTTTGTGGATAACTAAGCAAATTTATCTTGTATCTGTGCGTTCGAGTAAATGGAATAAGATTCTCAAGACTGAAAATTCAAATTTATGACTTAAAAGGTATGCTACTTCTTATGTGTGGTATAAGAGAGAGGATAGAAAGCCTACAGGCCACAACTATGTATTTATGTGGTTTGAGCTTCAGTAAGTTTAATCCATGAGGTGTATGCCACTTCCCAGGAGTTGTGCTCAATAGTAGTTTCAAGAAATCCGACCCTGCATATCACCTGTGTTGTATTGTCTTACTGATGATACCTGTTTCTATGACTAGAAGGTCTTTATCTTTCAAACACATAAATTCCACAGATAAACTGCCCAACCAAATCTCTATCTTTTTTGCCCAACCAAGTTGAGTGTCTCTACAATCACAACAATTCATTACAGGCTGTAAGATGGAAATGGGACTTTGGCAAGCTCGAAAAATGTGATGTAGTTGAGGGGTGTTGCGACTCTCACTATACTGAATCTCCTATAGTTGATGAGCTTATATATAATGTCCCCTGTGTGGTATAAGGACATCTAAAGACATAAAGATCATCTCCATGAGGTTTTTGATGAATTGGATGTTCCCAGTATCCGCCCTTAGCTGATCATACGAAAAATATGTGCTAACATTGCTATAAATACTATGAGTAATAAGATTCAATTTGATACAGTTACCTCACAAGTAGAAGTGGCATTTGCTTGATAAACAGAGCCTTCAAAAGATTCTCATCGTTCATCGCTCAAAGACATGAATTCATTATTTGTAATTTTGTACATCCAGAATAAAGTTGAGATAAAATGGCTAGAAAAGTCTAACTCAATAAAGGCCTCCATAATTTAAGTATAGAGTATCATAGCTCATATACATATTTGTTATTTGAGGGTGGTAGGATGAAATGTAATTGCTGATAAATAAGTTTCCTATTTACTATCTGACATATTCCTCTTCAGTGCCATCTCCAGAAACGGCTCGCGAGCAAGACGTATGGAACGATAAGTAGGAGGAAGCCGAATAGAACAAGTATTCTTTGAACTGGCATCTCCTAAAACAACATCCCAAAATCGATTGACAATATCTTTCTCTCCACTTGCATCTTTACAGCTTGGTTCTCTCATCTGCACGTTTGGTGCTTCAACTGGTACAATTTTGATCCCAAACTCCTTAACTGTGATTCCATCTCCAGAGGTAACTGTGACCTCCATAACATCACCACTGCTCAACTGATTCTCAAGTTTCCAATGGCTCAACCACATCATTCCTTCTTTCCCTTCTGGAACTCCATAGAATAAGGGCTGGTAAGACCATTTTAAACTCCGAGTCAAATTATTAACTGTAATGGATGGGCAGTCAAAAATTGATTCATATGGTTTATTCTCCACTGGCCGATAACGAATGGGTCGTCCTTGAGATTTGCGCATGGCTAGAGGAGCTATTCTTGAAACTGGTGTAAGGCGTGGGGGCCGGAGAACACTTGGTGAGAGACCAATCATGGAACGCTTGTACACAATGCAAAAACTCAAGCCTTCAATTCTAGAATTACAAATAGGCACTTTGAAGGATATAAATGATTCTTTTGTGAACTGTGAGCTGAACCATGAAGGAACATGTTCACCTGGAAGAAAAGTGCTAAAGACACCCGGTTGGTACAGTCCCTGCAAAAAGTAACCGTTAACTTTTATATGCTCGTGTATGTAGACATTCCCAGGTGTGTACTCAAACAAGAAGCGTATGCATTCATTATCTTGATAGCAAAATCTGAAGCTTAATATTCAGACAAGTCATATGCCTTCGATTTTTCTAAACTAAAAACTAAAGTACACCCTTTTGCCGTTCTTATGCACTATTAATATTCGGGGAGTTGAGCAGTTTATTTGATTACATTTTCTGAATATTTGTATTTATAAACATATTGGGGTTTTATGGTCCTTTAATGTAGCTTCTAAACATGTAATTTTTATATCAACTGATTTAATTTTCGACCTCATGTCCCAACCACACTACTTTTTTGGGACAAAAGAACAAATATATTTACATGCACTAAGAATTTGCATATGTTGCATTGAAGAGAAGATATGGATGGATATGCAGCAGGACATACCTGAAGAACCACTTTCTTTGTCTTCCTTGTTGGAGTCAACCCTTTACCATGTATCCGGTAGTAACTCAGGACGTTAGATGTGAAATTGATCATGACATTATCGATAGAAGCCAAGTTCCACAAGCCCAACTTGAGGAGCATTTCCGCCTCAGTTTTTCTTAGGGGTTCTAACTTGAAGTTTCCTTCTATTTCAGCTAATTCAAGACAATTTGAGACAAACAAATCCTTCAATCTAGATGGCTTTGATTGATATGATATTTTCTCTAACAACCTGCAATTAGTAACATTGAGGTGTTCTATATTGGGAAGCCTTGCAAGTGATTTGAGCTTTTCACAGCTTTCCACTTCTAGCTTCTGAAGTCTAGTAAGAAAAACTATGCCCTCCGGTAGACTGCAAATTGGATTTTGGCTCAAATCTAAGTTTTGCAACAAGGAGAGGCTACTGAAAGCAACTGGAAAAGCATCGTCAGAAAGATTACATTTAGCAAGACTCAAAGTAACCAAGGAATTCGGTAAATTAATATGTGAAACTTTAGGACATATTGTCCCTCTCCACAACCAGGACTGCAGGAATCCATACCATGGTTGGACCTCATCTACAGTAGAAACCACTGGTTGAACTGCAATTTCATCAGCATAAAGCTCTCTCAGTGCTTCCATTTTATCTAGGTCCATCGGCACATATTCAAGATTCGAGCAACCGGAGATATTTAGTGTCACCAGACATTTTAGCATACAAATGCCATCTGGAAGTCTCTTCAGATTTTTGCAATTTTTGAGGTTCAACAGAATGAGTGATTCTAGACATCCGATGGTCTCATGAAGCTCAATCAAACTTGTACAGTATCGAAGGATCAATTTTCCAAGATTTGGGAGTCCTGAAAAATCCGGTGCTCGTAGAAGCTCATATGAATGGCTGAGATCGAGAATCTTCAGATACTTGAGGAACTGAATGATCAAAGATTGAGATAAGAGCCAAGTTAGACAGAACTAAATAAGTTTATTTTAAACCTGAAAGACTGAAGCACATAATACCACACCTTGACACCATGCCAAATCTTCCTCAAGCTGCTATGGTGTAATTCAATCACTACAAGGCTCTCCATAGAAAAATCATTTGGCATGCATTCTAGTCGGAGCTCTGACCAGCGCAACCATCTTAATCTCTTAGGAAAAACATCAAAAGATCCTTGAAGCTCAACATGATCGAATTGGAGCATTCTTAACTTTTGCATATTAGCAAATACAGTGGTTTCCAAAAGCAGCTCATTTGTGACTTTCTGTTTCAATTGACCTCTCTGAGGACTTGGATTGCCGAGAAAGTCTTTTGTTTTATGTTTCTTGAATTCAGAGGTGGAAAAGCTAGAGCTAATTATATCATGTTCCATCAGCATATCCATATCAAGGATAATCCCTTGAATTGTTTGAGTGGCCTATTCGGATAGAGGACAAAAGATGATGAGTAAAGGCAAGCAGGTAAACTAAGTAGCTGATGCAAATATGATAAACATAAACATTTTTTTTTTCATGTGCACTACCCCCACAATGTATACTCAGCTTATTACCTTCATATTCTAACCAGGTTCTAAGATCATGCATATTTTCATACAGTAATTTGCTATAACAAATTCACACAAGCTTTTCAGTTTCAATACCTAGCATATGTTCACTTAGCTTTAACAAAAATTTTTGTTCCACGATTCACAACAAGCCCAGAGGAAAGCCTTTCTCATTTTAATGACTTCTTCCATACAATACAAGTGGTTATTAAAAGTTGGAAATGCCTTTAATTGATCCCCTTATATGTACTGCTAATTTGAATTTTGTTGGAAAGACTCTTGTAGTTAATGAAGGCATTGCTGTGAAAATCTTTAGCTGATTAGCAGGCCTTATTGTAAGCCCTGAAACTGAATTAAAGTCAGGCGCTAAGGTGCACTGCTTGTGCCTCATCACGCACACCCTCCCTCAGTAAGAGGCCAGTTCTACATAATAAATATAATTCGCAATTACTAATAACGAATTAAAATGTAATATAAGAAAACTAGCTTAAAAGAAAAAAGAGAGAGCGAAATAATTAAATGGTTTTCAACTTGATTCATGTGATTTTTACTCGAAGTATAGCTTGAAGTCTTGATCTCATGCCAACATAAAGGAATTTTGGTAAAACAATGTTTAAAGGGGTAAACTTGTAAAACCACACTTCATGGAGGGTACGCGGTGAATTTTTGTAGCTTTTAGGCCACTTTTAAGCTTACACAAACGGGCTCTAAATCAATTTATCTTGATTCATTGGTGTGAATTATGATTGGGCACAAACACCCTATATACATAAGTTTTTACCTTATTTACAGAGGATATATGGGGAAATAGTAAACCTTTTCCATGAGTAAATGCCAAAAGCAGCAGCCGGCAGCTAATAGGACTATTATAATAATGCGTGAGATAAACGCATAGAAAAGACGAGTGGCAATTATTAACAAGAGCCTTTTGTAGCTTCTCTCTTTCTCCAACCAAACAACCCTTCCTTCAAAAAGATGTCCTACTTGTTGCCTCACCTTCACTCAGGATGGGCCGTTGATCAAGCCATTCTTGCTGAAGAGGAACGCCTTGTTATTATCCGCTTCGGACATGACTGGGACGAAACTTGCATGCAGGTACCCTTTTTCTTCACCTCTTGTAATTTTTGTCCCCCTCTTCTTTTCTATATCTATATAGCTACTATGTGTATGCTATCTGTGTTTCTTTAATTACTCCTTAATTAAAGTAATATGATAGGTCTACATTAATCTTGCTGGGTTTTTAACTTTTGTTACAAAAACCCTAGGTCTTTCTGAAGATGTAATCCTAGTGCATATATGGCCCATTTTTGTTTGATCGTATCCGAATCGCTGGCGGTTTGGGCCCAAAAATGGGTCTTCAGTGCTAACTGTCATAAGCTATAACGACTAAATTTATGTTTGTAATTGAAGAAACAACTAAAACATTAGTGATAGCTCGATCTTTGGAACAATAGTACGTCGTGATCCATCTGTTACAATGAACAGATTAGGAGAGTCAGAGATAAGCAGGAATGAGGAAGAAGAAGAGTTCGGGCGAACCAAATGAGAAGGAACCAAAATGTAAGGGAGAGAGAAAGAGTGTGTGTGTGTGTGTGAAGGAGGAAGGGGTACTAGAATTCCATTATAACTGCCTGCTTTCTCCGGCGGCTTCTTGTTTTGTATTGGCTAGGGTCAGTGCGAGCAGTTGCTGCACATTGATGAACAGCTCATCTCAGCAGTTGGGTTGTTTATTGAGTACTTTAAATGTTTTGACCTCAATTTTGCATAGGGAGAAGGTTTGAAAATGGCATTATCGTTTGCAACTCCTTGTTTTTTCCGATTATGTCTGAACACAACAGTAATTCATCTTCTTTCTCCAATGCTTTCTCTTTCAAATCAATGCAGATATGAAATTTTTTTGGCTGTTTTGTTCTTTGCAACAAGGGTAGGTTTGTTGGTGTGTCAAAAGTGTTGGATTAACTGCAAATGTCAATGTAGCTTTGGAGACTTTTCCAATTGGATATCTACAGCTTATCTTCACATCAGAAATCTGTAATTTCAGAATTTTATTCAACGGAGGGTTGGAATGTCTTTCTTAGAAGGAATATGAATGATTGGGAAGTGGATAGATTATGCCTGTTCCTTCAACTGCTAAGCAACATAGTATTGGATACCAACAAACTTGATTCTATTAGATGGAAGGGACATTCCAATGGTCTCTTTACGGTTAGAAGTTGCTACAGTTGCTGGAATCTAGCAACAATGGGGTTGTTGGCCTTGGAAAAAGGTATGGTTGAGCAAGGCTCCTTTGAAAGTTTCTTGCTTCACTTGGATTGTAGTTAGGGAGGCTTGTCTGACTCATTCTAACCTCCAAAAGAGGGGATTTCAACTTTGCAGTATGTGTCCAATGTGGGAATAGAACTCCGAAGAGGTTTGGCCACCTGTTTTTGCTTTGTAAAGTTACTAGTCAACTTTGGAGTATGTTTCTGGCAATATTTGGCATGTCTTGGACCATGCTGAAATCCATTATTGAGTTGCTACATTGCTGCAACAGAAAGGGGCTGAGTAGAAACCAGAAAAGATTTGGAATATCATTCGTCAAGCCATTTGGTGGACTGTTTGGCTTGAAAGAAATAAAAGATTTTTTTTAAGGCAATAGGAGAAATATTCATAGCCTTAAACAGAGATGTAATTTTTTGCTAGCTTTTTCGGTCTACCTAGTCTTTGTACAAGATGCTGATACAATAGTAGATACAATAGGGGATTTGCACAACTTGTAATTTTACGTTGTTGCACTGGCTTAGTGCAACCTTTTATAAAAACCTTTGATTACTTATTCCAAAAAAAAAGTTCCCATTGAGAGGATGGTTATCGGCTTTAGATTCGGAAAAGGGTCAAATATACCCTTAACGTATGTGAAACTTATTAGATATACCCTCCGTTAGAAATTTTGCCCAACCATGCCCCTCCCGTTAAAAAAGGATCAAATATGCCCTTAAAATCGATGGAGCCCCATTTCCAAATAAATATCTATCTAATGATGTCAATTAATACTAGATTGCACCACGTGTCCCATTCTCATAATCGTTCTCCTTTCTCACCACCCCCCCCCCCCCCCAAACCAAAAAAAAAAAAAAAAAAAAAAAAACCCCGCAAGCCAATATGCTAGTTCCGACTCTTTTCCCTATGATTTTATCTTATTCCTTCAAATTCAATGCTGATTTTCTTCATTTTGGGACTGGTTTCAACATCAATGTCCGAATAAGCAAATTCAGTACACAGCCATAAAAGGTTTTTGAATTGCTTTACCGATTGAAGCACTTATTTCATAACACTTGAAAGTATCAAATGGGATGTTTCAGTTTTAAGATGCTCTTAGTTATTGCTCTTAAACAACACTAAGACATGGAAAAATCTTTTATTCCATCATCTTGGCATTTGGTCTTTTCAAAAATGTCAAGTGTTTGTTGAACTTGACTGAAATTGGGGTTAGAGTTTTGGCATTCCCCCTGAAGGAAGAAACTATGGGTGCAAGGAGAGGAGAGCGAGAATGCGGTTAGGAACACCGGGACAACCACCAGATCATGTGGAAAATTTTGCAACTCATGCGGCAGTGGTGGTGGTGATATGGAGGTTTCTGAAGCAATTGAAGAAGGAATTCCCCGCCACTCACTGATGCTAAGATGCAGCTCCTCCTCCTCCGGCAGTCATGGTTGTTTGCTGGAGAATTCAAAGGCAAAAACTTAGTAGATGAGTCTTTGACACTTTTTTCCGATCTAAAAAAGACTACTAATCATTGATATTGTGTTGATTAGATTTCTTGAAAAAGAAAGAGAAAATATTTATCAGTTTAAGGGGGAGGGGTTCGTTTATAATTGGTCTCAAACAATGGGCCCGACGTGGCACCATATGGTGCTAATGACCACATTATAGTGATAATTAAGTGATTTGTGGCCTCAGTTTTAAGGGCATATTTGACCCTATATTTTAACAGGAAGGGCATGGTTGAGTGGAACTTCTAACGGAGGGCATATCTTTTCAATTTCGCATACTTTAAGGGTATATTTGACCCTTTTCCATTCTAGAATTTGATCTTTGGGCTGTTTTTTATTGATATATAGTTTGGGCTTTGTTTGGGGCCGTAGGTCATGAAAGAGGAGTTAATGGCGACAGTTCGTGGTGAATTAAGCTTGTTTTGATGGTTTTGGTGGTGGGATCGATGTATTGGGGACTTCTGAATCTGTGAGACAGTGGTAGGAAATTTTTTTTTGGCTTGCAGTGGTGGTTCAAATGTATGCACGAATTATAGAAATGATTCAAATGTTCCCCTGAACTATTGAAAATGTCCAAATATACCATTACATGGCTTCAACCGCATAAGCTAAATCAGACCAAATTTTCACACAGTGAAATACCATTAGTAGCTGGGGCATTTCTGAGATAGAGTTTAACGGTGTAAGGCATATATGAGCTGATAGGTTAATAGGGGTATATTTAAGCCAAACCTTTTCCCTTTTGCTTCCATCTCGGAACTCAGGCATACTCAAGACTGGGATATTCAGTTTTGAAGGAATCTTGATGATTGAGAAATAAATGATTACATACAATTGATTCATTTAATTTCCAGCAGCCCTCCTCTCTTACCCAAACCTGATCATCTCAAATGGGCATTACATTCTTCTGGTGTTTTTTCAGTCAAGAGTTGCTTTCAACATCTCACTCGTGTATCCCCTTCTTCTACCTTATAAGGTTGCAATTTTATGTAAACCATACCTGCCACCTAGAATTCTCGTTTCATTTTGTGCTTTTCTTCATAAAGTATCATTCTTTTCAATGCTTCTCTTTAGATTGTCTTTTAACGTACCGTCTCTATCAGTGTAATCCCTTTAATCATCCTGTCTACTATACAACAATGATGGTTTTCTTCTGTTGGGACTTGAGTAATCCCTCTATAAGTTTTGCACTTATATGTTTTCTAACCTGGTCAGGAATTGATAAGGGTTGTAGAAGCCCTTTATAGGGTATGTTTTCTTGGTTGTTTCTCTGATATACTTCACAACAGCTTACATAGGATTTCACATCTTCCTTATGCTTAGACCAGGAAACTTTTCTTAATGTTCCTACTTGACCTGAGGATCCACCTACAGGTGAGTCATGTGGGTGCTTCAGTTGACTATTGCTGCCTTGATTCTCCTATACTTCCAACATATGCATTACCTTTTCTCCTTATGGCTATAGATTGTAAGCTGAAGTTATTGCTGTTCTGAGGCTGTACAGTGAGCTTAGTGATTAGTCTGTGATCTGTGCTCTTTCACAGCTGCGTTGAATCTCTTGCATCTGAGTAGGTACAGTAACTTATGACCTTTAGCCTTCTCCTGGTCTCTGTGTATAGTTTCATATGCAGTTCTCTTTGAGAGTGCATCCACAACTCTATTTTCAGCTCCCTTTTGTATTGGATCTCATATTCCAGACTATGTAGCTTTGTGAGAGCCCCTTTTGTTGGATAGAAGCGACCTGTTCCACCAAAAACTTGTTTTTTTCTTTTTTTCTCTGTTCCACCAAATACTTCAGGCTATAGTGATCAACTTTTATAATGCATGTACTGCGGACAGTGCTAAACTTGTCTTAAATATTCTTTCTTAAATATAGATTTCCTCCCGTGTCTAGGTGTTTGAGCCTGGCTGAGAAATGCTATTTTACCTTTTCATTTGCATCAGTACATTTCCTATACTACTATGGCATTTCGGTGATGACAACCTGATTAAAGTAACATAACATCATTTGGCTTTTCTCTTCTTTCGAGGAGGGTCCACATATTGATTCACTTTTCAATTTTTTCACCCTGCTATGGAATTTATGAAATTCTATTTTGCTTTAGCTGACTATTTCTTGTGGAATTTCAGATGGATGAGGTGCTAGCTTCAGTTGCAGATACATTAAAGAATTTTGCTGTCATATACTTGGTGGACATTACAGAGGTCCCTGATTTTAACACGATGTATGAGTTGTATGATCCATCCACTATCATGTTCTTCTTCAGGAACAAGCACATCATGATTGATCTTGGCACAGGAAACAATAACAAGATCAACTGGGCACTCAAAGATAAACAAGAGTTTATTGATATCGTTGAGACAGTGTACCGTGGAGCAAGAAAGGGCCGTGGTCTAGTTATTGCACCAAAGGATTACTCTACCAAGTATCGTTACTGAGTGTCTGTCGATGTTGTACTTTTGGTTAGGATTATGCTGTATTTAATCCCTGTACTGTAATATGCAGTTGCTAAAATGATATGCATTAAACTGGAGCAATTGCTTTTGAGACCCAAGAAGTGTACAATAACTTCTTGTTGGTGGGAAGACCTCGAGTCTTCTGAAAACCATGTTATGATCAATTATATTGACCTTTGTGTAATTGTGCTTTTCTGGTTTCGGTTTTGGCATGTGCCGGGTGCTACAAGTCAATTAGGGAGGTAAAAATTTCGATTATTGGTCGCTTTTTCTGTTTTGCTAAATCACTCGGGAGATCTCTATTTTTGTGGATAACTAAGCAAATTTATCTTGTATCTGTGCGTTCGAGTAAATGGAATAAGATTCTCAAGACTGAAAATTCAAATTTATGACTTAAAAGGTATGCTACTTCTTATGTGTGGTATAAGAGAGGATAGAAAGCCTACAGGCCACAACTATGTATTTATGTGGTTTGAGCTTCAGTAAGTTTAATCCATGAGGTGTATGCCACTTCCCAGGAGTTGTGCTCAAAAGTGAAACATCAACTACAGCGTGATTCATTAAAAAATATTTGCCAAATCTTGGTACAACACTACAACAACCTATCTTGTAATCAATAGTAGTTTCAAGAAATCTGACCCTGCATATCACCTGTGTTGTATTGTCTTACTGATGATACCTGTTTCTATGACTAGAAGGTCTTTATCTTTCAAACACATAAATTCCACAGATAAACTACCCAACCAAATCTCTATCTTTTTTGCCCAACCAAGTTGAGTGTCTCTACAAGCACAACAATTCATTACAGGCTGTAAGATGGAAATGGGACTTTGGCAAGCTCGAAAAATGTGATGTAGTTGAGGGGTGTTGCGACTCTCACTATACTGAATCTCCTATAGTTGATGAGCTTATATATAATGTCCCCTGTGTGGTATAAGGACATCTAAAGACATAAAGATCATCTCCATGAGGTTTTTGATGAATTGGATGTTCCCAGTATCCGCCCTTAGCTGATCAATGATCATACGAAAAATATGTGCTAACATTGCTGTAAATACTATGAGTAATAAGATTCAATTTGATACAGTTACCTCACAAGTAGAAGTGGCATTTGCTTGATAAACAGAGCCTTCAAAAGATTCTCATCGTTCATCGCTCAAAGACATGAATTCATTATTTGTAATTTTGTACATCCAGAATAAAGTTGAGATAAAATGGCTAGAAAAGTTTAACTCAATAAAGGCCTCCATAATTTAACTATAGAGTATCATAGCTCATATACATATTTGTTATTTGAGGGTGGTAGGATGAAATGTAATTGCTGATAAATAAGTTTCCTATTTACTATCTGACATATTCCTCTTCAGTGCCATCTCCAGAAACGGCTCGCGAGCAAGACGTATGGAACGATAAGTAGGAGGAAGCCGAATAGAACAAGTATTCTTTGAACTGGCATCTCCTAAAACAACATCCCAAAATCGATTGACAATATCTTTCTCTCCACTTGCATCTTTACAGCTTGGTTCTCTCATCTGCACGTTTGGTGCTTCAACTGGTACAATTTTGATCCCAAACTCCTTAACTGTGATTCCATCTCCAGAGGTAACTGTGACCTCCATAACATCACCACTGCTCAACTGATTCTCAAGTTTCCAATGGCTCAACCACATCATTCCTTCTTTCCCTTCTGGAACTCCATAGAATAAGGGCTGGTAAGACCATTTTAAACTCCGAGTCAAATTATTAACTGTAATGGATGGGCAGTCAAAAATTGATTCATATGGTTTATTCTCCACTGGCCGATAACGAATGGGTCGTCCTTGAGATTTGCGCATGGCTAGAGGAGCTATTCTTGAAACTGGTGTAAGGCGTGGGGGCCGGAGAACACTTGGTGAGAGACCAATCATGGAACGCTTGTACACAATGCAAAAACTCAAGCCTTCAATTCTAGAATTACAAATAGGCACTTTGAAGGATATAAATGATTCTTTTGTGAACTGTGAGCTGAACCATGAAGGAACATGTTCACCTGGAAGAAAAGTGCTAAAGACACCCGGTTGGTACAGTCCCTGCAAAAAGTAACCGTTAACTTTTATATGCTCGTGTATGTAGACATTCCCAGGTGTGTACTCAAACAAGAAGCGTATGCATTCATTATCTTGATAGCAAAATCTGAAGCTTAATATTCAGACAAGTCATATGCCTTCGATTTTTCTAAACTAAAAACTAAAGTACACCCTTTTGCCGTTCTTATGCACTATTAATATTCGGGGAGTTGAGCAGTTTATTTGATTACATTTTCTGAATATTTGTATTTATAAACATATTGGGGTTTTATGGTCCTTTAATGTAGCTTCTAAACATGTAATTTTTATATCAACTGATTTAATTTTCGACCTCATGTCCCAACCACACTACTTTTTTGGGACAAAAGAACAAATATATTTACATGCACTAAGAATTTGCATATGTTGCATTGAAGAGAAGATAATGGATGGATATGCAGCAGGACATACCTGAAGAACCACTTTCTTTGTCTTCCTTGTTGGAGTCAACCCTTTACCATGTATCCGGTAGTAACTCAGGACGTTAGATGTGAAATTGATCATGACATTATCGATAGAAGCCAAGTTCCACAAGCCCAACTTGAGGAGCATTTCCGCCTCAGTTTTTCTTAGGGGTTCTAACTTGAAGTTTCCTTCTATTTCAGCTAATTCAAGACAATTTGAGACAAACAAATCCTTCAATCTAGATGGCTTTGATTGATATGATATTTTCTCTAACAACCTGCAATTAGTAACATTGAGGTGTTCTATATTGGGAAGCCTTGCAAGTGATTTGAGCTTTTCACAGCTTTCCACTTCTAGCTTCTGAAGTCTAGTAAGAAAAACTATGCCCTCCGGTAGACTGCAAATTGGATTTTGGCTCAAATCTAAGTTTTGCAACAAGGAGAGGCTACTGAAAGCAACTGGAAAAGCATCGTCAGAAAGATTACATTTAGCAAGACTCAAAGTAACCAAGGAATTCGGTAAATTAATATGTGAAACTTTAGGACATATTGTCCCTCTCCACAACCAGGACTGCAGGAATCCATACCATGGTTGGACCTCATCTACAGTAGAAACCACTGGTTGAACTGCAATTTCATCAGCATAAAGCTCTCTCAGTGCTTCCATTTTATCTAGGTCCATCGGCACATATTCAAGATTCGAGCAACCGGAGATATTTAGTGTCACCAGACATTTTAGCATACAAATGCCATCTGGAAGTCTCTTCAGATTTTTGCAATTTTTGAGGTTCAACAGAATGAGTGATTCTAGACATCCGATGGTCTCATGAAGCTCAATCAAACTTGTACAGTATCGAAGGATCAATTTTCCAAGATTTGGGAGTCCTGAAAAATCCGGTGCTCGTAGAAGCTCATATGAATGGCTGAGATCGAGAATCTTCAGATACTTGAGGAACTGAATGATCAAAGATTGAGATAAGAGCCAAGTTAGACAGAACTAAATAATAATTTATTTTAAATCTGAAAGACTGAAGCACATAATACCACACCTTGACACCATGCCAAATCTTCCTCAAGCTGCTATGGTGTAATTCAATCACTACAAGGCTCTCCATAAAAAAATCATTTGGCATGCATTCTAGTCGGAGCTCTGACCAGCGCAACCATCTTAATCTCTTAGGAAAAACATCAAAAGATCCTTGAAGCTCAACGTGATCGAATTGGAGCATTCTTAACTTTTGCATATTAGCAAATACAGTGGTTTCCAAAAGCAGCTCATTTGTGACTTTCTGTTTCAATTGACCTCTCTGAGGACTTGGATTGCCGAGAAAGTCTTTTGTTTTATGTTTCTTGAATTCAGAGGTGGAAAAGCTAGAGCTAATTATATCATGTTCCATCAGCATATCCATATCAAGGATAATCCCTTGAATTGTTTGAGTGGCCTATTCGGATAGAGGACAAAAGATGATGAGTAAAGGCAAGCAGGTAAACTAAGTAGCTGATGCAAATATGATAAACATAAACATTTTTTTTTTTTCATGTGCACTACCCCCACAATGTATACTCAGCTTATTACCTTCATATTCTAACCAGGTTCTAAGATCATGCATATTTTCATACAGTAATTTGCTATAACAAATTCACACAAGCTTTTCAGTTTCAATACCTAGCATATGTTCACTTAGCTTTAACAAAAATTTTTGTTCCACGATTCACAACAAGCCCAGAGGAAAAGTTCTAGAAATGAGAATTTTGGCACTGGAGGAGAATTTTGCAGATTTCTGGAAGAGTAAGAAATTGTCAGCTCAATATATGAAATTTTAAAATACTTCTGGTTCAAGAAGATATAACTGCAAACCAAGTTACTCCTCAGCTTCAACTCATTTGATTAAACTTTATGAAAACTATGTTTAATTACTGATCAACATGAATAGCACTATTTTTAGCAAGGGTCAGATATTAGTGAATAACAACTTAATTTGATCGAATCCCTACTTCAAGAGACATAGAAGGCGGCGTTCCTTACACGGTTCTGGATTAAGACATTAAAGGAATCCTTTGAACGCCACAGTCTAGAGCGTTTCCCAGGCTCTGCTGGTGATTCTTGGCGAACAATGTCTCTTCCCATATCACGAATAATTTGATGCATAATGAACCTGTTAGACTCACTGACTTTTATAAGATTTCTGTCAATGAGATTCTCAATTCCAATTACACTGTAAAAGTAGCACCTATCCAGAATAGTTATTGCTAGATCTTTGTCCTTCCCAATGAAAAAGCAAGCTAGGTGGAGAAATAAATTCTTATCATGATCATCCTCGAGAGATTCATAACTTATTGTTAATTTCCTAAGCATTTGATGATTTGGGATGGTTTCCAATTTCTGTATTGTACTTTCCCAAAGAGCAATGTTTCTTCCCGCCAAACTAGCACCAAGAACTTCAAGAGCTAATGGAAGTCCTCCACAATGGATTGCTACTTCTTCTGCACACATTTCAAAACCTTTAATAGGACAATCTTGACCAAATGCATGCCAACTTAAGAGCTCAACCGATTCATCTCTAGTCAAAACTTCAAGCTCATAAATCTTATGCACATCAAAAGGCCTCAGCAATCTTTTGTTCCTAGTTGTCACAATAACTTTACTTCCAGGGTATAACCAGTCCTTCATTCCCAATAGAGCATCCAATTGATCGTGGTTATCTACATCATCAAGAACGAGAAGGATTCTTTTACAACTAACAGCATCTCTCATCTCAGTCATTCCCTTGTCCACAGAAAATATAACTTCCTTCTTTCTTTTGTAAATATCAGAAAGAAATTGTCTTTGAAGAGTAACTAAACCTTTTGGGTGTGTTGAATTTTCTCTAACATTGGCCAAAAAGCTGCTAGCGTCAAACTTACTGAAGTTCCGATTATACACATACTTAGCTATTGTTGTCTTGCCTATTCCACCGATGCCACAAATAACAAGTATGTCAACATCAGTAGATCTATCCTCCAGCCATGAGTTGATCTTTTCAACTCGCCGTTCTATTCCAATTAGATAAGGGCAAATATACAGGACTGGCCTGCTCAGTTTATTCTCAACCACTTTAAGGATCTTCTGGATGAATTTGGACTCATGACTGAAATTTTTTAACAAAAAGCGTAACCAACAAAAAAGTACCGTAAGTTCTTGGAACTGGGAGCTCAATCATGCAACATGAATAATGAAAACACAGAGGCCTAGCAGAGTGTGCAGAAATTGTTATCAGAAAGACTAAAGATAAAAACATCTTATAAGCATTTAGAATAAAGCTAATGATATAGAGAACTCTAAAGCATATGAGAGCTCCTCCTTTGTCCACAAGGAATTGAAGAGAAGAATTTGCATCTCAAATAGAAGAGAGAATCAGTAAGGTCTTTCTTTTCTCTATCTTTACACATTGAAGTACCACCCTGTTTAGAGGAACTTCTTTTTTCCCATCTCCCCTTCTTGAAATTTCTGTTATATTGGCAATTCTTTGACTATCACACAAATCATCTTCTAATTCATATTTAGTTTAATTATTCAAGAAAATGTAGTGACGTCATTATCTCACCTAGGAAGATAATTAATCCAACTACCAGTCAACAGAAATGCTTTTACAAATGAAGCACAAAATAATTGGATAAGTGTTGGACAAATGAAGCGCAAATTAATCTGATAAATGCAGGATAAGAAAAGTGTAAAATATATACATTTGCTTATCATAAATCATCATCTGTTTCCTACTCTAACAAAGCACTACTATATATTTGTGTCTAAAAGAACTCATTATCGTCGATGCAGCCTTGTTGAAGTGTATTTAAGTTTAATGAACTCACCCATCAGCTTGGTTCTGTAATACCATTCCTCCCAAGTCTGCAACTTCTTTGAGTGCTTCCCTCCATTTTCTGATCCTATTAGGCCACTCATTTTCACTTGGATTCCTTCCCAGCTCTTCATGCCTATCAAATGCATCTCCAATTCTCCCCTTTTGTTTCCTAACATCAGAAGGATCGACATAATAAAAAATGGGGAGAACTGCACGCTTAGCTATCCTTTTACAATCCAAGATCATTACCAATTCATCAAGACACCAACTTGAAGACACATAATCATTTGAGAATATGATCACTGACACCCCTGATTCTTGAATACCCTTTTGCAATTTCAACTTGAGTTCTTCTCTTCCCTCATTTTCATCAACAGTTTTAAATGTTACAAATCCTGCTCCTATTAAAGCTTCATAGAGATGATCTGCAAATGTCTTGCCAGTTTCTTTCACATTGAAACTCAAGAACACTTGAGCAGTTGTAGCCATAGAGCAAATTAAGCTCAAGAAACTGGGATTGAGGATTTGGTGCTATCAAAATTCACAGCTAAAGCTAGATATTAAATAGGAGAAGAAGGAAAAGTCAGCGTTCCTCTCCCAATAAAAGTCTGGTGATTTGACTTCTTGCTACATCAATAACAACATAACATACTGCAATAATGAGTATGATATGGTGGTATGCGCTGGGTGGGCACTAAACCGAAAAAATCGAAATACCGAACTGAAATAATTCGGTTTTTCGGTTCGGTCCAAAACATTTTAAAATTTTGATTTTTCGGTTCGGTCTTCGATTTAAGAGTTTTTTGAATCTCGGGACCCGAAAACCCGAAATTATTTATAAATAATTAAATATATCTTCTAAATCCCTAAATTACCCTTAATCCCTTACCTTACACAAATAATAAATATAATTCGCAATTACGAATAACGAATTAAAATGTAATATAAGAAAACTAGCTTAAAAGAAAAAAGAGAGAGCGAAATAATTACTAAATGGTTTTCAACTTGATTCTTTGTCCAAGTAGTTGTTTTTGGTTGTTAACTTTTGTTGCATTACACACACACACACTTATTTTCATTTTTAGCACTTTCTTTTTCATTAAAGCACATGCTTTAATTCCGATTTGCACTTAAAGCTATAACACACTTTCGCAGTTTTTCTGCCCTTTTCGCTTTTGACTACTCTGGGTCTTATATTTGTTCTTTTAGTTTTCAGATAGTTTCACTGATTGGTCTAGTTCTCCGTCGGATGGTTTTTCCTTGTATTTTCTCTCTGACAAGTCTAAGCTTAATCTGTTATCGTACTATATTGTCCTCTCATATCATCAAAAAAGCATATACTGAAACATTATGACAAAAGTTGTTGCTTGTGATTTAGATAGATGGTTATATTAGTTTCCTCAAGGGGTCATAGTATAAGTTGTGTGCGCAATTCTTGTTCTCCAGGGAAAAAAAAGCATTAAGTTTTATATTTTTCCCTATGACGCGTTAGAGAGCACTGTGTACTTCCTAGCGTGGTGAACACTAAGTTTCTTCAATTTTTGTAGTATATGGTAATCTTATTGCTCCATGTAACTGAGGATTGCTGTATTTGCTGCAGCCAAGCAACACAGGTAAGGGGGTCGCATTCTGCTAAGACTATTTTTAAGGATTTGCTTAAACATGGTCATGAAAGAGAGACCAATTCTTTCTCACTTTTATCGGTCTTTATTTTAACTATTTTTTATTAACAATCCTTAAAAAATGTGAGATCATGAAAGAGAGACCAATTCTTCACTCTATTTTCAGATTGTTGTCAATATTCTTCTCTTCGTTCTATTTTCTATCTCTTCATAAACCCTAGTGAGATGATGAAACAATGAGAGATGCTTTGTTTCACTTTTATCGGTCTTTATTTTAACTATTTTATTTGATTGACACAAGGTGTCACATATATTAGATTATATGGATGGCCACATAAGCTGCATTTTCCATGTGGACGAAAGCAGAAAAATCAACTACATGGAGTAATTAACACTAGGCAAAGTTTAAGTGTAAACTGAATAAAAAAGGCCAAGTTCAGGGGTCCCGATCCCAATAGCCTTTCACGAGGGGAAAGACCCATTCTTTATAGCCATTACGAAAGCTCCCGAAGAGAAAGAGGTCTTTGCTGCTTGACTGCGTGAACCAGGTCCAGGTCTTGCATTTGGCATTCCCGCTGTTGACTCTGGGAATTCGGATTATGGTGGGGGGTCATAAGAGATGGCAATGGTGCTGTCATGTGGAATTGAACAGATCTCTAGCCGTAATTGGGTGGCGCGCTATAGATCGGATCCTAAGTAGCTCATGGATGAACCCAGCAAACCTATTTAATCATAATCGAATTATCCTTTTGGTAATTTTAAAAGATTTCATGTTTTTCACCCCAGATATTTTTATCCACATTATAGAGAACAAAAACAGAGAACATTATTTTTCAAACTTGTATTAGTCCCACTTCAGTCATATACGAAAGATTTTTATCTTATAGGGGGTTGCAATTTTTTCCAACAGATCTGACGAACGAAACTCTTAGCTACACTTTTAAGAATTGCTTTGCCGTAAGTTCAAATCTTTTCATTTTCCCCCAATTTTTATTTGATTAAATTGCATAGTGTTCCCAAATCTGATATGCTAATTCTAACTATGTTAGGACTGAGACATAAATAATTGATTAACAGAGGTCTCGGGAAGAAAAATTCTTTCTAGTAAGCTTCCTCATTTGGTAGCGCAAAATATGGATTAGTTGGACCAGTGGATGCTAGATATACGATGATTAATCCAAAATCTTTGACTGGTTTGATTAAATGATTTGTGTGAATGAGTATTTTCTTTGTTAATGATCATTATATAACTGAATCTGTTGTTGGTAACCCCATTGAATTCTGAAATGTCTACTTTGTCTAGCTAGAGCTCCATTAGATCATTAAGTAAAACTTATCATCTTACTAACTTATTATGTATCCGTTCTATGCAATGAGAATGGGTACCAAAGAAATGGAATGGATATAGAGGATCATATAACTTATCCCATCTTGTTTGGGTTTGAGGCATAGTTGATGATTGACTGGTTGAAGGTGCTAATACACTGCAGAAGTAAGTTTATAGTGGCTTCCTATATTTCGAGTTGGTACTGAATCATGTAGTAGAATATTGACTTTGAATATGCCTAATCTTACCCCAGTCAAACTTTTTGGTTTAACTTACTTATCTTTTCGTGTACGAACTAGCAGTTCTGAATTATAGGCGATTTATATTTCGTTTGAAGGAACAATAGCATCAGATCACCAGGCTACCATCATTGATGGTAAAGCAATTGCTCAAACTATTCGTTCTGAGATTGCTTCTGAAGTCCGAGTTCTTTCAGAAAAGTATGGCAAGGTTAGTTTCCCCTGTCTGTGTATCTATTTGTTTAGAGAGTGCATCTGCATCACCTTTTCATATTGATTTGGAAGTCGCTTGTCACCTAAAAAGAATGTAATTACTTGTCGACAGTAAAAAGGTAATTCTGAGAGAATATAGATAGTTAAATGTGTTATGAGATGCATTTGTCTGAAGCTGGTGAAGTAATGTCCTCCATTGAAGATTGTACCTTTTTCATGGATCAATGTAGTGAATTCAAGTACCAAAATTCTTTGTTAATTTCAGGTCCCTGGGTTAGCAATAGTCATTGTAGGATGTAGGAAGGATTCTCAAAGTTACGTGAATATGAAGAGAAAATCTTGTGCTGAGCTTGGCATTAAGTCCTTCGACATAGATCTCCCTGAGGATGTAGCTGAAGCTGAATTGATTAGCAAGGTCCATGAGCTAAATGCTAATCCTGAAGTACATGGTTAGTCTATGACAATAGAAAGTTAATATACATGCCTTTTGCATTCTTTTACTGTTGTTTTTTGGGTGGGGAATATTAGCCTTACTGGTCCGTACTTTTATTCTTGAATTACCGGATTATATTTAACCTAACATCACTCATGCCGGTTAATTAGCCCAATGATGTGGTCCATGGCTATTGTACCTAACACTGCAAAATAGTGATTTTTTAATTGAAAGTACTCTGTTGAATAAACTCAGAGGCATTTTTTGGTGGCAATGTAGTCCATGATACATGGAACCTCGATATTGCTTTTTGTTGCTAGTAACAAATGGGTATCACACTATTGTTGTGTCCCAAGTCTATTTGAAACATTATGAAAATCTCAGGTTAGATCTCTTATTGAATATGATCTCTCTGACCCTCCAATCTGAGATCTTGGTCCTAAATCTGTAGTTCTGATTTGCACCTTGGGTAAATCGACCACATCTATATATGTGGGCTACTGCGGTATGTATGTCCATCTTTAGCCATGATGTTTTGAAGTAGAATTTACCTAAGAAACTTTAACACTTGCTCTCAGTGCATTTTGGCAGATTTTGCCTGATGGTTTTTTTTTTCTTCCTTTTTAAATAAGTTCTTAACTAAGCATTTTCACTTCTAATTATTGACATTGCTCCAAGAATCCTTATAAAAGAAATTGCTCCAAGTATATTGTTGAGAAGCAAATGTGGGAGTTAGAATATGAAATGATGCATAACACAGAAAAGTAAACTGAAGGTGCTATGTGAAATGCCTCAGGTATACTGGTACAGCTCCCACTACCAAAACATATAAATGAAGAGAAAATTCTAGGTGAAATCAGCTTGGAAAAAGATGTTGATGGATTTCATCCACTGAATATTGGCAAGCTTGCAATGAAAGGCAGACAACCTTTGTTTCTCCCTTGCACCCCCAAGGTAATGTATCCAATGTTACATGTGATGAACTTCATCTATTCTTCGACCACCTAATATTTTTGTCACGGAAATTTGAAACTTTCAGTTCTCTACATTCTTTTTCTGCCTTTGAAATATATGTTCAGATATTATATAAAGCCATCTTTTCTTGTCTTTTAATGGTACCCATATCTGGTCCTCTACTAAAACAGGGATGTCTTGAGCTTTTATTTCGAAGTGGGATTAGCATAAAGGGGAAGAAGGCAGTTGTGGTTGGTCGAAGTAACATTGTTGGATTACCAGTGTCTCTGCTCCTTCTGAAGGAAGATGCCACTGTTACTATAGTCCACTCGCGCACCGAGGAACCAGAAAAAATCGTTCGTGAAGCAGACATTATTATCGCTGCAGCAGGGCAGGCTATGATGGTAACAAGGGGCATTAATTTCTCCCTTCCACTCTCCTGGAAACCTCCTTTCTTTATCATTTGCTTCAAATTTTTTCATTTCAGCAGACGGGTCTCTAAAACTAGTTGTCTTTTTTTTTTTTTTGTCCTCAGATCAAAGGTAGCTGGATCAAACATGGTGCTGCAGTTATTGATGTAGGGACAAATGCTATAGATGATCCTACTAGGAAATCAGGCTATAGACTTGTTGGAGATGTCGATTTTCAGGAAGCATGTAAGGTAGCTGGATGGGTAACTCCAGTTCCAGGAGGCGTTGGACCAATGACTGTTGCAATGCTTCTGAAGAATACATTGGATGGAGCTAAACGAGTTATCGAGAAGTAAACACTTTATTTGGCTCTTATAGACCATAATAAGATGTCAAATACTTCTTAGATGTTGTTATTTCCTGATATTTAGCCTATAGTTTTCAGTGATATTCAAGAAATAACAATGAGATTGTTCTTGTGATATGGAATTCGTGTTAGGAAGGTTAATTTAACGTCGGGAACTTCACAATTTTTCCTAAAACATTGCAAAATCTAAAGATGTTAAGTTGATATTCTCATTTCTCCGTTCTTATATATGAAATTAATTGCTAATTTGCCAGGAGCCAGTTAAGTCTCCGGCAACAGCCGTTAGATACAAGATTTCTCTAAAGGCAATAAATACAAACAGTTGGTCAAATTATAAATGTTACGTTAATGATAAGAAGATTAAAACAAGTGTTACAAAAGCATAATATCACAAACTACAAGGAGAAAAAGAGGTCTGTGAAGTTATCTCTTCATTAATTGTCTCGCTTAAAAATTAAAAAATAAATTAAGCTTTGGTGTGGCTTCAAATGAGAGTCTTTGAGCCATTTCTTAACATCCATGCTACACTCCCGCTCAATGTTTCCACCAAACAAATCAATTTAAATATGTGTGTTGCATAATGTTTTAATTAATCACTTAGCCATGATTGAGTGATTTGAATTTCCAATTCAAAATTATGACATATTGACATTTATGTATAAATTGTTTCATTTAATGTAATCACCATGAACCCATAAAGATTTTCCTAATAACATTATTAACTAGCTAAATTTTTATACTCAAAATAAACCTAAAGCACATCGGAACACAGAGCAATGCGTAGCTCTAAGAAAAAGGAAATGCAAATAACCTGAAGAATAATCATTCAAAATTCTCTACCCCGGGAATTAACACCTTAATTCTCTTGTTTATGTACGTCAGTGAATCTTGTTTCATTTTGAGTTTCACTTGTCTTAAAAGATATTAATTCTGGAATTATTTGTCTTTTCTTTATGTGTTTTTTTCCTCATGTTTTTATCATTTGCATTGTTTTCTTATCATGATGTGGTTTTAGTGTTTAGTGTGTTTCATGGTAGAAAGATCTAATTTGCATGCGAGTGAATACCTTTTTACCAGTATGATTTTAGATGATCAATATTTTGTTAGGACAAATAATTAATGTATCATGATAGCATAAGTGCATTCCCACAAATACTATCACATGAACCACATCTTACATTCTTAAACATGTTTAATACAGAGGAATTAGTGAAAGTGGATCCATGGAATTCGAGTTAAGGTTCTTCTTGAAGTGGAAATCCTGATTTTGGTGTATTCGGTAGCATATGCGGATTCAAGATTTTAAGTTGATGAGTTTAAAATTTGGATTCAGATTTAATATTTGTTGAAATATTAGTGGTCTTTCACATATATATGTAAACTGTGTTCATTTGAATCCGTAACACAAAGACTGTATCTTGCCACTGTTCTACAATGTTGTTTGAGAAACTCAATTTCCCTGTCTTAGTGAGATCATATGGAAGGGATAAACATACAACAGAAAGAAAGGTTTCATGTCATTTATGAATGAACATGAATAATTGCCTTATTTATTTTTTTTGTTTGTTTACCTTTACGAAAGGTTTCGAGGGAGGGGCTAATTTTTGTACCTGATTTTGATATATACAGGGTCTTGTAATAACCATGAGTATTAAAACAAAGAGAAGAACTGTGACCGAAAATGGGGACACGGGCACAGCAGAAGATTCAGTTCTTGTGACTATAATTAATAACGGTGAAGATTTAGGTCATGTGGTTCGACTTTCTTTTGAGAGTGGAAAACCTGATGTCCTTCTACAGCAGCTAAAGAATATTGTCAAAAAGAAAGAAGTTGAAATAGAGGAGCTTTGTAAGCTTCACTACGAAGAATTTATTATCGCAGTTGATGAGCTATGTGGTGTATTGGTTGATGCTGAAGAGCTTAAAGGTGAACTAACAAGCGATAACATCAAGATACAAGGAGTTAGAAGTGCCCTCCTTTTGAAACTTGAAGATCTTCTTCAATCTTATTCAATCAAGAAAAACGTTATGGAAGCAATAAAGATGTCAGGGATGTGTGTTCAGGTGTTGGAACTTTGTGTCAAATGTAACAATCACATTTCTGAAGGCCAGTTTTACCATGCTTTAAAAGCAGTTGACCTAATCGAAAAAAATTATTTGCAGCACATTCCTGTTAAGCTACTCAGGACTGTCATTGTGAAGAGAATACCACTGATAAAATCACATATTGAGAAGAAAGTAACTAGTGAAGTTAATGAATGGTTAGTTCACATAAGGAGTATGGCTAAGGATATTGGGCAAACTGCAATAGCACGCATTGCATCTGCTCATGAGAGGGGTGAAGGTATGCTAGCCCGTCAAAGAAAGGCTGAGTGTGTTCAAGAGTGTCGAGGAAGCAGATCAAGAGTGTGTTCTAAAGTTTGACCTGACACCTCTTTTTCGAGCATATCACATTCACAGTTGTTTGGGAATCCAAGAACAGTTCCGTGAATATTACTAAAACAATCGCTTAATGCAGCTGAGTTCAGACTTGCAAATTTCTTTGTCACAACCATTCCTTGAATCCCATCAAACCTTCTTAGCTCAGGTTGCGGGTTATTTTATTGTTGAGGAACGGGTCCTTAGGACTTCTGGTGGATTGCTATTGCCAGATCAGGTTACAACAATGTGGGAAACATCGGTTGGTAAGGTGACTTCGCTCTTGGAAAAATAATTTTCTCGTATGGATACTGCGAGCCATATTCTCTCGGTCAAGGATTATGTGACTCTTCTTGGGTTAACCCTTAGGCAGTATGGCTATGAAGTGAGTCCAATTCTTGAAACTTTAAGTAACGGTCAGGACAAGTACCATGAACTTCTTTTGGCAGAGTGTAGGAAACAAATAATTGATGTTATTACCCATGATACATTTGAGCAGATGGTAATGAACAAGGAGTCGGATTACCATTCAAATATTCTATTGTTCCATTTGCAAAGCTCTGATATAACACCAGTTTTTCCTTTTATTGCTCCATTCTCTTCTATGGTACCTGATTGCTGTCAAATTGTCCGATCGTTCATCAAAAACTCTGCCAAATTACTTATCATATGGAGTCCATAAGGAATTTTTCAATTATGTCAAAAAGTATTTGGATAAGCTCTTAATTGATGTCCTGAATGAATTCATACTCGACAATATTCATAGTGGTACAACCGGTGTGGCTCAGGCAGTGCAAATAGCTGCAAATATAGCTTTTCTAGAAAAGGCTTGTGATTATTTTCTTCAGCTTGCAGCCCAACAATGTGGCATTCCTTCTCATTTGGTTGAAAGGCCTCAAGGCAATTTAACAGCCAAGATTGTTCTCAAAACTTCAAGAGATGCTGCTTATCTTGAACTATTAAGCTCAGTAAATGCTAAGTTGGACGGGTTCATATCTCTTACAGTAAATATCAATTGGACAACGGAAGAAGCACCTCAGTAGGGAAATGAGTACATGAACGAGGTAGTTATATACCTCGACACCCTCCTTTCCACTGCTCAACATATTTTGCCTCTTAATGCTTTGTATACAGTTGGGACTGGTGCACTTGAACATATGTCCAATTCAATTGTGGGAACATTCCACAGTGACACTATCAAGAGATTCACTGCTAATGTAGTAACGAGCATCAACTATGATTTGAAAACGTTGGAGTCTTTCACTGATGAGATGTTTGTGCATACTGGACTGAGTGAAGTATACAAAGAAGGTAGTTTTTGAGATTGTTTGATAGAAGCTAGACAATTGATCAACCTTCTATTGAGTAGTCAGCCTGAACTTCATGAATCCCGTGATACGAGAGAGGAACTATTATGCTTTGGATTATAAAAAAGTGGTCACAATTTGTGAAAAGTACAAGGACTCAGCTGATGGACTCTTTGGAAGTCTTTCAAGCAGAACAAAGCAGAGTGCTCGTAAAAAATCAATGGACGTGTTGAAGAAAAGATTGAAGGATTTCAACTGATAGTTTTTGGTAATGCACTAAAATTAGCCCCTTTTTTTTGGCATATGCTGTTAAAAATATAAGTTAACTATTCTAATCCCTGCTGAATTTTCGTCAAAGACGAGCTATTCACATTAAGTTTATCGTCTTTCCTTATGCTGTTAGCACTGCATTTATCCGGTTGAAGGAAATTTCTTTCGTACTGTCATCGAGAAGCAAAATATTTTAGAGTTCATGCTGAGAATACATGTACAGTTACTGCAGTGTATAGTTAAGCATGAATTGAATTTCTTTACATGTGAAATCTGATGGTAAGGAACTGGTGTAGACAGATTGATATGTTCTATGTGCTCACAGTATAAAGAATTCTTATATTATCAGGTTAAATGGACTTACCATAACAAGTAACTTTCCGTATCAACCCTTGGTAGAGTAATGACTTGTTATAATGGGTTAAATTGCACTAATAGTGTAAAAATTCATTATATTCTGGTCGTGGACATACATCTCAGTCAGCATAGGTTGGATTTGTAACCTAGCTAGTGATATCATGCTAAGGGTAGACTGTTTACATATATATAAAACATACATAAAAGATGAAAATATTATGATACATTCAGATAGATTTTAATGACACACAAGATCAGTCCTTGTGCTTAGTTATGTCAGTCTTTTGGGTCTTGCAAATGGTCCTGTTAACTGATGTAGGAATTAATACTACAATTTTACAAGAGTAAAAGAGCGAGAAGACAATGGATGGGCAAATAGATGCTTGATCTTAATGTTGAATTCTATAAGTCCTTTTATATAACGGTGTAGTGAAACTTTTAAGGGGGATTTTTAAAAAAAATATGCAACCCTAATACCATATTTACAAAAAATATTACTCCCTCCGTCCCAAAATGAGTGTCTACCTTTCCTTTTTAGTTTGTCCCAAAATGAGTGCCTCTTTCCTTTTATGGCAACTCTTTAAATCTAAGATTTATTTTGGACCACAGGATTTAAAGACTCTGGCCCACATAACACACACCTTTCATTTTAAACAACATGATTTAAAAGTTTTTCTTATTTTCTTAAACTATGTGCCCATTCAAACCCAGACACTCATTTTGGGACGGAGGGAGTAATAGTTTACCACTTCACAAAATATAACAATAGTTTTTTCACATTGCATATACAAGTTTCAACAAATACCTACAATTCAGGGTTTCATCTCCTTTTTCCTACATTCTCTACCCATCACTGCCCTGAGGACTGCTGCCACCACTCACTGCCGCTGGACAGCCACCTCCGGCCGCCGGACTGCCGCTGCCGCCGCCACCATAGTTTTTTTTTTTAAAAAAAAATTTGGATCTACAAGATGAAACATACACATATATACATTGAATTTTTTAAAAAATTAATGTTTTGAAGCTACACATAACCAAACATACACAAAATACAAAAAATATATACAAACATACAAAGATATACAAAAAAATATACATACAAATAACTATCTATTCTAGGCATACATATACACGAGCATACAACAACATACACATATATACAAAAAACATACACATACAAAAGTGGATATAGACATGTACATATACAATATACGAAAATATACATATTTTTATAAATACAAAATACAAAGATATACATGGCATATACGATTTTATACACATACAAAAAAGAAAAAAAAAGGAGGAGCAGATCGGAGCGGGCTAGAAAAAAGCATCAGCGCCACCGGAAAACAGTAACAGCAGCGCCGGCTAATAAAGTAGCTGCTCGTGCCGCCGAAACGATGCAGAGAAGCAGCGCCGCTGCACTACAGCAGTAGGGATCGGAGAAGGGAATGGATCAGAGCAGACACCGGAAATGTGGACGATGACAGCGGCTGGGTGGGTTTGTGGATGAGTAGAGGAGGGGAGAGAAGGAGAGAGGAAAAAATTAGGGTTTTATGTTTGGGGAGAGTGAGAAATGAAAAATGGTATTTAGGTTAATTTTTGAAAACTATTGTTATGTTTTGTAAATATAGTAAAAGTATTGGTATTTTTGGTAATTTTGCTATTAGGGTAGTCATGTAGTGTAAATTTTTCTAACTTTTTATTAGTTTTACTCTTTTTAAACTTACATCATGACATACGTAAGGTTATTAGTTTAATATTCTTCTATTTAAACCAAGCACGTGAAAATATTTTGTTGACATCGACAGTTAGACTCAAATTCAAAAACTTCGTCTATTTTCTAAACTAGTATGAGTATTTATTAAGATGACGATTTTGGTTAATCATTCTTAGGCTTGTATTATGTACAAACTGCACGATAAAAGATTGGGAGGACATGGGATGAGGGAGTACAATAATAGTCATTGGAAAGTTGAAAGAGATCCTTAACAATTGCGTAATATGAAGTGTGAACAGTTGATCTTTAATGAGCAAACGACTTCTTCTTTCATAACCTAAATAAGGAAAGAAGTGCAAGATAACAGGAGTTCCTCTATACTTTGAAGTTGAACTATCTTCTCCTTTGTGTGATTGAACTTTTTCTTGAGCTGTCTAGTACTCTGAGCCTATAGGCTCTACTAATTTAGACTCACGCCACGTGGTTATTAAGGGAGAAATCTATTATGAGGAATTTTTTCATTTCTTAACTCAAACCCAAGATATCGGGTACACCCACTATATCTGGTACTTATGGGTGGGAAGGATAACGTCCTTCGTATACCACATACTTTTGTGATCCATTTGAACCTTTTCAATTTCCTACTTTATAAACTCTTCTCTATTGTTTTTAGGGTAGATGAATTTTTATTTAATGATATTTAAATAGTTTTGATGTAGATATCGACTTTATCCAGTAGTGGTAATCATTACGAACTAGAAACAAGATTTTCTTTAAGAGGTAATTATCAGAAGGCACAATCATTTAGCTGTAATATCCTCACAGGCTAGCTAACACGAGATATATACTATAATACTATATCTTAAATAATTGAACTCCTTTAGAGGTAGCATGAAACAAATGTCACTTGGAAAATTTCCAATTGCAATTCCTGTATCCCACTAGATTTTCTAAGCCAATTATTGTTGTTATTTCTTGCCGAACATGCTTCCCGTGCTGAAAATATGCTCTTATATGGAAAGATCACGCATTTACCTTGTGGATCAAGATCGGTAAAATTTCTATAATTAGAAACATGCACGTTTTCATTAGTTAAAACTCTTTCAACTCCCAACCCCTGGGGAACTTTTTTTTTTTTTCGTTTTTCTGTTTTGTTAAAAGACTATTAGAAAGATTAGGTTGGCATACATAGAACTCGATGATGAATAATCTACAACTCCTAGATTATATGAATTATTTTACTTTGTAGGTCAACTAAACGTGATGGTGTAAAGACATCCATCAGAAGAGTTAAGGTGAAAGATGATTTGTGATGATCAAATGCATCTCAAGAAATTGAAATGGAATAAATCAATCCTTATGTTGAAGTGACTCCATTAAGTCTATGAACGAATTTACTTCTTTGTCAAACCAAACAAACTCCTACAGCCTATAAATATTATAAGAAAGAAATCTAAAATTTAAATCTTACAAATCTGGATTAAAAGACATGACCTCAAGTACCATTTACATGTTTTGAATTCAATTTTTGTTGATATTTAGCGAACTTCTTAACACGTGTACAAAGTATAAGCTAAACTATTAATTATTCAAATTAACACCCCAAATGTTGTTTGTTGTTCAATTCCTTCGAGAATCAGCTTCTAGAATCACCAAGCAACAATTGGTAACAAAGATTTCATCCAAAGGAAACATAAACCTATGACTCAAATTTTTGATTTTTGATTTTTGATTTTTTTGTGATTTTTCAGATTTGATAAACAAAAATCTAGTTAGTGTTGTAAGAACAAACACTAATCCAAGCTCTGATACCAAATGATATGAACCTAAACTAGGAATTGAGAGATAACAAGAAATTAAAGAGATAAAAACAAGACCCGATTTGACTAATAGAGAAATAAGAAAAAAAATTAGGGATGAGCCTAATCACCCTCTTAAACACATAATCAAAAAGAGCCTATACTAATTAGTCCTCAATTGAATTAACATTCAATTGCAAACCAAGGCTAGAGAGTGCTCAAGCAACATGTTTAGCCAATGTTTACTCACATCATTCATCATCAAAAGTCTAACTAATGAATAAACATTAAATTAAGCTATTTATAATAGCTAGGTAATGACAATGATAAATGGAACTAAAAGCCCCTAATGCTGATTCTGGAAATCTGGTCTTCCGCCCTTCTGTGCAATCGCGCTTGTGTACTCGCGATCGCGGACTATGACTAATCCCTCTGCGCGATCGCGTCTTCGGAGTCGCGATCGCGTCTTCGGAGTCGCGATCGCGAAGCATATGTAGAACACTAGAATCCTCCTCTGTGCGATCGCGCCTTTGGAGTTGCGATCGCAAAGCATACACAGAACTCCATAATCCAGCAAGCTCCCATCTGCTTGTTTGGCCAATCCTTTGGCTTAATTCTTGGCTTCCAAGTCCTTTTGAAGCATTCCAAGCTCCGGACGTCGAGCATGAACTCTCCACGGCTTAAAGTACCAATCCGGATCGCATCACCGAGGGTTTTTTGAAAACAACATCTCTAAATCTCTCGAGGTAGACGTAATATCTTCATACAACTCACCCTTCCCATACCCTACTTATATGATCATACTGGGTATGTTGTTGTTGTTGTCGTTGTTGTTGTCATTATTGTCGTTGTTGGTTGCTTTAGCAGCCATGTGATAATCCAACTTTTTATATTTTATCTAAGAAGCCCACTTGCTCCCAGGCCTTAGAATAATCCTAATAAATAGGGTTTGTGATTATGACGAACAACCACTTTTAAAGACGCTCAACAAGAAACCTCGAGTAGTTATAAAATTTTAGAAGAATAGCCACTACTGAAAATACGGATAAGGTGGTTGAATAATATCCCCTAAAATCTTAGAAATTTTTTTGGGAACTTTGAATTAACCTCGAGGAAAATTTCCTGAATATAGCTCAAAGTCCAAGAAATGTTTCATGGGATTTCTTATTTTGTAGTCCCTGTAGAAATTCATGTAACTTTGAACTAAGTTCTAGAAAATTTCCTGGACTTTCTGCATGGCTATTCATAAAAAAACTTTATGTTTTTCTTATTGTGGTTATTCGTTTAAAACTTTGCAAGCACTAGCTATTCCTCGTTCAACACCCTAAAAAGTGGCAACCTAGCTAAAGGGAGATTTGCTATTATTAAAATTAAGACATCTGAATCTGAATAGACATCTGAATACTAAGATGTTGTTTCTAGATATAAACATTAAATGTTGTTTATTGAGTTGGTTAATGGAGGGCTTACCTATACCATAATTAGTTCTTGTGCACCACAAACGGGCTTGAACGATGAGGTTAAGAAGCACTTTTGGGAGGATTTAGATGACGTAGCTCAGAGTATCCCTATCACCAAGAAGCTTATCATAGGAGGAGATTTCAATGGCCACATCGGAACATCTGCTGCGGGCTATGTTGATGTGCATGGCGGCTTCGATTTTGGGGATAAAAATGATGGAGGAGTCGTTTTTTTGGATTTTTCTAAAGCTTTTGAGTTGGTGATAGCAAATTTGAGTTTCTAGAAGAAGAAAGAGCACTTACTCACCTTTTGCAGTTTAGTAGCGAAGACTCAAATCGACTCCCTACTTCTTAGGAAGAGTGATAGAGGAGTATGTGTAGATTGTAAGGTTCTCCCGAGCAAGAATCTTATTACCTTACATAGGCTCTTGGTTATGGATCTTGAGATTCAAGGGAAGAAGAAGAAGAGGGCTTCAGATATTCGACCAAGAATAAAGTGGGCGGCCTTGACCAATGGTATGATTCAGGAGTTAGGAGAGAAGCTAGTAGCTATGGGGGGCTTGGAAGAGTAGAGGAGATGCACATAGTACGTGGTCCAGGACAGCTGATTGTATTAGGAGGGCTGCTAGAGAAGAAGTCTTAGGGGTCTCGAAGGCCACCCCTTATAAACACAGAGGAGACTGGTGGTGGAATTAAGAAGTCCAAGAAAAAGTGGAGGCCAAGAAGGTGGCCTACCTAAAGTCAGTAGAGAGTAAAAAAGAGGAGGAGAAGAGTTCGAAAAGGGAGAGGTATAATAATGCAAAAGGGAAGCAAAGTTAGCGGTTTCAGAGGCTAAAACGGCTGCTTTTAAACGTGTGTATCAAGAGATAGCGAACAAAGGTAGAGAAAAGAAGCTGTATAGGCTTGCCAAAGCGAGGGAGAGGCAGGCACGCGACCTAGACCAACTAAAGTGCATCAAAGATGAGGATGACATGGTCTTAGTTGAAGAGGCTCACATTAGACGGAGATGACAAAAGTATTTTCATAGGCTTTTAAATGAAGAGGGGGACATGAGCATTGTGCTGGGTCATATAGAGAACCCAGAGAGTCGCTGTGATTTTGGGCACTGCATGTGTATTGGATTTGAAGAGGTTCAAAGATAATTTGCAAGATAAGAGGCGGAAGTGCGACCGAGCCTGACGAGATCGCAGTGGAGTTTTGGAAGAGTGCATATAGAACATGTTTAACCTTGCTGACTGGGTTGTTTGATGTTAGCCTGAAGACGGCTAAGATGTGCGATGAATGGAGGTAGAGTAACACGATTCTGTTGTATAAGAACAAGAGAGATGTTCAAAGTTGCAACAATTAGAGGGGCATCAAACTATTAAGCCACACCATGAAAGTCTGGGAGAGAGTGGTTGAGAAGAGGATGAGGAAGGATGTAACAATTTCTGAGAACTAATTCAGATTCATGCTTAGGCGATCGACTACGGAAGCCATCCACCTTTTGAAGAGGTTGATTGAGCAGTATAGAGATAAGAAAATGGACTTACATATGGTGTTCTTTGACTTAGATAAGGCTTACGACAAAGTCTCAAGGGAGGTTTTGTGGAGATACTTGGAATCTAAAGGTGTACCGCTTGCATATATCAGTGCGGTTAAAGACATGTAAGACAAAGCCAAGACCCACATGAGAATAGTCGAAGGTGACTCTGATTACTTCCCAGACGAGATGGGTTGAGCAGGGGTCATCTCTTAATCCGTTCTTATTTGCTCTGGTGATGGACGAATTGACACGGAGCACTCAAGGGGAGGTTCCATGGTGTATGTTATTTACCGATAATATAGTTTTGGTTGATGAGAATCGTGGCGGAGTTAATGATAAGCTGGAGGCTTGGAGACATACCCTAGACTCTAAAGGTTTCAGGCTTAGCAGAACGAAGACAGAATACATGGAGTGCAAGTTTAGTGATGCATCTCATGAGTCAGATGCGTAAGTGACGCTTGATTCTCAGGTTGTTGTCAATATTCTTCTCTTCGTTCTATTTTCTATCTCTTCATAAACCCTAGTGAGATGATGAAACAATGAGAGATGCTTTGTCTCACTTTTATCGGTCTTTATTTTAACTATTTTATTTGATTGACACAAGGTGTCACATATATTAGATTATATGGATGGCCACATAAGCTGCATTTTCCACGTGGACGAAAGCAGAAAAATCAACTACATGGAGTAATTAATACTAGGCAAAGTTTAAGTGTAAACTGAATAAAAAAGGCCAAGTTCAGGGGTCCAAACCTATTTAATCATAATCGAATTATCCTTTTGGTAATTTTAAAAGATTTCATGTTTTTCACCCCATATATTTTTATCCACATTATAGAGAACAAAAACAGAGAACATTATTTTTCAGACTTGTATTAGTCCCACTTCAGTCATATACGAAAGATTTTTATCTTATAGGGGGTTGCAATTTTTTCCAACAGATCTGACGAACGAAACTCTTAGCTACACTTTTAAGAATTGCTTTGCCGTAAGTTCAAATCTTTTCATTTTCCCCCTAATTTTTGTTTGATTAAATTGCATAGTGCTCCCAAATATGATATGCTAATTCTAACTATGTTAGGACTGAGACATAAATGATTGATTAACAGAGGTCTCGGGAAGAAATTTTTTTGCTAGTGAGCTTCCTCATTTGGTAGCGCAAAATATGGATTAGTTGGACCAGTGGATGCTAGATATACGATGATTAATCCAAAACCTTTGACTGGTTTGATTAAATGATTTGTGTGAATGAGTATTTTCTTTGTTAATGATCATTATATAACTGAATCTGTTGTTGCTAACCCCATTGAATTATGAAATATCTACTTTGTCTAGCTAGAGCCCCATTAGATTATTAAGTAAAACTTATCATCTTACTAACTTATTATGTATCCGTTCTATGCAATGAGAACACGGGATGAGTTTCAAAGTTATGAGATAAAGTTCCATTGCAATCTTCAAAATGTTCTCACTACAGTATAATTAAGTTTTATAGGTGATTTCTTCTCATCTGCCTTAAAGCCGTAGTGGGTGGAGTTACCTAGTGCTTATGCTGGTGGGAGGTAACACGTAGGGGTGGGCACAAAATCGAAAAAACCGAAATACCGAACCAAACTAATTCGGTACTTCGGGTTCGGTACTTCGATTTTTCGGTTCGGGTTTGGTTCAAAAAAATTTTAAACTTCGGTCTTCGGTTTCGGGCAACCCGGAACTTCGGGACCCGAAGAACCGGAAAAACCAAAGTTTTTTTTAAAAAAAACCGAAGTTATATACACATTATTTTCTAAATCCATAAGTCACCCCTTCCCTTAGTCCCTTACACAAATATGAAACAACCCTATTCCACTCTTGTTCCCTCCAGGCCCCAACTCCGCCGCTAACAGTTACATTCCTACTCCTATTCCCTCCAGTCCTCCACGCTTCCCTTTTCTTTCAGATCGAGTCATCGAGTGATCGATGTATGATCAGTACTGTTCCCTTTTCTCTCTTTTAGAGATCGATTAGAAAATATAAAAATGGCAGGAGGTGCTGCTGGAGGATTTATAATTCGAGCATTGGAATCAATGCTCCAAGAATGTAACAATAAGAAGTTTTCTTCACTTCAATCTGCTGTCCAATCTTATATTGGTTCATATAATCTCTTTTTTTTTTTTTTTTTAACTTATTGCATTTTAATATCTAATTAGTGATTAAATACAAATTGTATAAAAAATTAAATAATTAAACTGAAAATCTATTAGGAAATGATCCTTTAGTTGAATATCATTTAGTTTGAATAAATCATTTATGTTCAGTCATCGCGATATGATATTACGAGTATTCAATCATTTATGTTTGGTAATTTGATATATTTTTGTTACTCTTACTTGTTTGACTTTGAACAGGTATGCACTTTGCCTTTCTTATCCTTTTCTTGTTCGATCTTTTTTTTTTTTTTTTTTTTGCTTTAAAGATTGATTTAAACCGAACAATCGATATACCGAACCGAATATCGAACTAAAAAACCGAACCGAAATATTACAATTTCGGGGTTTTCTACACATCAAACCGAACCGAATATCGAAGTACCGAACCAAAATTTGAAAAAAAAATCGAACCGAACACCGAACGCCCATCCCTAGTGGTACGCATACCTTATCCTTCTTGTGCTCGTTTTAAGCCTAATTAATTCATATTTATATTAAATAAGTCGCACTTTAAAGAGGTAAAATATTTCTATTAAGAAGATTTCATTCCTAAGACGATAACATATATTATAGGTATTGGTATTAGTTAATTGTACTACAATAATTGAATCTCATATATCTAAAATGGAAGTAAAAAAAATAACTAACGTGTTCTAGAGTAAGAAACTCTCTCCCTTCTCTCTTCTCCCCTTCCCCAGATTTCTTTCATCTCTCTAACACATTTATTTCACCTACTTGCCATTAATGGATATTTGCGAAAACCAACCGGTCTTTGATGGCACATCTTCCCACGCCCAATCTCTCCATATTCCACCCAAACCCCCAGATATTCCACCTATGGAAATGGACAAAGTTAATGATCTGAATACTCCATCTTTCAAAGACAAACTTATAGGATATGAATCGATTATCTCTCAGTTTTCAACAGACTCTAAATCAAACCTTGCTAGTTCATCCTCATTGAATACAACTTTTTCCCCTAGCAATGATATATCTTCTTCAGTCATCACTTTTTCGGAAGAAGAACAACAACGACTTTATCTTCCTAGGAAGTATTCTGTTATTGTGAAATTATTTGGCAAACGTATTGTCCATCAATATTTAAAAGCTAAAATCACTGAACTTTGGAAACTTACAGAATCTTTTCCCCTAATCGATTTAGGATCTGATTACTTTATAGTAAAGTTTCATAAAGAAGAGAATATGATCAAAGCTCTTGCCCAAGGGCCCTGGTTCATTAATGGATGCTATCTATCAGTTTGTCGCTGGCGTCCAAACTTTGTTGCAAGTTTGGCCAAGTTAACATATTCAGCTGTCTGGGTACGACTTCCTTAACTACCCACGGAGTTCTATGATGAAAGTATCTTACGAAGAGTGGGAAATGCCATCGGGAAATTATTAAAGGTTGATGCATGTACTAGTTATACGTTAAGGGGAAGGTATGCACGTTTGTGTATTGAGGTCCCTTTGGATATGCCTGTCCAAACTTCGGTCCAAATTGGACAACATAAGCAACATATTATTTATGAGGGAGAAGGACTCTTATGCACTTATTGTGGTCGCCTAGGGTATACACTTCAAGCATGTTCGCATTCATTGGATTCTGCTCTTATGAGAACAAATATTTCTTCGTCTCTTGCCCCCCTGCTGGATTTTCAAAGGATGACCAATGGGAGACAGTTTCTTTTCCTAAGAAAAAGTCTCCTAATCGCCAAAGGCCAGGGAAGCAGGTGTATGAACATCCAACGCCCAGTCCAGGTATAAATGTTAAAATATTTGATGCATCGTCAGGTAAGTATCTGCACACTCAGAAACTACAATATGTTCTTAAATCTTCAGACATAAATTTTGCTCGTAATAATATTTCTACTATATTACCTGATAATACTTTATTGCATGCTTCTACCCCAAAATGTTTATCTAAAACTATCTCTCCCAATCCCGTTAAATTAAATTCGCATAATAAGTTTACTGTGTTAACAAATGATAGAATTGATAAGGACATTTTGGACGACAACATAGAGCCAAACGAACCTTTTCAGGCTCCTAGTTTTTCTCCTGATTTGTCTTGTGCTAAATCTTTACCACGTGTCTCCCACGTGTCCTCAAACCCTAATAGCAAAACCTGAAAACAATCATTAGGAGACAATATAATTTTAAACAAAAAAATTAAATTACCCATTCCTCACACATCATTGCATGCAACCAATGACAATTTAGGTGTTACCAACTTCCCAAGTAACGATCATACCGGTCGCCAAGTGGCTTTAGGCGATTTACAAGTGTCTATGGAAATGGACTCTATTGATCAAAATATATACTCCATATCCTCTTTGCCCAACTGCATACCTTTGCATATTCCCCATAAGGATTTGCAAACTTCTTCTCCTTCAGAACACTCCACTCTTTCAATAGTGCCTACTGTTAATACTTCTACTAATGGCGTCAAGCTCCTCCAACAATCCTCACATGAAAACGAGGCTAGTAAATCTATCCTCCACTCCAATGAACTAGTATCCCTCCTTCATGGCAACAATCCCACCTCATATGGAGAACCATCCTCCTGTTCTGACCACACTGCCACTTCCAATGAACCATCAACCCCAATCTTGGGTGGAACTGGGACTTCAAGGTCAGGGAGCTGTCTTCTCCCTAGAACTCTATGGTCAGGAGATCCTTCTAGTGATCCAAGACCCCAACTTTTTGGCTCAACTTATATCCGAGGGGATGAAGCTGGCAATGGACAACTACACCAACCACGTATGGATGTGGAATGTGCTCAATCCACTAACGCCGCTGACTACTCCGAACATGTTCCACGTCATGCAACCACATTGGAACCTTGCATCTCACTTCAATCCTCTACTCCAGCCGGAGCAACTCAACACAACCCCTTTCTTCCCACCTTAGGATCCATCTCAGAGGCCCTTACTCTATCTTTGGATGCCAATACTAGATCAGACCACTACTCTCAATGTGCAGCCACCCCCAGTGACTTCACCAATATGGCAGACTCAGGATCCTCAAGAGATGATCCCACTCAATGTGCCCGTACCAGATGTCGAAAATCAAGTAGAGGAAAACATTCAGAATCCACTGGACACGGCATCATTCACAGAACTTTCAAAACTCAAGGAAGCAAAAATCATGCTATTTCTGGAGTTGGAAGACAGGAAATATGTCTTAACTTGCCCCCCAGCACTATACAAATGCTCCATCGACATAAGGCCCCCACATAATCCATCAGTAGGGAAAGTAGTAGTGGTGCTCTACCCCTCAATCTCCAGCAACGAGAATTACTTCTTGGAGAGGAACAACCACACCCAAAACTCCCATATGATGAATCAACCAAATAGCTTTCTGATTTGGAACATAAGAGGTGGGAATAATGAGGCTTTTCGTAGGAATTTTAAGGAGATAGTTAACTCTCATAATCCTTTCTTGGTGACCTTACTGGAGACTAAGATGGTTGATCACAAGCCCCTCCTTCATGGTTTGCCTTTTGATGAATACTTGGAGCAGCCTGCCCATGGAAGATCTGGAGGAATTGTTATTATGTGGAATAGCTCTAAGGTGCAAATTTATGATCCTGAGATCAAAGAGTAGGCTATGCATGTTGTGGTTAGGGTAAGCCCAAACCATACCCCTTGGCTTTTTAGTGCTATTTATGCTAGTACTTCCTTAGTTAAGCGTCTTGATTTATGGTCTGATCTTATGCATGTTTGTGATAATTTTGCTGGGCCTTGGTTTGTAGGTGGTGATTTCAATGAAATCTTAGATCCTACTGACAAATGGGGAGGTCGTAGTATTAATTTTAATCGTGCCAATAGGTTTGGCTCTTGCTTAAATTACTGTGGCCTGCTTGATTTAGGTTTCAAAGGGAGTAAATATACTTGGACCAATCGCAGACTTTTCTCCTCAAATCTTATCCTTGAACGGTTAGATAGAGGTTTTTCTAATGATAAATGGATCCATTTGTACCCTGACTCCCAAATTACCCATTTACCTAAAACCCATTCTGACCACTCTCCCCTTCTTATTAATATATCTAAGCCTATTCCCTTCACTGGTAACAAATTATTTAGGTTAGAAAATTATTGGTGATCTCACCCAGATTTCCCTACTATTGTTAGTAATTGTTGGTCATCTAACAATCTTCTTTTTAATATCCCTGATTTTCAAGATAATCTCCAAAATTGGAGTAAAGAAGTCTTTCGTAATATTCGTCATCGTAAAAAGAGTTTACTAGCCCGTCTGAAGGGCATTCAAAATTCGTGCCATTACTCTACTAGTAATTTCTTACAACATCTTGAGCAATCTCTTGTTCTAGAATATAATTCAATTCTAAAACAAGAAGAAGAATATTGGAAAATTCACTCTCGTATTCAATGGATTAATGACGGTGATGCGAACACAAAATTCTTCATCTTTCTGTTCTCAATCGTAGACGTAATAATAAAATCTCCTTTTTTAAGGATGCTTGGGGAAACTGGATAAATTCTCATGAGGATTTAGTCCATCATACTTTTTCCTATTTTAAAGATATTTTTACTACATCTCACCTTTATACTGACTGGAAAGAGATTACCAATAGCTATGTTAGTTTCCACACAATTGATTTGTCTTCTTTAGATGGTCCATTACTGGACCAGGAAGTGCTATCTGCGTTATTTTCCTTTAAACCCTTTAAAGTGCCTGGTCCGGATGGTTTACACCCTTATTTTTTTCAAAAATATTGGCACTTGGTTGGTCACTCTATCCTTCATTACTGTCGTAAAGTTTTTAGTGATTGGCAAATTGATGACACTATTAATAAAACCTATCTTTGCCTTATTCCAAAATTTAAAAATGCAAATGATCTCAAAAACTTCCGACCTATTGGTTTGTGTAACACTATTTACAAACTCATTACCAAAATCATTGTTAATCGTTTAAAGCCTTTTTTACATGATTTAATTGGACCTTTTCAAAGCGCCTTTTTAACTGGGCGCCGTACCTGCGATAATGCTATTATTATTCAAGAGCTTGTTACTCATTTGCGTAAAATAAAAGGGAACAAGGGTAAAATGCTCTTAAAAATTGATTTAGAAAAGGCGTTTGATCGTTTGGAATGGTCGTTCATCTATCGCACGCTTAACTATTTTAAATTTCCTTGCAACATTACTCGTCTTATTATGAACTGCGTTACCTCAAGCTCAATTTCTGTGATAGTTAATGGTACTCACACTAATTTTTTTTCCCATCGCGAGGTATTAGACAAGGTGACCCTATGTCACCCTATCTTTTTATCCTTAGCATGGAAATGCTATCTAATTATATCAATCATCATTTACACTTAGCTTTATGGGATCCTATTCAAATTAGCCCCAAGGGTCCTGAAATGTCTCATTTATTCTTTGCCGATGATCTCACTCTAATGGCCAATGCTAATGATAAATCTGCTCGCTCTATTCAGCATTGTCTTGAGTTATTTTGTCGTCTCTCTGGCCATAAAATCAATCATTCCAAATCGAAAATTTTATTCTCTAAAAATTGTACTCCTAATAATAAGCATAATATCCTTCAATTTTTAGGTTTCCCAATTTTAAATCGTAAACCTCGATCCCAGGATTTTCACTACATCCTTGACCACATGTCCTCTCGCTTAGCGTCCTCGAAATCCCACTTCTTATCAATGGCAGGTCGCACCACTCTTATTAAATCTACCCTAAACTCCATCCCAACGCATACTATGCAATATTTCTCTCTTCCAAAAAAACTCTTAAACCAGATTGATAAACTCCAAAGAGACTTTCTTTGGGGTTCTACTAGCACTCGAAGAAAGATTCATCATCTGAGATGGGATACTATTACCTTGCCAATTCATCAAGGTGGTTTAGGCCTTCATAAAGCTATTCATAAGAATACTGCCCAGCTCACTAGCCTTGCCTGGAAATTTTCCACACATCCTCAAGCCTTATGGGCTTCCATTCTTCTTCATAAATATCAACACAAACTTCGCCCCTCCTCCCATTCCTTTATTTGGACTAATATTTTAAAGGGTCAAGTGTTGCTCCCAAACGCACACGCAAGTATACGTGGTCGACAAGTAATAAAGTGATAAGATGAGTATCGTTCCCACGAGGACTATGCAGACTGAGTTCTAGCAAACAATTTATTTAAACTATTCAGGGATCTTTTTCCAATAGTGATGATTTTGTTAACTAAAGAACAGTAATTAAATGGTAAAAGTGAATTCAAGCAATGGAGCAAAACTTGGTTGTTATCAGTAATAAGGAGACGGTCCAGGGTCAGAGTTACAAACAATCCAGTTGAGTTTTCCAATTGATTCCACTTCTTAAATCCCGGGTTACTAACTAACAGATTAAATGTACCTATGAAAATCTTTCGATTCTTCACAGTCTATGCAGGCTACTCCAATCCCTATATGTCTATGGGTTGAATCACGTGCATGCATTAACGAATTATGTAATGAGTTAAACTAGGCGAGCAAGTATATGTCTATCCTACTCACAAATTGGTTCCCCGATGCCCGGGTTCACAAACTAGTCCTATTCTTTCTTATTACGTAATTAAATTCCCTCTTTCGAGTTCAATCTAAAAACCATAGATAATGCGTAATAATCGGGCCCTGACAATTACACAAGTGAAATCAAGAAAGAATAAGTAACCCGTAATGGGATTTAATTAATGGGAATCAATCTTCAAACAATCAACCTTCATGTAATACTCTAAACCTAGAACGATATATTTAGCTACGCATACTCATAATAACAACACAAGGAATTGATGTAATAATAAAATAATGATGTAATAAATTAATGGTAGGAAGAAAAACCCTTGTCTTGATGTTATGAGCTCTCCAATTTGCTCCAAAGTCTGAACTCCTTTCAAAAACTAAGTAAAAGACCATTTATAGGGTTTTACAAACACCTAGTAATAAGTTAGACCCAATCCTAGACGAAATAGGAAGTGAAAAACCGCACAAGGGGCGCTATAACGGGCGCCCCGCGCCTCGGAACGCGTGCAGACAACCAGAACACGCCAAAAATTGCACGCTTTGGCCTTGCGCCGGGTGGGAAACCGCGCCCACCAGGCTGGCGCGTTGCCTGGCGCGGCGCGCCACCTGTGGCGCCCAGCCATTTTCCTGTTTCGTTCGCTCCTTTGCTCGCTCGTGTCGTGCCTTCGTGTGCTCGATCCAATCCTCAATTAAAATCCAATCTTTTCTCGCTCAATCATGCTCTTAAAAGCTCCAATTGTACTGCACAACAACCTACATACACATGACATCAAATCAGTGAAAAATCACATTCATAAACCATAAAACGAGCGCATAAGGTACTAAAATGTGAGGAAATATTAAGGAAATATAGGCATAAAATGCCAAACATCACCACCCCACACTTGAACCTTTGCTCGCCCTCGAGCAATCACAAATAACTTCCAACCTAGGTAGAACAGGTCTGCTTATGACTATGGTTGATACCGACCATTGAACCAATGCACACATGACTACTATGGATCCATAAACATGCCAACAATTTACCAAAACCAAAAATATGAGAACAACCACCCCAAAATAGCTCAAATGCACAAACTCAACTTAATGCAACCATGCTCCCACAAAATCACACCTATCTACTCAACCAAGAAGCCACCAACTTCACCTATTTCATGCAAACCATGTGCCCTCACCAATATGAAGCAAAAGAGTGTCCCCCAAATATCACACACAACAATGAATATCTAGAATAGAATGGGAACAATAACAAACGAATTCACTCACTCTCATGAAAAACTCACATGTCACACACAATGTACCATAAGCTTGCCCGTAGTGTAGGACTCCACTAATGTAAGCTCACTCCAATCGGGATTAACTAGGACTTTAAAAGGTTGTAATGTAGGCTAAGGGGTTGGTAGGATACATATGGGTAATGGTGACTACCTCCCTAAGCACTTTAATACATCACAATTAAATTAAGTACAAATCTCATCAAGCCACCCAAACCAACAACTTCTACACATACACCTTCTCACAAGTAGCATTTTTTATATAAGTACACACTAGCAAGGAATGTATATCTTTTTCTCTTTATTTCTTTTTCCACAATTTTTTTTCCTTTTCTTTTCAACTTTGCTATTTTTTTTTTCTTTTCTTATTTCAATTTCATCCAACCTTGCCAATGCCTTTCACTACTTCACAAATTTTCAATTATTCCCCTTCATTAGCTCCACTCAAAAACCTCCCAATTCCAACCACAACTCCAATCAACTACACAATATCAACTAAAGTGCTTAAGGAGTAAAGGGCCAAAAGAGACAATTTAGAACAAATGGGTAGGCTCGGGGTGTGGGTGCCAACAAAAAGGGTCAAAGAAATCACAACAACAATTTTTTCCAAGGTATATATGTAAGGGTAGGCAAATCAAAAGAAGGCCTTGTATCATCTCCCAACTAGAGCAAACCTAGGATTTCGCTTTGCACACACACGGGGCAAGTTCTAGACATTAATATGCAACATGGAGTAAATAAGAACATGCCTCACAACACACATTGCACACGATCCACACAAAAAGGTTCCATCAACAACTCTCAACCAAGCTTCTAGAATGCAACTTGTGGAAATTTAAGCACTAATGCACAAAGGTTCACAATAAAGTCAAGCAAGCGGACTCAAGCATCTCAAGGGGTTCGTTCCAATTTTTCATAGGCATGCATCAAATTAAAACCCAAGGACACCACAAATAGCACATGCAATCAAGTTCAAGTCCACCGGTATCAAACAAATCAAAGGCACCTAGCATTCTACCTATTCCTTTCGTCTAGGATCACCTATACTAACTATTCTAATCCTAAAAAAATAAAAACTACCCGGTTCAAAGGCCTCCCCGTGGAAAAGAACCGAGGCCATAAGAAAAACCACGGGGTGGATGACATGTACCACTAATAAACTAAAAGGAAAATCTTTTTGGAATTTTTCATTGGTTTTCTAAATTTTTTTTTTCATATATTAAAGCAAGAAACAAATAAAAATAAAGTCAAGTGACAAAAGAAAAATCCTACGGTACATGCATCCCTAACCTCAAAAATAGATAAAGGGTAGTTCCCCACCCCACACTTAAACTAAGCACTGTCCTCAGTGCTAAAAATAAGCAAGCGCAAGGTAAAGAAAACTTCCCTGAAGATTCTAGTCCTTGGTGCTAGCATCCTCCAAGCTTCCATATAGTATGAGGTACTCAGACTTCCCTCATCAGGTCATCAACATTAGGCAAGGGTGAGGCCACCCCACACTTAGCCTCGACATTACATGAACCTGCAATCCAAGGAAAAACAACAACTACGTGACACTATAAATGAAATAATACAAGTACAAACTCGGGTTGCCTCCCGAGAAGCGCCTTAGTTAACGTCGTGGCACGACGACACTTTTAGCTCACTTCCAGCCTTTATGTCTTCTCTTCTTACGCCGAACTTTTACTTTCTTCCCCTCTTTTAGAGAACCCATCTTCAACTTCACATGTGGTTTACTTCCATCTTCTTGTTTGACACATTCAATCATAGAGCACTCTTCCACCTTAGCTATGTGCTCCTTCTCATTATAAACCTTGAAAGTAACCTTTCTCCATGCGCTCTAACAGTCATCTCACCCAGCTCCATGTCAATAATTGCCTTCGAGGTGACTAAGAATGGTCTCCCCAAAATGATTGGAGCTTCTCGGTCCTCTTCATAATCTAGGACTACAAAATCAGCAGAGAATGTAAACTTACAACCTTTTAGCAACACATCCTCCAACTTACCATCAGGGTGAGTGAGTGATCCATCCGCCATCTTAAGAGTAACTGAAGAGGGCTTGATTGCTCCTAGCCCTAACCTTTTGCAAACAGACAGAGGCATGAGATTTATGCTCGCACCCAAATCACACAAGGCACCAGTGATATTATGCCCTCCAATGGTACAAGGAATAGTAAACCTCCCAGGATCTTGAAGTTTTGGAGGTAGCTTACTCAAGATTGTGCTACACTCCTCAACTAAATCAACTGTATCTATCTCTTGAGGCTTTTTCTTCTTCACTAAAATTTCTTTTAAGAACTTCACAAAGGATGGCATCAATTCAAACACATCAGTCAAAGGAATATTAACTTGAAGTTCTTTCAACATACTCACAAATTTTTGATACTGGCCCAGATCCTTCGATGGTAATAGTCTCTGCGGGAATGATGGAGGTGGCAGAAGTGCCTCCTTTCTCTCTTCTTTCTTCTTCACCTTCTCCACTTTTTCAACTTTTTCTATTTCAGCTCTCTCCTCGGACTTAGCCATCAGCCCTCCACCTTCTATCAAAGTCACTGCAAGACATTGTTCAGGCTCTTTTTTCACAGTGCTTATTTCTCCCACCAACTGCCCCAACTGGTGCTCCAAGTTCTTTTGAGCATTGGCAAGATCTTGTATGGCTTGTGCATGGGCTGCAGTGTCAGCTATCATTCTTTGCTGGCCTGCCATTATCTGCTTTAGCATATCTTCAACTGAACTGCTAACCTACTGTGGTGGAGGTGGAAGTGGGTGGTAATTATTCGGGGCTCTCGTATTACCTTGATAATAACCATTACCAAACTGATTTTGACCCTGCAGCCTGTTTTGATTACCCACGTAATAAACTGACTCTGGATTAGAGGAGCAAACCTCTGTAGCATGGTCTTGACCACAAACCTCACAAAAGCTCTGGAGTTGTTGCACTGGAGCCACTGGTTGCTGAGCCTTTTGCAGAGTTAACTTGCTAATTTGATTGGAAATAGCATCCATCCTCGCCCTTAGCTCTGAAACTGCATCTAACTGAAGTACCCCTGCAGGTTTTTGCGTAATAGCTCTACCATCTCCCTGCCAGTCAGGATTGCTCTGCGAAAACTTGTCAAGTAAATCATAAATTTGATCAAAATTTAAGGCCAGTACTTGGCCTCCAGCAGCAGCATCAACCACGATCTTAGTGTGTTGGTTCAACCCCTTAACAAAAGTGTGTGCAACAACCTCATTGGATTGGTTGTGGTGTGGACAATCTCTCAATAGAGCTTTGAATCGCTCCCAGGCTGAATACAAGGATTCTCCTTCTAACTGTCTGAAGGACATAATTTCGCTTCTCAGCCGGGCTGTCTTGGCAGACGGATAAAATTTAGCCAAGAACTTCTTAGCCAAATCCTCCCAAGTAGTGATAGACCCAGACTTTTCAGCCTTTAACCACTTCCTTGCTGCCCCAATCAGTGAAAACGGGAACAACGTCAAGCGAACATAATCAGTAGGAACACCCGCTGGTGTATAAGTATCACTGATCTCCAGAAAGTTCTGAATGTGTTGCTGCGGATCCTCATGAAGTAATCCACCATATTGTCCAGTCACATGCAGCAACTGAATCATGCCGGACTTAATCTCAAAGCCCCCGGTGATAGCGGGCTTAACTATGCTCGATGCTACTCCCTCCAGGCTGGGGAGAGCAACATCTCGCACAGCTAAAGCTTGTTCTTCTGCCATTCCTGTAGGTAAAGATCAAGCAGGACCTAATACCTGAAACAACACAAAACTCAAAACAAAAATTAAACCTGAATAGCAAGTAATAAGCTGTTCAAAAAGAAATCAGTCAATAATTAGTCCCCGGCAACGGCGCCAAAAACTTGTTGCTCCCAAACGCACACGCAAGTATACGTGGTCGACAAGTAATAAAGTGATAAGATGAGTATCGTTCCCACGAGGACTATGCAGACTGAGTTCTAGCAAACAATTAATTTAAACTATTCAGGGATCTTTTTCCAATAGTGATGATTTTGTTAACTAAAGAACAGTAATTAAATGGTAAAAGTGAATTCAAGCAATGGAGCAAAACTTGGTTGTTATCAGTAATAAGGAGACGGTCCAGGGTCAGAGTTACAAACAATCCAGTTGAGTTTTCCAATTGATTCCACTTCTTAAATCCCGGGTTACTAACTAACAGATTAAATGTACCTATGAAAATCTTTCGATTCTTCACAGTCTATGCAGGCTACTCCAATCCCTATATGTCTATGGGTTGAATCACGTGCATGCATTAACGAATTATGTAATGAGTTAAACTAGGCGAGCAAGTATATGTCTATCCTACTCACAAATTGGTTCCCCGATGCCCGGGTTCACAAACTAGTCCTATTCTTTCTTATTACGTAATTAAATTTCCTCTTTCGAGTTCAATCTAAAAACCATAGATAATGCGTAATAATCGGGCCCTGACAATTATACAAGTGAAATCAAGAAAGAATAAGTAACCCGTAATGGGATTTAATTAATGGGAATCAATCTTCAAACAATCAACCTTCATGTAATACTCTAACCCTAGAACGATATATTTAGCTACGCATACTCATAATAACAACACAAGGAATTGATGTAATAATGAAATAATGATGTAATAAATTAATGGTAGGAAGAAAAACCCTTGTCTTGATGTTATGAGCTCTCCAATTTGCTCCAAAGTCTGAACTCCTTTCAAAAACTAAGTAAAAGACTATTTATAGGGTTTACAAACACCTAGTAATAAGTTAGACCCAATCTTAGACGAAATAGGAAGTGAAAAACCGCACAAGGGGCGCTATAACGGGCGCCCCGCGCCTCGGAACGCGTGCAGACAACCAGAACACGCCAAAGATTGCACGCTTTGGCCTTGCGCCGGGTGGGAAACCGCGCCCACCAGGCTGGCGCGTTGCCTGGCGCGGCGCGCCACCTGTGGCACCCAGCCATTTTCCTGTTTCGTTCGCTCCTTTGCTCGCTCGTGTCGTGCCTTCGTGTGCTCGATCCAATCCTCAATCAAAATCCAATCTTTTCTCACTCAATCATGCTCTTAAAAGCTCCAATTGCACTGCACAACAACCTACATACACACGACATCAAATCAGTGAAAAATCACATTCATAAACCATAAAACGAGCGCATAAAGTACTAAAACGTGAGGAAATATTAAGGAAATATAGGCATAAAATGCCAAACATCATCAAGAAATATGCAATCAAGGTTTAACCTGGTCGATTGGAAATGGTACTTCTATTTCTGTTTGGCTAGATAAATAGATTCCTAACTCCCCCTCACTTAGAAATCTTTTGATAGGTCCTTTGTCTGAAGCTGACCTTTGCTTGAAAGTTTCTCATCTTCGTGTGGATGGTTCATGGAATACACATAAAATTTCATATCCGTTACCAGAAAATATATGCCATCTTATTAGTCTCATCTCTTGGCCATCTTCTACTATATATAATGACTCTCCCTACTGGTCTCTTACCTCCAATGGAACTTTTTCCATTGCTTCTACATACCCTCTAATCTGCCCTCCAATGACTTCCCCCCAGCAGACTTCTCTTGGGTGTGGAAATTGAAAACCCTTCCTAAAATTAGATTTTTCATCTGGCAAAGTCTTCATGGACGACTTCCTTGTAATTCCTATCTTCATCATATAGGAATTACTTCAAATAGCTCTTGCTATCACTGTCCAGGAATAGAAGAAACATTACCTCACATATTTTTATCATGCCCGATCGCAACATCCTTTTGGAACACACTGGGCTTGGACCTTACTCATCTTCACACTAATGCCCACTGGCTCCATACGCTCTATTCCTCCTCTCTAATCACTTCTCACCATAACCTCTCCTGGGAGGAACTTTGGCCTTTTGCCTTATGGCACCTTTGGCTAACTCGTAATAATAACATTCACTGTACATCGAGACACTACCCGTTTCTAGCCACAGTCCACATGCTTAGTCTAGAATTTAAATACTTAGCTTCTTCTCATGTCAGCTCCCATGCTCATACCTTTATCCCTATATCTTGGTACCCCCCCCCCCCTCCAGGATATTTCAAAGTAAACATTGATGGCTCTTTTAAAGGCATAGATACGGGTGGAGGAATTGGTGGGGTTATTCGCAATCACGCTGGGAATTGGATAATTGGCTTCTCAAAGCACCTTACTTGTTTGAATCCCACGCATACAGAGTTACTTGCCTTACATGAAGGTCTCCAATTGGCATTAGCAAATGAGCTTATTCCCCTGGAAGTGGAAACAAACTGCACTGACCTTTTTCAGCTTCTAGTTAACCCTAAACCACTCTACACTAACTTATTCTTTGATTGTAGGTCCTTACTGAAGAAGTTGGGGAATCCAGTAGTTCGGCATAATTTCAGAGATGGCAATAGGGTTGCAAATGCACTAGCTAAGGAAGGATCCATGTCCTCACTAGATCAAGCTTTAATTACTTTTGATGTTCCTCCTCTATCCATGCTCACTCTTGTTAGTTTGGATAGAAGGGGTGTGTGTTGTTCTCGTAAGAAAGTATCTACTTCTGTGTGTAATAAGTTAGCTAAGTTAGGTAATTTATGTGTTATCAACTCTATCCCTTGTAATCCTGTTTTACCTACGTAATGAAGTTTTATTTTTACTACCAAAAAAAAAAAAAGAATCTCATATATCTTTCTAACATGTAATGGTTGCTAGTTGTATACAAGGTCGTGGAATTCAACAACATAGTTTGGACTAGATATGGAAATCAGATATATCCTCTTTGCTTGATTTTTTGGCCAAAATTATCCATCTTATTTTCTAAATATAATTTGACCACCATTTGTTATCCAAAGTTGAGCACATTTAGTCCAAGTAATAGAAAACAGTCAAAACACCCACTTCCGTTGAAGAACTAACAGAACTATATAGCATATGAGCTGCACGTGAAGCCAAAAACAAAAGGAAAAAAAAAAACAGAAATCTTTTCCCCCTGTTCTTTAATTTTAATTTTTACTAAGAAGGATGATCATAACAACTAGTACAATGTTAATATAACTTTAGTAAGTTAATTGACATGTCAAAAGAAGAATTTGCAAGTTTGTGATTACATTACAAAGTAAGTACACTACCTAGGAAGTGAAAAGCAAGAAAATGATTGAGAAAGTGTAGAGCTTTACAGCAACTCTACAGTTTAACCCTAGCCCATCTCTTTTTCTACTCTCCATTATAAGGCTTCTTTAGAGGGTTAGCTCAAGCACTTGTACAATACTCAAAAGGTAAACTTCCTGTTTTTGGATATGTAATTTGCTTCATTTGTATTGTTGGGTGAATCTCCACATGAAAAAGATTCATTCTTGGTTTAATTTTGCTTTTTCTGTTTGATGGGTTTTCAAGAAAATATGGAACTATGTACAAGTGCAGAGAAAGCTGTAGTCTTTACTGGACCTTTTTTTTTTTTTTTTTTTTTTTTGAATATGCTGTATATGTTGTACTCACTGCTTCATTGAAACTTTGGGTTGCTTGTACATCAACTATCTTGTGTGGAATTTCTTCCCTTGCAGCTGCTTAATGTGTTTACTTATGGTTTCCCTTTTTCTTTTTACTTAGTTTTAGAGTGATAGTTCCTGTTTTTAAGTGGAAAAGAGTTGTTAGATTTGTAGGTATAGTAATATGCTTGATTTCTAGGTTAGTTGAAGTGTTTCACTCTCAAATTCATTTTACCTAAATTTATCCAGAGTCTGTTTTGGCATTTTGGCCTACAAAATTATCTAGTAATTTGGTTTCACTTTGGGATAATCTGCTTGATATCATTTTGGTTAAGATTCAGATATCATTGATGACACTATTAGGTATTTTTCATTTCATTTTTGAGGATTTTTAGCATTGTCAATCGAAAAGGAATTCCTAAATGTGTATGTGTACAGTGATCCCACTTGATAGGGTTTTGGTTTTAAGTCCATGTTATCTCACAGTGCATTGGTCCTATTGGGGTTTAATCTGTTGTTTTGCTAACTGCAGCTGCAGTAGCTTTTGTGTATACCTTCTCTACTACTACTATGGATAATTTTGGAGGCTTTGGCTTGGGCAAAGCATTTAGAAAAAAGAGGACGAATCTGTATCGCCGGCCTCAAAATGAGTCCCAGTTGCTTGTGGATTGTGGTGATATTTCATCAATTTCGGCGACTCCACCATCAAGTCATGACAATGTTGATTACGGTAATATTTCAAGAACATCAAATAATAACCTCAGTGAAGCTGAGACTGCAGTGAGGCCAGGTTTTGAGGATGGGACCTCTGGAAATGCTGGTTCGGGTGATATTGTGGAAAAGGATAGTCAGATAGATGAGAACAGATCTAATGAAGGAGACCTAACAACATCCCTAACAGATCCCCAAAAAAGTGGAACTGGGATGTGCAGCAATCATTCTGGACTGTCAGGAGTAGTATCAGATGATGCTGGGAACGACAAAAGACTTAAGAAATTTAAACTCAAGGTTGGCGGTGTTACAAGAACAATACACACCAGTTCTGTTGCTGGGTCCTCTTCAACAAAGTCTTCCTCATCTTCAGATGCATCCTGCCAACCAAAGGTCATTTTTTATTCTCCTGTTATCACTCAGTTGCACTTGCACACTTCATGCTTTATGTAATTTTCACAAATGCATCATGCTGACAGGGAATGCACCTTGGTCTAACACTAAAGAAATGGTGTTGCATACCATTGTATTTACCAGATGTTGCAGGGAGACTATAACCTAACTGGTCTTTGTAGTTACAGCTTTTCCTATCTCAGCTTGAATGAGCTTGTCATTAAGTTTCTAGAGCTTTCGTAGCCTGTCCTGTCAGCAATTCTTGAGCTTCTTGAGGTAGCTTTTTCAATTTCAAGGCTGCAAAATCCAAGTTTGTAGGGACATCAGCTTGCATTTGTTTCCCTTGATAAACTTTAAACTTAAAATTAAAAGCAGCAACTAAGTCAATTAGAATGTGATCGGCCACCTAGTATACCATTTCCTCCTGCCCCCAGACTGAATGGAAGACATTCTACCCTTGGCGTACTGATAATTAATGTCTGCAGAGGCTAATTTGAGGTTTCCTTTTTATGTTTAGGAGAATACAGGTGGAAATCATTCCTCTTATACTGGCAAGGCAATTGGCTTGCGAGGTATTCCCTGGAAAGATTTTGCTAAAACTGGTTTACGCATTGGTAGAATGGATTCCTCGCAGGGTCAGTTATCTCGGCAGATTTCCCCTTTGAAGCAATTTGGAAAATATGGGGCTGCTCATAAAAGCAAACCTGTGCTTAGAAGACATTTATCAGGTGAAACGTTCGATGATGAAGATGAGGAAGAAGATGATGATGAGATCCGTTACCTGGAGAAGCTCAGGTCTTCCAAATACGCTGCTGGTTATAGTGCTGGATTTGAGGATGATGATGAACTTGGAAGCAAAAGGCATAGGAAGATATCTAGGGTGTTAAGTCAAACTAGCAGTGGTTATGGTGCAGATTTGGGTGATTGCAACTCGCGTAAAGCAGGTAATGGAATTAAAAAATTCAAATTAGCAAGAGGATACCAGGATACCTTGTATGAAGAAGAAGCAGAGCTTTCAGATACCGAGTTAGAACCCAATAACAAGAAACAACGAAAGGAATTCATTGATACCTCAGCGGATGGTAAAATGGCTGTGACTACTCGCCAGCGGGCTCTTCAAACTGGAAAATACATTTCTTCCAATGCAGGCTTGAGCCATATTGAATTTCCCCACGGCCTTCCACCTCCACCACCTAAAAGTGTGTATAACTCTTGTCTTGTGTGGTTTACATAATTCAGCTGAGGATCAGCTGGTAAATACATTTTGATGTGGTTGCAGAACAAAAGGAGAAACTCACTGAAGTGGAACTGCAAGTGAAGAAAGCTGAGGCTGCGCAAAGACGCCGGATGCAAGCTGAAAAGGCTGCACGAGAGTCTGAGGTTTATTCCTCTTACTCTAGTTTATCTGCTTATCGTCCAAATAGCTTCCGTATAGCTATGTGACTGGTTTATAAAATATATAACCTTTTACAGGCTGAAGCAATAAGGAAAATACTCGGACAAGATTCTAGTAGGAAAAAGCGAGAAGATAAACTTAAGAAGCGACAGGAGGAGTTAGCGCAGGTGAGGAAAGCTCAAGTAGAGCATTTTGAAATTTGGATTTTAGAGCATGCTGAAGACCGTCTACTTTGTAGTTTTTGGCAATTCCCCAAGGTTTTTCTTTTTCCAAAATTTAGCACTTGTACCTATTATCTTTTGCTTTTATTTTCTTCTTTCTTGTTTTTTTCTGTCTTCTCCTCTCCCTCAGTCACCATCCTAGCAAGGCAAGAAGAATCTTCGTCTCCCCTCCTGCTCCACGCTCCTTTTAAATGGTGTTGCATTGTCTTTTGAAGTGTCTGTGACCATAGGCGGACCTAGGTAGCATGAAGGGGTATCAATTGATACCCCTTCGCCCGAAAATTACATTGTACAAGTAGGTAAAAAAATTATTTTTATGTAGATATATCATATATTGAGTACCCTTAGTTTTATTTATATGTTCAATTATTTAATTTTGATACCCCTTAGTGAAAATCCTGGTTCCGCCACTGTCTGTGACATCCTTAAATGAGCACATCTGGATCATTTATGTCCATTTCTGTGGACTTTTGAAGTGTAGGGGAAAAGCTATTATTCTTTAAAGAGATTAGCTTCTTGTTGAGGAGCCAAAAGCTAAAATTTTAAAGTTTCTTCTGCACTATACACTTTATTGTACATGTAACAATTTTTCTTTTGTGCATCTGTTTGTGCATTCAGGAGAGGACTGCAACTGCTACTGCACCTCCATCAAATGCTATCAGATGGGTCATGGGTCCTTCTGGTACTGTTGTGACATTTCCTAATGATATGGGGCTTCCAAGCATATTTGAATCTAAGCCTTGCAGGTGATATATCTGCAGAACAAAATGCTTATTCTTGAAGTTGGTTTGTTTAGAGTTGTTAGCTTGAGGGTTTTTTTTTCCAACATTCAAGTTTTTCCCCTCTTATTTAATAACTGATCACAAATTTTATTGATTTGCGTTTTATATGGATTTCAGCTATCCACCTCCTCGTGAGAAATGTGCTGGTCCATCTTGTATGAATACATACAAATACAGAGACTCCAAGTCGAAACTTCCTCTCTGCAGTCTCCAGTGCTACAAGGCAATACATGAGAAGATTCAACCCCTGAGTGCTTGTTGATTGAGCAAAGCTCTTACAGGCCTTGTATTGATGGGCACTTGGGCTATTTTTTGTAGGGATTCATGTAGGAACATCAAGTGAAATGGATGCGTTACTACCTTGTGAATCTTATCTCGTACTCCAGCTGGCATAATCTATTGCATCAGCTTGAATTGCTGTTCATAGTAGTGTAGAGTTGTTGACATTTCCTATCTTTACTACATTTTTTTTTCTTCTTCTTTTTGGGATACAACACTCGGAATGCAACACCTGACCTGACTAATCTGGATTTGCGCCATATAGGTGGGAGCACTTTCTACCGAAAGGTTCTTTGTTGGGCTGGAACCAGAGACCTCTGGTAGGATAGAGAGATTTCAACCATCTCACAACTCACCTCAATAATTAGTCTTGCGAGGAATGAACCATACAATGAAACTATCTTCCTACGGATGGACATTTACTGGGGTTAGCAGCATTGGTGGTTACAATAGATTGACTATTGCCATTGTCAATCCAATTATCATTACTGTGCCTATGCTCCAGTTATACCGAAATTCCAATGTGTGAAGTAGCTTCATAAAGCCACCATATATCGTATCTGATAATCACTCTAATGGGTATCTGCAATCTACATCGCGTCTTCTGAATGAAAATGCTTTAAGATATGTACTGGAAGAGTTTAAACTAGAAGTTGGTAAACTTACTTGTTTTCAAACCCAGCTCTCTGTATTGCAGTGAATTGCACCTTAGCATGATGCTGTAATCAAGGTATCGTGCACCTCTTTTGCAATAAGTTTTAGCTAAGTCTCTTCTGTCTATATTGCACCTAGTTTGATGACCTAAAACGGTAGAATTGATGTCATTTCCGATATAACTGGTAAACATTGGTCTTAATTAAATTTAAAAATCTGGTTTTGGAGTGCAATGATGGTGATCCTTTGGTGTATTAGTATGGAAAAATCAACGTGTGTTTAGAGATCAAAAAGAGAACCTAGCTCATGTAAAAGTTTGAAATTGCTTCAATTTACTTGGATCAGGTGTTTATATCGAACCACAAAATAGGACTATATCCGTGGTTAAAAAATAAAATGAGAACATATATCACTTAATCATGGCAAAGTGGTGTATGGAAGGCACATTAGTTAAACTATTTTGATAAGTTTTTGCCGTGCTTTTGCTTTACTATGTCTTGCAACATCAACATCATTTTGCTGAAGTCAAGATTTTTATTGTTTGTCCTCATATAAATGTGGTCCAGAAGGAGAATATTAAGTGAAAGATTATGCAAGCATTCAGTGTTGTGGAACTAATTAGAATTATCTGAAATGATCTGATAAAGTCGAAACATCCTGAATCCTCTTCACTTAATTCGTTAATCATTGGCTTCTATTGTCTAGGGAAGGGGTGGGGTTTGGTGAGGGGGTCCAAATACAACCATAGTTTTCTTTCTGTCATGTGCTTGTTATTTAATAGGGTGGGCAATAGGCAGTTGAGGGGCATGTTCAATGTAACATCACTTCATAACGACTCTTTATAGTAGCAATTTTCTTGTAGAGGTTCTCTTTTTGCTGCGTAATTAATCTTCATATACTTACTATCTGTTACGCGGCGCCTTCTTGAATTTGCTTAGAAGGGCAACGTCTGCCGGCCAATGGTCCCCTCCGCACGCTAGACTAGAGCGTCAGTGCCGTGCGGGAAAACCGATATCAATCACACTGTGTATCAAAAGAGCAATTGAAAATGAAAGTCGTTGCATTAATCAAAAGCCAACCGATTACAAGAAAGCCAACGTGGTGTCGAGGGGGTGAGACACCAGAGCAGAAATATGAAAGCAGCTTACAGTTTGTTCGAATCCTTATACCCCCTATATATGTTCTTAAAAAATAAACTCATGTCATAGCAGCAAACACTAAGGGGCTAGACAATCATACTAGAAAAATACAGAAAGATAAACCTAACTATATTTACATGATGTGCGGCACTTTGAGAGGCCGCATCCTTGTCTGCGTCTTCATGGCTTGCGCACAGGGTGCAAGGCTTTGGCGCGCGCAGGCGCGGGGCAATATGCGTTGAGGTGCGCATGCGTTGGTCGCATGGCATAGGCGCACTCTAGTGCGGGATGGGCAGCATTGTGGCGCACATGCGCAGGTCGCATGACATTGGCGCACTCAAGTGCGGGGCGCGCGGGCAGGCTTTGAGGGCGTTGTCGGCTTGCTGCGCGCGGGCACGTTCAACCGGTGGGACGACGTACGCAGATGCGCATATAGATCTTGGCGCGGCCACATTCGTGGCACTAGGCGTCTTGAGGCTTGCCAGGGTGCCACGGGGTGCGCCTAAGGAGTCATGGGGCACGGCTGAAAGGCCGCCCATGACATTCTCCCCCACCTGAGTTGGTGACGTCCTCGGCGCCTTCCTTGTAAGATAATCAGCTATCAGGTCCTTGAAGGCTTTGAGGTATGTTCCCCTCTCCCAGGTGTTCTCCTATGCATCACATCCGCTCCATTTCACCAAAAAATTCTGGTGATCTTTCCTTGAGGCATGAATAACACGGTCATCTAAGATAGCTTCCACAACTTTCTTCCCTGGCCACTTGTTCTTCCTGATACTCGGCATGGTGAGCTGGCTTCTGGAAGGGTCATCCTTGTCTTCTTGGAAAGGCTTCAGCAGGCTGACATGAAAGACGGGATGGATTTTCCACCAAGCTGGTAATTCAACTCGCTAGGCAACTTTTCCAACACATTTCACAATGGACAGAGGTCCAATGTATTTCTGCAAAAGGCGCGGGTCATGAGCTCCCGCGAACAGATATCTCTTGGGGATCTTTACCATCACCTTATCCCCAACTTTATACTCCACAAAATGCCGGTTTTGATCTGCGTACTTTTTCATCATCCTTTGTGCTTTCTCAAGATAGCTCCGCACTATCTCTAGATTTCTCTTCCACTCCCTTGAGAAACTCGCAACTCTAGGGGACTTTGACACATTTGGTGCATCAACAGTATGCAGAAGAAGAGGTTGTTGTCCCATGATAATTTCAAAAGCACTCCTGTTGGTACTTGAGCACTTTTGGGCATTGAAGCACAACTGGGCAGAATCCAGTAGCTTCACCCAATTCTTCTGCGATCCAGTTACAAAATGCCTGAGGTATTCTTCAAGCATCCCGTTAAACCGCTCCGTCTGGCCATCAGATTGTGGATGAAAACTGGAGGTGTGGCTTAATTTAGACCCGAGACACTTAAAGAGCTCAGTCCAAAAGTTACTAGTGAATCGCGAGTCGCGATCACTAACAATATCTCTAGGCAGACCCCAATACTTCACCACATGAGCAAAGAAGAGTCTGGTCGTCTCTTCAGCTGCTATATATTTAGGGGCTGCTATAAAAGTTGCGTATTTAGAAAACCGATCAACCACTACTAGAATAGTGGTTAAATCTCCGACCTTGGGCAATCCGGTGATAAAATCCAGAGAGACGCTTTCCCAAGGCCTTTTTGAGACAGGTAGCGGCTGCAATAGTCCCGCTTGCGTCAAGCGGTCTGGTTTGTCTTTCTGGCAAACCAAACAGGTTCGCACATATTGATCTACATCATCCGCCATCTGGGGCCAATAATACGCGCGTTGAAGCAGCGCTAGGGTCCTATCCATTCCAGGATGGCCGGTCCAGAGGGTATCATGGCATTCCTTCAATATAGTCTTCCGCAAATCACCTCCCTTTGGTACATATATCCGCTTCCCTTTTGTCTTGAGAAAACCATCATCTATATAGAACTGACGCGTCTTCCTTTGTTTCACAAGGCTGATCAAATCTTGAGCAGCAGGGTCACGAACAAGAAGATCCTTGATCTGATCCTTAATATTGGTGGTTACCTCGCTTCCCCTAAGGGCGGCGAGTACACACACCGCGGCTAAGTCGGCCCTCCGACTTAGCGTATCAGCAGCCTGATTTTACTTCTCACTCTCGTATTCCAAGTGGAAATTAAACTCGGCAAGAAGTTCTTGCTATCTCGCCTGTTTCCCATTTAGTTTTGGCTGTGTCATAAAATGGTTGACAGCAGTGTTATCAGTCTTGACAACAAAGGCGCTCCTAATCAGTAAGGGCGCCATAAGCGCAAGCAATGGACCATAACCAACAACTCCTTCTCGTGGGCGGCATAACGCCGCTCAACATCCTTCAATTTCTGGCTCTCATAAGCAACCGGGTGCCCCTCTTGCATCAAAACTCCGCCAAGCACGAAGTCTGAGGCATCAATCTGTACTTCAAACGGCTTGGCCATATCAGAATGGGCCAAAACCGGGTTGTTTGACATAGCCCCCTTCAAAGTAGCAAAGGCCCTCTCACGCCTTGGATACCACTCCCATGGCGTGTCCTTCTTCAAAAGTTCCGTCAATGGCACAGCGATAAGAGAATAATCCTTCACGAACCGCCGATAGAAATTACATAGGCCCAAGAAAGATCTTAGGGCATGAATATCCGTTGGTGGTTGCCAATCAGTAATTGCCTGAATTTTCTCGCCATCCATCTTGATTTGTCCCTCTCCGACTATATGCCCAAGGAAATCGATCTACTTTTGGGCAAAAGCGCATTTCGACGGCTTGGCATATAGCTCGTGCTCCCTTAGTCTTATCAAGACCTTCTTCAAATGCATCATATGATCCTCCATGCTCTTGCTATAAATCACAATGTCATCCAGATAGACAACCACAAATTCATCTATAAACTCCCGGAAGACTTGATTCATCAGCGTACAAAACGTTGCTGGAGCGTTAGTTAGGTCGAACGGCATAACTAGAAAATCAAATGATCCATATCTCGTGACACAGGTTGTTTTATGCTCATCTCCTTCAGCGATACGCACCTGCCAATAGCCTGATCTCAGATCTATTTTTGTGAATATCGTAGCACCACCCAGCCTGTCAAATAAGTCCTCCATCAAGGGAATATGATATTTGTTCTTCACAGTAATTTTATTCAATGCTCTATAGTCCACACAGAGCCTTAATGAGCCATCGTGCTTCTTTTGAAATAGCACAGGCGATCCATAAGGGGACTTAAAGGGCACAATAATTCCAGCATCCAGCATTTTCGTCAATTGTCTCCGAAGCTCGGTGAGCTCGGGTTGTGACATTCGATACTGCACACGGGCAGGAGACCTTGCGCCCGACACCAGTTCAATCTGGTGATCCACATCTCTTTTAGGCGGCAGTCGCCTAGGCATTTCTGGTGGCATCACGTCTTCAAAGTCCACCAACATATCCCTCACGGTAGAAGGGATAGGGCCAGATGCCCGCTCAATTCTCGTCCAAGCATAACGTAGCCAAGAACGTTGGTTCTTGTCTTTTGATACCCTTCTTCAGTTGCATAGCCGAGATGCTCCTCTAGTTCAACTTCCCAGACAAAGTTGAAACCGTGCATGGTTTTCCCCCCATGATAAGTAGGGCATCGACATGCGGCAAAACTGCAGTTTGAGTCTCCCGCAAAAATTCTAAACCAAGAATCAATTTGAAATCGTTCATCGTGACTACAGATAATGTAGTCTTCCCTTCATAGGGGCCCAGTTTGATTGGGACTCCCTTCGCCATACCTCCAACAAGTTGAGCTGGAGAGTTAATAGCTTTCACTCGACCACGACCCTTCTCCACGACGAGCCCTAGTCGCTCCACCTCTGTAGCAGCCAAATAATTATGAGTAGCACCTGTGTCTATCATCGCACGAATAGGTTTGCCATTAACCCGAACGTCGATGTACATAAGTCCCTTACTTTTGCCAACCCGAAGTTTGGCATCGGTTTCAGAATTCTTCTTCTGACCAGCATGATCAGCTTCCTTCTTCAACCGAAGACCTGCAGTACTTGATTCACCCACTTCTTGAGAGATGGAGTAGAACGTGTGCGAGAACGCACCAATCGGAGCCTCACCGTCATCCTCATCCTCTTCGTCTGCTTCTTCTTCATCAAGAGTTTCATGGGCATTCAGCTTCCTCTTTTCAGGGTAATCAGCAACCCTGTGAGGACCCCCACATTCGAAACATCCACCTCTAGGAACAAAGGCAGCTCCCTTTCCTTTGTTTTGAGCCACCGTATTGCTACTGCTCGAGGAAGAGGCCTTGGAATAACTATTACTCCGCTCTCCCCCACCCTTGCTAGGACCGCTTTTATTGGATTGGCCCTCTTTGTAGTTGCTACCACCAGCAGAACGTGGGGTCGTTTGCTGCCTATCATTTCGAGTATCTACTTGATAGTCCGCAGTGCACTCAGCCGCCTGAATAGCCCTTGCCAATGTGTCCACCCTTTGCCTTTGTAACTCGGCACGGGCGTAGGGTTTGAGTCCCTCTATGAAGGTAAAGAGTTTATCCTTCTCGCCCATGTCGCGAATGCTTAGCAATAGGGCTGTGAATTCACGAACATATTCCCGTATAGACCTCGTCTGCCTTAGCTCTCTGAGCTTTCGTCGGGCACTGTACTAGATATTTTCGGGAAAGAATTGTCCACGGATAGCCGTTTTCAACTCATCCCATGTTGCCAATTATGGTTCACCATTCCCTGCGGCTTCAACTTTCCCACACCACCATAGTTTGGCGTCACCCTCAAGGTACATGACTGTAGTTGTGATCTTCTGATCATCATCTAACCTGCCAACTGCCTTGAAATATTGTTCCATGTCGAACAAGAAATTCTCGACTTCTTTAGCACTTCGAGCCCTATTGTAATGCTTGGGCTCTGGAAACTTCACCTTTTGTTTGGGAGCAAAATTCATTCCACCCCCACCTCCATTTCCTCCTCCTCTGAGAAGGCCATGCATGACTTGAGCCATCAAGTTGTTCACAGTGATTTGCAACGCCGCATGCGATGCTGCATTCTCATCTAGTTGTTGTTGTATAGTAGCATTCCTTTCCTCGCTCGCAACGAGCTTATTTTTTACCGCAGCAAGCTCAACGCGGTCATTCTCCATGTCTTGGCTCATGTGAGAGATGTCTGTCTCACTCCGATGCACAAGACGACTAAGATCATCCAGTCTCTCCTCAAGACTAGTTTTCAGATCCGGGACAGCCCTACGATCTCTTTTAGTGCCTCGACCGATTCTTCGAGCGCACTAATCCTTTCACCATTCGTTTTCTGTCCACCAGCCATGTTCTGTATTATCTGTCAACCTTTTCCTTTGTCCGTTGTCGAGCCTAGGCTCTGATACCAATTGTTACGCGGCGCCTTCTTGAGTTTGCTTAGAAGGGCAACCTATGCCGGCCAATGGTCCCCTCCGCACGCTAGACTAGAGCGTCAGTGCCGTGCGAAAAACCGATGTCAATCACAGTGTGTATAAAAAGAGCAATTGAAAATGAAAGTCGTTGCATTAATCAAAAGCCAACCAATTACACGAAAGCCAACGTGGTGTCGAGGGGGTGAGACACCAGAGCAGAAATATGAAAGCAACTTACAGTTTGTTCAAATCCTTATACCCACCTATATATGTTCTTAAAAAATAAACCCATGTCATAGCAGCAAACACTAAGGGGCTAGACAATCATACTAGAAAAATACAGAAAGATAAACCTAACTATATTTACATGATGTACGGCACTATGAGGGGCCGCATCCTTGTCTGCGTCTTCATGGCTTGCGCCCTGGCGCGCGCAGGCGCGGGGCAATCTGCGTTGAGGTGCGCATGCGTTGGTCGCATGGCATAGGCGCACTCTAGTGCGGGATGGCCAGCATTGTGGCGCACATGCGCAGGTCGCATGGTGTTGGTGCACTCAAGTGCGGGGCACGCGGGCGCTGGCTGCGGGCAGGCTTTGAGGGCGCTGTCGGCTTGCTGCGCGCGGGCACACTCAACCGGTGGGGCGACATACATAGATGCGCATATAGATCTTGGCGCGGCCACAACCGTGTCACTAGGCGTCTTGAGGCTTGCCAGGGTGCCACGGGGTGCGCCTAATAAGTCATGGGACACGACTGAAAGGCCGTCCATGACATACTATCTCATGCGGTAGAGTTTATTTTGCTCTGGAATAATTTTAGGCGCCAGCATTGAAAAATACATACTACTAGCCAGTGTAATATTCCAAAAACAAATGAAAGCAAGTTACTCTTAATGTTTTTTTTTTCTTCTTTACCATAATGTTCGGGTTATGTTTAGGCCAACTGATGCGTATTGGAACTATATCGCACTCATAGTAAGTTCATTAAATGAAATATAAGAAGTCTCCCTCGACCCTCATGGCACATTGACTTATCGTATCGTTATTTCTGATGACTATTACTGCTTTGTTAATATTGCAATTTGGCTTATTGTTTTTGGAAGCATATGCTAAAACAAATCTAATCTGCCGTGGCATTACTTCTCATGCACGCTGATGTTTACTTGAAATTGACACAATAGATTTTCCTCTAATATGTTTTTCTTTTCATTTATTCGGAGACTGTATATGTCTAAATCTTTTATTAGGCTGCACAAGCAACATCCAATGTGTTCACCGATAAATGCCCATCTACTACTGTGGCCTACAATTTTTCATAAGCTCTGAATTACAAAGTTGAGGTGAGGGTTCACATTTAAGTCAATCAGTGGGACCAATGTGTACGACTTTTTCTCCCAACTACCCAGGGGTTACGTAGATGACCATGAGTAATTAATTTTTTGAATATCACCATCATTATTAATTATTTCCTTATTCTAGATAATAAATACTCTTTTTTTTTTTTTTGTAGAAACATGATTTAATATTTAAAAAAACTTACGGAACAGTACAATGAGCGTTTATACGGCTATTACGAGAGGCCGTATCGCTATTATTATTACAACGAACATTACTAGGGGAGGAAATGGCATTTAGCGCATTCAAGTTCCCTAAAGTAGACAACATAACACAATTATTTTCCGAAGACCTAATGATAAAAGCATTGCCCTCTCTATCTTCCAACAAGCTTTGCTGGACAAAAACCGGAGGTACTGCATAGTGAGTAGAAAAAGTGGTAGACTGGTTGGGAGCCCCTTTAGCCAAGAGGTGAGCTACTCTATTTCCTTGCCGAAAGTTATGCCTGATGGTTTGCACGTTCAGCTGGATCATCATTGACCTGCAATTAAAAATAAGAGAAGCATAAGTAGGGGTTGGTTTGTCTATTAATCGCAATAAGTCAGAGGAGTCCGATTCTACTTCTAATGAAGTAAAATTTTGGTTGATTGCTAGGGTTAATCCATGGAATAAGGCTAACAGTTCTACATGTAAATGGTTTTGTCCCTGGACTTTTTTATGGAAGCCTAGGATCCAATCACCATTCATATTACGGAAAACACCACCAACACTGGCTCTATTAAGAATTTGAGAGTAGGCTCCATCTATGTTAAGTTTAATCGTGCCACGAGGAGGAGGAAACCATGATACAGTAATGTTGAGATGACGATTATTTCTGATATCCCTTTTAGTGAGGAAAATAAATTCTAGTATTTTAGAGTGGATATGTCCAAGGTTAAGGATTTATCCAAATTATTGATATTGTTATTATTTCGGTTGAGCCATAAGTTCCAGAGGGCAAAAGATAAAAATTCAAGCCAGCCATAATAGGTTGAGTTTAGATTTGGGGAGAGATCTTTAAGTTTAATCAACCAATCTTTACAACTAGAAAGATTCAAACTGATAGAGCAACTGTCCCAAAACTTTCTAGCAAGAGGGCAACCCACAAAGATGTGATAGGGGTCCTCAACATTCAATTTACAAGCAGGACAGGTGGCATCAATATTAATACCAATTTGGTGCAGGTAAGAGCGAGTAGGAAGCCTATTGTGGAGACATTGCCACATGAAGAATTTGATTTTGTTGAGAGTATTAATAGACCAGATCCAATTAAAATCCTGATTAATGGGGTATGAGATTCAATTGTATTGTAAGTTGATTTGATAGAGAAAAGCCCATTACTATTAAGATTTCATATATGGTAATCTATATCCGAATGTTGAGAGTTGGGGAGAAGATGATTTAGGTCGGTAGTAATACGATCTGGTAGGTCAAAAGATAACTGACTTGGATTTGAGATTACGTCAGCAACTTTAAGGTTGATATCAGTCCTCGTTAGAGGACCAGTAACAAGTTTTCTAATGGGGGATCTGTTAGGAAGCCAACTTTGATTCCAAAATAATATAGATTTGCCATTTCCCAAAATCCAATGAGAGTGGTCATTGCAAATTGGCCAGACTGTAGAAATATTGTGCCAGATAAAAGATTTGGACTGTGTTACACGATTGAAAACATACTTATTAATAATAACACGAGCCCATAGGGAGGATGATGAAGAGAAACATCGCCAAGCTAGACTTGTTAACAAGGCTAGGTTTTTTGTTTTAGCTTTTGTTATAGCCAGACCTCCCAGATGTTTAGGTTTAGTGATTGTATCCCAAGAAATAAGATGGAGCTTTTTCTTCGAGGAAGTAGTACCTCATAGAAAATTTCGCTGGATTTTGTCTATTGTCTTAAGGGTCCGGATAGGAAGGAAATGATATTGCATTATGTGATTGGGAATAGTATTTAGAGTAGATTTAATAAGAGTAGTTCTACCAGCCATGTTTAGAAAGTTTGTTTTCCAATTTGAGAGTTTTGTCTGAAGATTGTCAATAAGGAATTGGTAATCTTTATGCCTTGGTTTAGAATTGAGCATAGGAAAGCCAAGATATTTACTCATTTCTAGGATGGACCCTAGATGTCTGGCAATCTGAGGAGAGATATTCCGAGAGAAAACTATTTTAGATTTGGCGGTATTAACTTTTTCCCCTGAAAGATCACAAAAAAGGTCTAGAGTTTCTTTTATAGAAATGACCGACCTAACATTAGCTTTAGACATGAAAATAAGATCATCCGCAAATAAGAGGTGAGAAATTTCAGGACCTTGGGGTGATAATTTAACTGGATTCCACAAGTTGAGATCAACCTTATGATTAATATAAACTGATAGGAGTTCTAGACAAAGAATAAAAATATAAGGGGACATGGGGTCTCCTTGACGAATATCCCTAGTAGGATAAAAGGAAGGAGTCTTAAAGCCATTGACAAGAATTGATATGGATGAAGATGAGACACACGATAAGATAATAAATACTCTTGCTCGTTAGTACTCCTAGTATTAAATAAACTTTTAAGTGGTTTTAGCTACAGATTCTCCATGTCTTGAATGATTGGATGGATTGAATAATCTTCAGTACCAAAGTCACGTTGAAGCGCATAGATCATTAATGTTGATACAATTAATATAATCAGATTTACTTAATTCTCAAGATGACTTTAGTACATTTATTTGTTCTATTTTCTATCAACACTAATACGACTGCTTTGTAGTCTAAACTCCATGCACTCTCTCACAATTCGGGGCTAATGACAACATACTCCACCCCTTTTACTGTTCAAAGTCTGCCTATATGTTGGGAAGATCTATTTCCTTTTGTCATATGGCGCCTCTGGTTAAACCGTAATCACAATATACATCAAAATGATTTACGCCATGTGTCTCGTAATCTGCTTATAATGAGGGCGATGGAATATAAGTTTCTCACTGGGCGATATAAGGCTGAGCATCCCACTAGAACCATTACTTTTTCCTGGAAACCTCCACCTTCACACACTATAAAATTAAATAATGATGGCTCTTATAACGTTTTAGGAAAGTTTGGAGGATTGGGTGGTGTTTTTAGAGATACCCATGAAAACTGGATGTTGGGTTTTTGCATGCGCATACATGGCCATTCCCATACTTATATAGAGCTAATGGCCCTGCGTCTTGGTCTTCATCTCGCCAAAAACAACAACCTGTGCAAATTTGATATAGAAACAGATTCAATGGAGGTACTCCATCTCATTGAACACAATAATCATGTTTATGCTAATATTGTCAATGACTGCTGGTTCGTACTCAGGAGCTTGGAGAGCCCAGTGGTACGACATAGTTTTAGAGAAGCAAATAGGATTGCACACCTTTTGTCAAGACAAGGACTCCACTTATCCATTGCAAATCAATTGCACTTGCTAACGCAGCCACCTGAATAAATTAGCAAGGAGTTCCATCTTGATAGAGATCCTACTACTAGTTTTACTAGGACTATAAGTCTTAATGCTTGTAATATATTACTAGCTGCTGGAAACTTGGCTATGCTCCCAGATGATGTTTTGGCCACTAACGCTGCTACACAAGCTTAGATGTTAGTGATTTAGCTAGGAGCTCAAATGTTGTCTACTCTAACGCTACTATGATAGTAGTAGTACTGATGTATGTATGCTAATATAAATAAAATCTTCCAGTTACCAAAAAAAAAAAAAATTGGTCAAGCACTACGAACTCAAAAAAGAAGGCTTATTACTTAGCTCCCGTTTGGACATGATTTGGGATTTGGGATTTGAAACTTGAGAAATTGAAATTTTGTTCGGACATGCATTTTATTTGGAACAAAATTTGAAGTTTGTGAGTGATTTCCCAAAAAATCTCCAAAAAATACCCCAAAAACACCCCCCAAAAACTATGAACAAACGCTAGCTTACTTTGCCCTTCAAACTTATATTGAATTTCTTAGACATCTCAAACCTCCCTCAACAGTGTGCAGTACACCCTACTTCAGTGTTTAAATGGCAAAAAGACTTTAAAAGTAAGAGAATGAAAATATAACACAATAAAATGTGTGAGAAAAATGATGAAAATGCTTGAAATGCTAGCAAAATAAGGGGATTACAACCCAAATATAGAGAACCGATTGGTCATTGTAATTCCATGTTAGTGGTGAAATAGAAAAAAAGAATTAAGAGTTAACATCTTAATCATTCTAACCACTCTATAATGGTGTTCAATTGTAAACCTGGAGCTGCATAATTTTTGCTAGCATTTCAAGGTTTATATCGTCATACCAAACACACTTTATATGTATTTCTCCTAAGGTTCCTATCAAAAGTTGAGAAGGTACATTTGTCCAATGAGAATGTTGTAAATTGTTGTGAAATGGTTTTTATGAAAATTTAAATCCTTTTATGATTGACAAACAATTCAGGAACTGCATAATTTTTTTATGTCAAAGCACTTTGCACTTGAATTGCAAATATAGACGGTTCAAATGCGATTGATATAGTGAAATATATGATAGTTTTAGATCCAAACACTTTTTCGTTGCCCATAATTATGATAAAACTATAAGCTCAATGTAATACAAAAAGTATACAATCAACTTTAGTTATTTGGTGGCTATCTTAGGATATGTAAAGGTTTTTAAGCAACACTATTTCCTTTAACTTTTGCTAATTGGTAAAGCTATAATATTTCAACGAAATATCTTTGTCCACTAAAGTAGTACTGTAAAAGTAAAAAATGTCCTTACCCATATTTCAATTCAAAATTTTGCAGACCTAGAAAAGAGAATCATATCCATGTTCAGACAGTCCCCTCCTTTCCTTCAAAATTCTTTCCCACTCAAAGAGAAACTCACAAGACCAGAACACTTAATACTCTTTTTTGTTTGTCCTAAAATAATGACACATTTTTTTATTTAATATGTATTATTTTTATTTTATTTTTATTTTTTTAAATTTTATGTCCGGTCATAAAATGAGACGGAGGAATTATTAATTAAAAATAAAAATTAGTCAAAAGAAAAAAGAAAAAACAATATTTTTGGGGACGAGTGTTCAAAGAGAGGAGAGACAAAAGACAAAAGCAAGTCTCTTTTACTAGTACAAAAATAGTGACCTGACAATCACGTGATCTCTACTCTAACTACTAGTCTATTGATTCTTGAACCCCCACCACCCCCCTTTAACCACCCACCCCCAACACCAACAAGCCCATGCTGGTTGTTTCCTCGTTTAAAGATTTGTTCCTCAAAAACCACGCGCTCACTTTGTTCTTGTTGTTTGGTTTCTTGCTTTTCCCGCACTTTGATTCCTTCTTTCAAAGTTCAAACCTTTTCTTGTAGTTAACTGTTAACTGCTTCAGTGTGTGTGTTTTTTCACTTCCCTGATCTCCTTCTGTAGCTGAAGGTATGTTAATTCTTGATTATGGCCTTTATTTTGTGTTAATTAAGTTAAATTTTTAGTCTTTTCTTCTGTTCTTTGTTATTAGTAGTTATTTTTCTTGTAATGTTTTGCTGCACATTCTTGCATTTTCTGCAGCTGTTTGTGAGTTGCTGATCATTCCCCTAGCCTATTAGTAGTATTTTGTGTTCTTTGCCTTCTTTGGTGTCATTGTGGGGCTTCTATTCTTGTTTTTGTATTATAATGATCTTGGTTTTCACGCTTTTAGCCTCAGTTATTAAAAAGTTTTCATCTTTTTACTCCTGTTGCCCTTTATTGTTGGTTGACTGGTAATTTTTGAGCTGCATTTTGGTTTTGGCTTTATTTTTGAGTTGTTTGTGTATGTTACTTTTCTTTGGCGTCATTATGGTTCTTCAATTCTTCTTGTTGTATTATAATGATCTTGGTTTTCACGCTTTTAGCCTCAGTTTTTCAGAAGTTTTCATCTTTTTTACTCCTGTTGTCTTTTCTTGTTGGTTGACTTATTTTTCTGAACTGCATTTTGGTTTTGGCTTTATTTTTGAGTTGTTTGTGTATGTTGGTGTTCTTGGTGTGTGGGGTTCTATTGTTCTTCTGGTATCACTGAGAAAATTTACTTGTTTTTTTATGAAACTTGAAGGAAAATGGGGTTTATTTCACGGAAGTTGTTCCCAGCTTGTGGGAACATGTGCATCTGCTGTCCTGCTATGAGGTCTCGATCTCGACAACCCGTGAAGCGTTACAAGAAATTGCTAGCTGAAATCTTCCCTAAATCTCCAGTAAGTTCATTCAGTGTAGTTTCTTGAGGTCTAACTAAGGTCTTAGTATATGTGAGTTGTGTTTTCAACTATCTGTTTTCCCACGGCTTGCATTCTGAAAGTGGAATCACGTGTCATGGAAAATTAGAAAGTATCATGGTTTCAAATATTGGAATCATTCCTACTCTGCTTTGATATGCTTGAGAAATAAGATGGATCGTAAGTCCAAAAAATATCAACAGTAGTGGCTCATTTATGTGCCATTTCATGAAGCCCTTATAACTTTCTGGCAATGTTAAATGTGGTTTTGTGTTTTAGTACTTACGATAGCCAAGACTCAACTTGTGAATGCAGGATGGCTCGCCTAATGAAAGGAAAATAGTGAAACTATGTGAGTATGCAGCGAAAAACCCTTTCAGAATCCCGAAGGTACTGACTTTCTCATGCTCTGCCCGTAAATTTTAACATTAAATATTGTGTGGAATAAAAATGATGCTTAACATATGTAAAATTTGCATCCTTTAAACATTTTATGGCCTTCCTTGATCAGATTGCAAAGTATCTTGAAGAAAGATGCTGCAAAGAACTGCGAAGTGAGCACATCAAGTTTGTCAATGTTATTGCTGAGGTTTATAATAAGTTGCTTTGCATGTGCAAAGAACAAATGTAAGTTATTATTATTCATATTTTAAATACCTTGGTTAACTATACAAGTCCCATTATTATTCCCTTGTATTACTTGCCTGAATGTTGATAGCTGAAGCCTTAAAGTATTGCCGCCGCCACCCCCCCCCCCCCCCCAAATAAAGGAAAAGAAACAACCTTACTTTGTTTTTGCCATGACTTCCCACAATTATTCTTTACTTTCTTGAGGTGCTACTTCAATTAAAGTTAAGAAACTCACCTTTAGAATGAGTAATAACCTCAATTATGTACAGATAGAGTGTGCCCCAATCTCTAGTTTGATACTAGTCTCATTAATTGAACTCCCTAACCCTCAAGCTGAAGAATGTGATTAAGTCACAGATTCATAGATGCTTAACATCTAACTAGTCCCATATTATACCAAGCTTTGATAGGCTAACTTGTAGCTTACACCCGTATTATAGTTGATACACTTAGACTGGTACCGTTACTTTAGCATCTCATGGTTTGGTATAGCCTGTGCAGGTAACTCAGAGATCATTATATTTTGTAAAACAAAGTCAGGCTGGGTAAACCTCCATTTTATCTTCTAGAGATGTAATATACTACCAATTGTTTGAATCTGCAGGGCTTGTTTTGCTACTAACCTTTTAAACATGGTTATTGAACTGCTGGATGACTCTAAGAGAGATGCTATGAGGATTATTGGTTGCCAGACCCTGACCAGGTTTATTTACAGTCAGGTGATTGATGATATCTGAATGCAGCTAGTTATTATGCCATTTTCTCTTTCAGTCTTTCAAATTTGAATACAACAAACAAGAAAAGAAAAAAAAAAGTCTTTCAATTTAAAAATTGTTTCACGATTTAATTCACCTTAAGAGCTTCTATTGGTTCCAGTTGAGGTACTCTGTGCTCAATAGTCAATCCTGAACATTAGAACTTTACGAAAGATCAGCTGATGCTGCTTTTGTTGTCATCCACTCATCTCTATGTATTTGGATTCAAATTCCTAGTCAGATATACATGAAAACTATCAGTAATTCAAAAAATTTGTAGTTATCACGAGGATTATCAAAAAATTTCTAAGGATGCAAGATATGAGAAACTGATAAAAGAAGAGTACATTTTGTTTACCGACACCTTCAAGTTAAATGAGGAATCCAGAGCGATTATCCTCATAGATTTTAATAGTTTGAGGCGTTGGGGTGTTATGTTGCTCCCAAACGCACACGCAAGTATACGTGGTCGACAAGTAATAAAGTGATAAATCGAGTATCGTTCCCACGAGGACTATTCAGACTGAATCCTATCAAACAATTTATATAAACTATTCAGGGATCTTTTCCAATGGTTGAGATTTTACTAACTAATTGCAATAATTAAAACAAGTAATTTAGATCAAGTATTTGAGAGCAATTTATGGGTTGTTATCAATAATGGAGAAACGGTCCAGGGTCAGAGTTGCAAACAGTCCAGTTGAGTTTTCCCGTTGATTCTACTTCTTGATTTCCTAGATTGCTAACTAACAGGTTAATTGTACCCGTGAAAACCTTTCGATTCTTCACGGTCTATGCAGGCTACTCCAATCCCTATATGTCTATGGGTTGAATCACGTGCACGCATTAACGATCCTGTAATGAGTTAAACTAGGCAAGCAAGTATATGTCTATCCTACCCGCGAATTGGTTCCCCGATGCCCGGGTTCACAAACTAGTTCTATTCTTCTTATTTGCGTTCATAAATTCCCTCTGTCGAGTTCAATCTAAGAACCGTAGATAGTGTTCAATTATACGGCCGTTATAATCAAACAATTATGATCAAGAAAGAATAAACAATCCGTAATGGTAAATCAATAGGAAGAAATCAACTTTCAAACATCAACCTTCATGTATTTACTCTAACCCGAGAACAAACCAAACTATAGAATTAAAGAGAAGAATAAGAGAAAGAGAGAAAGAACTTGTGTAGAAGACATCTAGGGCTCCTCCCCTCTCCTCCAAAACTTGCTCCAAAGGTCTGAACTCCTATGAAAAACTAAGTAAAAGAGTATTTATAGAGTTTACAAACACCTAGTAATAAGTTAGACCCAATCCTAGACGAAATAGGACATCAAAATTCGCTCCAGGGGCGCCATAGCGGGCGCCCCGCGCCCCCGATCGCGTGAGGACAACCAGAGGACGCCACAGACTCTTCCGCTTTGGGCATGCGGCGCATGGGCAACCGCGCCCAACCCCTGCGCGCTATGGGTGGCGCGGCGCGGAGCCCACGGCGCCCAGCCAATCTCCTTCTTCTTTGGTCCGAAATCGTGT